>JAYDZG010000043.1:13041082-13076519 GCA_034509265.1 Microcambeva bendego
AAAATGCAAACAAAAAGATTAGTCGGTAGTCAAGTCCACGATATAATTCTTTAGTTTGAATTGCTTGTTAGTGAACTCACTAAAAACTACTTGATAATACAAAAAAGAAGAATAAAGCTAGTAAAATCTAGTATAGTTAGTAACTTCTAATAACTAAATGAAAGATTTTTAGAAAGGTTTGGTTTGGGTAAAACTGTGTGAACCCCACCACTCACTGCAGTTATGTGAATAGTTTATCCTGTTAAATGACTACTAAAATAAAACAAAAAGTACTAGGTTGAGCTCACAACTTTATCACTATGTCCATAGTTAAAACAGTCAATGGTTATTGAAGTGTTACACCACTTTGAGCTTTTTTTCAAATAAAATAAACACTAGAATACTGAAATATTGGAACAGAATAACTATTAAAGAAATAACACAGATGGAAATATCTAGGAATATTGTCTATCCAAAATTTAAAAAGAACACAGACATAATGAATATATTACAAAAAATATCTTACATGGGTTGTGCAGTATAATTTATGTATCATTATCGGATCATAGCTTTCTCTTTCTCCAAATGGTCATGCAGATAGCATACTGATACCTTAAATTGGATTAACACTGTTATTGGAATTCAGGGAATCTGATAAAGGTGCTAATGAGAGTAGTAGTCCAAAAATAATCTGATTTATTGAGTTATTCTACAGTGTTTATGCGTAAAACACTGCCAGATACGCTGGATACTGAAAAAGTAAACCATGCAAAACAATAATAAAAAACCCTAAGGTATAAACATTAAGTACCAATATATTGCAAGTGCCGGTCTATCCTCATGAAAACTGAGAAGTGGACAGAAGAATATATAAACAGTTCACTGGTCCGAGACTACATACACCATAAACAAAAGGGTTTGTTTTCCAAATGTTGTGACTCTTTGTGATTGTGACAATCTTTACTTCCTTTTGCATCAATGAGTTTGGACTGCCCCACAGCCCGTCAATGATTTGTGGCTTGTACCCTCACACACCACTGTTGTTGGCTACCTACTAGGGCTACATTCAACCCATGCACTATGAGTTAATTCAATCAGTCCAACATTTAATACTTCACTGACCATGTCATGCAGAACAACACAACCGGCACTGCCAGGCACAAACACTTTAACATATCTACAGTATTGCCATCAGAAGTTAAGTGTTGCCAAAATGTACATAAAACATTGAGATTACAATAAACTTGATTGCATAACATCAATTATTTTCCTTCTAGTTATGCCAGACTGAAATGTTTGATCTAAAAGTGTTACCCAACAGACTAGCAGAGGCGTAATGATTTAAAATAAGCTTTTTTGCGGCAAAGAGGTGATGCTCCCACCTAGGGGTGATAGGAGACAATAACACCTCAAGTTTGTGGAAAATGGAAGTAGTGTTAGTGTTCACATAGCTGATGTAGTGATCTCTATTTATTCTTTCTGTGCAGCCCAGTAATAAATGACCCAAGGACCAGTACCGTGGTTGGAGACCATTTCTTAAAATAAGCCATTTTAAACAAATTGTAGATTTTGTAAATCAGCTTACACGATTTGTAACTATTACTGAACAGGAAAGAAAAAAACAGTCAAAACGAAGTTATGCTCTGCTATTTTTCCAAACACACCTCCTATCTAAAACTCTTAGCTGTTGTCAAGAGTACAAAAGAGAAGTTCACAGATAAATATCTAATTTAAATTAACACATCTATTTTCCAGCTGGACACTGCCCCATCATTGAATTTGATAAGAAATAACGCAATTAACACAACATACAAAATGAACAAAATCCTTTTCCACAAGTGTAGCATTTATGTCAAAGCATTATACAACAAGTTAATGGAAGCCAATTACCTGACACACTTCATAAAGTAGTTTGTATTGCTCTGCTGGCTTCTGTAAAGTACAGAGGCTGCATCCCATGATGAACAGATTACACCATCCAGCCTTCCTCCTGGAAGAGAGCAGCCCCGGTTTATGCTCTCCTACTCTATCACACTTCTGAAGAAACAGATTTCTCACAGAGGACTTAAACGCTCCTTAGGATGTAGCATTGTGTGAGTATATGTGTGTGAATACAGCCAGTGAAGGCGACCTTCTCTCTCCCCCTTCCTTTACTCTGTGCTTTGCACTCTCTTATATACGACCACCCACCTCCTGCATTAAGCACCGGCTTATTGAATATGCACGAGAGGGGCGTCACAGTGATGAGGGAGTGAAAAGGGAGCTTAACTGCTTTTGTTATTATACAATTTTATTAATTAAAAATAATAAAATTATCAGTCTTCCTAACAAGAAGCCTTAATGGGCTTGTTTTGTTAAGCAGCTTGAATGATTTGTATGTATTCATTCATACACCAAAAAATCTTTTACACTGATAAAGGTTTGTTGGATCCTGTGACACCATTATAATCTAAATAAAAAGTATAAAATATGCCATGATTGAACTCCTTTACAGGATAAAACATGCTTATTCACTTAACACCTAAATTAACACCTAACACCTAACTTGGAGAAGCCAAGCCAAACTTCAGCACATATTTCAACATTTGGAGAAAACTCAGTAAGTGACGCTACAGATCTGATCTTGCTTCCAGCTGGAAATGCATTTCAACCCAAAGATGTTATATGAGATTCAAATTAAAGCTTAAATTATGCTGCTCAGTGTGTTTAATTAATTGATTTTTATAATTATTTAGCATTTGGTAACTTAGAACTAAAATGCAGGCAATTCAATCATGCTCTCTGTGGTTAAATTGGGACACAAAACCATTATGTTTTGTAAGTAAGAAGAAAATGGACCACATAATACTCAAGATCACTTAATTTCACCTTCTAAGCAAATTCTTAATTGTCCAAAAATGAATTAATAGTTCTTGTTTTAAGTTTTTAATATCTAAATACTAATTATTATGCAAACAAAGCCAAAAAGCGAGTTCTAAAAGTCAAACAAAAAGTAACCATGGGTGACTAAAACAGATGCATGTTTTTCTGTGACCTCTGATTCTCAAACAAATAAAAAATGGCACAATTAAAGGGCTGCCGACCTGCCACTTGATCTTACTAATGGCTTGGGTCACATCCAAATAAAAAAACTAACAGACTCAACTATTTTCTTTGCTTCATCACAATTGCATGAACTGCTCTGCCAAACAAGGCTGACTGATGTGCAAGCAATGCAGCATTCTCTAATACGTACACTCATTCATTGCTCGTCGTCTCTGATGCTACGTTTGACAAAAGGGCAGCAGAGACCTGGCGCCTTCCTGGCACTCTATCTTGGTGCCATTCAGCCAACCATAAGCAAACTCCAATTAGCAATCAAGCCAGGGAGATTTACTTGTGAATGAGAACATCAAACACACACACACACACACACACACAACTGAACTAAACAAACATCATTTACACACAACCATTACAGAACTACACTAAAAAAAGCTTCAGTTCCTGAGTTGATGTTAATTGGACATTTTGACAGCTACATACACTTTACTTGCAGATATGCACCTTTATGAATGATTTTTTTTTATTGTCACTATACACATGTACAATGGGATTTAAAGCAACTTTCCACAGTGCAGCATGTACGTAAAATATAAGAGTACGGTGCACAGTCTAAGGTGCTATATACAATTACAAATAATAAACAGATACTATTTACAGCTAATAAACTTTTCAATATTTAAAGAACTGATAACTCAATAGTACCCAGGTGATGAACAGGATTTTCTGCTAACACACCAGTGCAGAGAGTCTGAACACCCAAGTTCAAAAGTGCTGCCACTGTCAGCTGGACACCACCCTAGCCACTAGGATGCAAAAAATCAGTGAACTGTAGTGCCTGTCCCAAGCCTGGATAAATAGGAAGTTGCATCAGAGAGAGCACAATTCATCCAAGAGGGTATAAACAACGCCAAATCAATACTATGTATGTACAAATCAACTATGAATAAAACCCAGAAACTGAAAATGGGAAAATAAGTTTCTACGGCGCTGTAGGTTAATACATCAACAAATATGATGAGTGGTGAATTGTTAATCCATACAAATACCCATCTTACCTAATAACACATTATTGATGGTTATACATTTAACACACAATTAATTTAGAAGATTCCAATACTGGCTCAGCCAGCAACAATTTTAAAATGTAATTTCTACTGTTGCCAAAAAGTCAATTTAGACTTTAACATCAATGAGAGATGTTAACAAATACGCTGTTTATCTTACAAAAAGCTGAAGTTCTCACATATATTGAGATTTCCATACCCACCACATAATCACTGGTGTCAAATATGACATTCCATACGTGCCATTTTATTTTCACACATTGAACAAACTGTGTGCCAAAGATATCAGAGGGGTGTACATTCTTTCCTCTGCTGGGAATGTCAAGTTATCAATCGAAGAAATATTATTTCAGACAGGGAGGCTTGTATGACCTCTACCCTGTATAGCCTGACATCTCACTCTCTCAAAAACAGACAGGAAGCCAGCTTTTTGGTTGCACAGATCTCAAACATGTCTCTAATAGATGGGGTAGGTTGACAGCAGAGGCGGGTCTGGGTGTGTTTTTTATGTCAAAGGTGGGATTTCCTCAGACCAGATGTTTTCAAAAGATCTATGTCAGAATGTGGGTTCTAGATCTATGAGGTTTACTTTGTGCTTTAAAACCAGGAGATTGAATGGACTTTAAAGACTACTCTTTTTAATCTATAGCATTTAAGGGACAAAAGTATGTGGACATCTGATTATGAGCTTGTTGGAAATACCATTTCACACCAACAATAACACAAAAAGGAACAAGGGACCCACAAAATTATTAATAATTATGTTAGACCGCTCAAGTAGTGCAGTGGAAAAACACACTTGCACTCCAGTAGATCCTGCATACCTATATATCAAGTCTCAGCTCTGTCAGCTGGATTGTGTTTCAAAAAAGGGTGTTAAAAAACGTTGATCAGGATGTGTCTCTACATACACTGAGCTGATCCACTCTGATGGCCAAAATTGCTGAAACACCTAACATTTGTTATCAAAGTTTGAAAGTTAGCAAGTTGTCTTGCTATGATACATGATGAAAAATTGCACAATATAAAAAAAACATTTTTTTTATTAGAAAACAAATTAATGTTTGCAGAATTTTATAACAATTAATAAAAGAAGTATAATATCAACTAAAAAATATTGTTAAGACAATTACAAGACTCAGTAATACTACTAACTGGTTTAGCAAGCATAAAAATCAAATATACTAATTATTCTGCCTTTAAAATAATGAGCAAACGTAATAACACAATACTGTACATACTCAACAGACTGCTTACTGCTACACTTCAATCACTGTAATTTGACTAAAACACGATTTTTTTTACAATAATCTGTCACAAAAACTCACAAGAAAGTTTGCAAACATACATGGAATGTATATTCAAATCATGGGCAAACAGATTAATAATGAGAGTTACATGGGAGCCAAATATAGACTAGTGATAAAAGTGAAAGTGTTTTGTCCACCAGTGTATGTACTCGCCTAGTGGAGATGACAAAATGCATATGGCTGCTGCCCATGTGCCGGAAGGCGTGTGGGTTAGCTTTGTTTTCCTCAGTCAGAGCGGGGGTTTGCATTAGTGGCGAGGACGCATGATGGGTGGTCTATAAACAAAATATTATACTAAACCAGAAAATGCACTGATCGATACATATTAGTTCTTACTACTGGAAATCATTTTCAAATAATTGCTAAAACCACAGGATCATGGAAAGTGTACCAGAAATAAAACAGGCTTTAAAAGAATATAACCTGGCTGGCTTATGTGTTGCAATCACATGAGTTCATCCAGCTACAGTATGTACTGCTTACAACTAGAACACAAGATACTTTTGTGCTAAATGGCTAACTTACTATGATAATATGGTCTAAGCGATTTAATAAAATGCTTTATTGACGGTCCATACAGAAATTATAAATCCATTAAGCATACAGGAGTAATACCAATTGTGACAATCTTTCATAGGTTGACTCTTAAACACAGACCTCTTCATTAAAACCTGGAAACCCCCATGCCCTCTTCAGTTTAAATAAAAATAAATCTGCCTAGTGTAAGGTTTTAAATGTGCTTAATTTATATCATCTTGAGGTATAGTGGTTACATTGCTTCATATATCTGGATCATCAGCTTAACAAATGATATAACAGAAGATACATGGCTAATAAATTACAACCCCCCACTCGTGGATGATCCCTGTATGATATACATGCAACAGCAAAAACAGATCATTAGCAGAAAAGTGCACTCCCAATGGACAACATAATGCCAGACTTGTCAGTGACAAAGGGATGGACAGAACACATTGAAGCTGGAGGAGGTGGAAGGGCTCTTCTGAGAAAGGTGGTGGGGGCAGTGGCTGCTTTATCCTCACTTTAATTAAAGTAGCCTGGGCAGTGACCCCTCTTCGCTGGACATTTGTTCTGTAACCCCATCAGTATTCATGACCTGATCTTTTCTCCGCCAAAGACACTGCTGCCCCAAAGAAGCGTAACACTTGGCTATGCCATTATTTTAACTGCTGCTGCATCGGGAAAGTAGTTAAATACTTTATATAGCCAGTATGCGAATATCCTACTGCTTGTTTTATATATTTAAAAACATGAAAAAACCCCACTTTTAATCATGAATAATACCAGATCAGACTAATTCCAATAAATATTGACTCTTAAATGCAGTATGTCTTAATATTACTGTTACAGATTTTATATCTTCATGACTATCATTACGTGCCTCTACCAATCATCTCATAATTTGGCTCCAGCGGTGCAGAAAGATTTATGTTTTTTCCTTTAACACATTCAGCCAACAGTTAATAGTGCTGTGCCCTCAACATTTCAGTTGTACACTAGAAAACATGTCATGCAACAAGAACAAGAAGTCTGACAGAGAGCATTGATAAGCAGTGGTGGCAACCAATAATGGAAACATCATGGTATATGACAAGTGAAACACATTTCAGTACAATGTTTTCATTCATTTACATTATACAGCAATTCGGAGAGGGAAAAAACCTTATAAATATACATTTATGGCTGCAACATGTTCCAAAAACAATGGCCGGTTTACTACTGTGTTCAATCACACTTTATTTCAAGTGTTCTGGTCATCTTTGGGAATCAAGACAAGCTGTGAAAGTAAACTCTTGTGTGAAACATTTTACTAGTAGTATTTTTCTACTGCAATGTGCAATATTTTTCCAGTCTGTGCACACAGATGTTTGTTTGTTTTATCATCATGTTTTACACTTTGGTTCCATTAATGACAGGAAACGGTTACTTATCTCAAGTTCACCTTAATTGTATGTCATTGGACTTTGCAAGGAAACCAGAGCACCCAGAGTTAACCATCACAGACACAGGGAGAACAAGCAAACTGCACATCGCAGACACAGGGAGAACAAGCTAACTGCACTAAAAGGACCCGGACTGCCTAACCTGGGGATCGAACCAGGACCTTCTTGCTGTTAGGCATTAGTACTACCCACTTTGCACCCGTGCCACCCCAGCACATTTTTTGAATATAAGTTTTTTCATGTCATTTCATTTTTTCATTTTTTCATTTTTTAAATGATTACTTTACGTGCTACAGCATAGTTTGACATTAATATTTACATTTCAAATTTCAACCACTGTTAAAATATTACAACCATGCATTTGCTAAAATGTTCATATAAAATCCCTGTTGCCATGCTTCTTCTTAAAGTTATATAGATGTTATTTCTGAGGTAGATACAAACTGCAAAACAATAGTGGTAGAACTCTGTGCTGTTTAAAGCCAATTTTTTTAATTAAACATGAACGCTAATTTGAATTTGGCTCATTACTAAACACATTGTGGTGCATTGTTACATTTCCAATAAATAAATGCAATACAAATAAATTGGCTCAGGTGATGAGAGGTTGGACCTGGCAAAAGGAAGTTTATTCTTTGCCTGACTGACATTCCTAATATAACTTCAGCCTTCTTCAGTATGGGCTGGCTTCCAGCAAACACTCCCCATCAGTCAAACCAACAAGAACAGCTATAATAATGCAATTAAAATTGTGCCCTAACCTTTGCCACGATAAGCCTTCCTTTCACCCACACTGTAGACTGATATAGTGAGGCTTAATAAAATACTATTTGCAGTTCATTATCCAAATGCCACGACAGTGTTCTTGCTGGCTAACTTATGTGGGCTTGTCCATGTGGCTTCTCAATGCGGCAATTAGACTGGATATTAAACATGTTCATATTTCATCTTTTGGGCTTTATTGAGATGAAAATGGGACCTTTTATTGTGGGGTGGGGAGCAGTGGAACCCTTAAGAAAGAGTAATCATTATTTTAGGAATTTGTAAGCAAAAGTCAGGGCTCCGAAAATATTTGATATATATATATCAAAACTTGCTCAAATCATTATGCTTACACTACAATACACTAATCCCTACACTTCAAACACCCAGATCAGTACTGTCATGGATTGGAAATTGGAAATAATACTTAAATCATTTATAATGAATAGAATTTGCAGTCTCAAAGTTGGTTTCTTCTGACACTTCTGTACTGCTGATCATTAATGGCCTTCCTCTATCAATACAAATCACATTAAGCCAATTTAATTACCTGCTCAACTAGCACAAAAGTCCAATTTATCACATCACTCTGATTTTCCATTTGTCACCTCGCCTGTTACACAAAAGGCTGGCTTTTAAGCAGTGGTCTCTAATCGGTTTAGAAGCGTATGAAAAATACATTTGTAACAGCTGGCACTCAAGAAGTCTTCAATTTCCCACTCATGGTAGCACTCGGTCAATAGGCTAATAAACAAATATGCTAATGAAAAGCATAAAAAGCTCTGACATTTTCATTAGGATGTGAAGAGAAAAAATACTAGATGAGGAATCTTTACCAGTACAAAAACAAAACATTCATCAATCAAACAAATAAGCTTAATTTAAGCCATACTATAAAATTATGCATATTTTAATATGAAATAAACATTGACTAGTTAAAGCGGAACATACCAAACTTGTCCTTGGAGAGCCTTAAACATTTCTCAAAACCTGACAAAAGTTTGTCAATATCGTGTCATTTGGGAGCCATAAAAAAAACACTCAGAACCCTTTTAGGGGGGAAAATAGACACTAGAGCAATTAGCCTATTCCACCATATTCCCCTATGGACGGGGTTATTAGTGTGGCCATTATTCCAGAGGAGCTGTTTCCCCCAACACAGATATGGAAAGCATTCTGTTTGTAAATATTTTCCCTCCTCTCTCTGTCTACCACCTCTAACAAGATGGAGAATAAAGGGGAAATGGACGTTTAGGGCTTTCTTTGGTTTTCCCCCATTAGGGGCCATGTGGTCTATAATTTTCCTTCAATTCAAACTTCATTTGCACTGAAACACTCCTGCTATCATTTCAAAGTACAATGGCTCAGCTCAATTAGAGAAGACATCACAGATCCATTAGGTTTGGCAAGGAAAGCCTTTGCCATCCTTTTTGTCCACAAAAAGGACAAGGTAGAATAAGGAATGAAGATGAGTAGAGAGAGCTCTTTAGCCCTTACAAACCTTAGCACTGATCTCCACACCAACAAAAAACCTTTAGGGTATGCAATATGGTGTATTATAGTAAATAACAGTTCTGACATTGGGGGTATGGATGTGGATATCATTAAATGAAAGGACAATACTTAAAAATTAGTGCCTTCGAAACCAGCACTTGGCATTTATTGCTTCTAAACCATTTTTTAATTATTTTTTTACAAGCAACAATTAGCATTGTGTAATTCAAACCAATTGGATGAGGTGTCACAACTTGCTGACAAGCTCGAACTTTCAAATAAATACACTTGTACACTTCAATAATAATTTATTTGTCACATATATGTGAAAACTGTTTTTAGCCATGCATTGGCTGCCATGTTTATTTTTAGAGAGAGAAGTCCAGAATACAGAATGCTGGGACTGCCTCATCCAATAAGGATGCAGTTAACGCTCGTTCTACACTGAATATACTGTTTTATCGTTTTATGATACCTTGGTACAGAGGAACAACCATAGGATGATAAAGATTATAAACAGATCCCTAGGTTTTCGAACACACACGTTGTCTAAAGCTTTGTGTGATTTCATGATAACATTATCATGAAATCTATTTATTTCTGAAATGGAAGAATCTTTGTTCAACGTTGAACCACTTTGCTATCTTGGCAAATTAGACATCTTGATTAGAAGAACTTTGGTCAGGGACTACCACTGTCAGCAAAGTGTAAAGGACTAAAAATTTGCTCTGGTGATAGAACAAATTAACTCTTGGCAAAACAACAAGCATTATGTCTGTCACTACACATTACCAGATTTATGCCACTACTATGGTAAAACTGCAGGGACAGTAATACTGTTAAGAACCGAAGGATGGATGAATGAATCCTATTATCCATTCTTTAAAATGATTTAACATCCTGCTTTACTTAGTTTACTACCTCGGCTGCCCTGTCACTAATTAATCCCCACTTTTATTTCTCAGCATCAGTTTCTATAATGGAGTCACCCAAGTGCATCCTTCACTTTCCAAGCCCTCTTTTCGTGGCATGTTTTCAATTAATAATGCCGTGACTCACAAAGCCAACCTGTACGCTAAATTCAATAAACACATAAAAGATCCAGAAAACAGGCAAGCCCTCCTATTGTCATGGAAACAAATGAGTGACGGGGCTGTTCTGCTCCACTCTTTTGCCCCCCTCTACCCCACAAGTGGTAAACACTCACTTTGTATATGTCAGTCAAGCACTGACACTGAGACCTGGCACAGCTTTTTCTGAGTACAAGTGTGGACACATGTATATGAGAGATGAGACGGGGTGAAAAGGGCATAGACCATGATCTTTACGCAGTAGGACACAGATTTAAAATGGATCGTGAAAAAGACACTTTGCAGATGGTCTGTTCACAGGAACAGTTTCACCATCCATCAAAATGCCCATCTTGAACTTAAGTTCAATGTGAACAAAGCACTGATGCAAAACAAGCACAGACACATGACATCTGTCTTTGCTAGAAGAGATCAACTTTGATGAAATAGTCTTGGACATGACCATGGAGCAAACAAACAAACAACAACTAGGGAAACAAGCTATTTTTTTTAGCTACTGTAAATTTTAATTTTAATGAATACATCTTGATATCCCTTATAGGAATGGCTTTAAAACTGTTTAAAACAGCATTTAGTATCATCAAACTGACAATTACACTAAACACTAAGAACTTTAGGCAAACTTAATGGGAATTTAGGCTTATAATAACTAGGGCTGGCATCGATCAAACATTGGCGCCAAATCACTGGATTGGATATCAAAAGGAAAAATAAAGTAATCTGATCTGATACTGATGTTCAATAATAACAAAAGAATTACACCCTGCCCAATTTGCTTACTTGAAACCAAATCATCGTTTAACATGATTATGAGGTTCTGTATTTATTCCTTTAATATATTTGTTTCACAATCTGAGCATATTTAGATTATTTAGATAGCTAGTTTAACCATGCTGCATTGAGACGTGTACAAGTACTGCTTAGTAGCTTAACAGTAGGTATCGAATTGGTATCAGTCAATTTGCAATTTTGGTACCAGATATAAAAAAGTGGTATAAAGTCCACTTACATTTTAAATGTTTTTTTCTGCACTATGGTTTAATTCATGACAGGACAGGTAGTTACTGGTTAGACAAGATTCATCAGTTTTACAAAAGATTCATCATAAGTCTTTGGACTGTGGGAGGAAACTGGCACTCCTTGAGAAAAGCCCTGCAGATACAGGAAGAACACCCAAAATCTAAACAGAATGAACCAAGACCACTCCACCTGGAAATCAAACCCTGAGCCTTCTTGTGGTGAGTACAACCCACTAGGTCACCCTCTTGTAGGATATTTATCATCTATTTGCTCTGTGCATGCTGCTCATATCAATTAGTCCCTAAAATGTTTCATGTCACAAGCTGACTTGTAGGGACCTGCGAGAATGCAAACTTGTATTACAGCTAGGTTGCAAAAAAAGCCAAAACAGTGGTCGATATCAAGTACTATTAAATGAATCAAACCCAGGACCTTCTAGCCCTTCAGATTAATTGAATTAGTTTAAAAAGTGTTAAGCATCCTCAAAACAGATGATCTTACATGACAGCTACAAAATGCATGTGAACACTGATTCAGCATCAGTAATTGTACATACGGTTCATACCACTCAACAAAGCACTTGTTTTGTCTCTTAATTAAGTCTTCATTAGGATATCAGTGATACTATATTTTACAGACTGAGTGACTGTGAACTAGGCATCTGAAGCACGATGACTCAAGCCAACAGGGAATAAACAGACCATGGCTACTGCAAATGAGAGCAAATTGTTTAAATCCCTTTTGCTTACTAATCAATACAGCAAATCAAGAGACACAGTACACTATATTGAGCTTTGTGCTTGAGCCAAGGACTTGAACATGAGTCAATGAGAATTTACTCACAGCTGAAGTAGACCATAATGTAGATAATAGATGAACTATTATTCTTTGGCAGATGCAGTAAAGTTTAAACATGGGTTGTCACCTGGGCTATTCACAATGCTTATTCACAACGCCCCCCCCCCAACATCATCCACACAATACTCCAAAATGACATTTTTGCTGATTTATTAACAATGAAAATAAAAAAAAATGTCTTATAGTATTCTGTTTGCCATGACAATCAAAATTGAGCATAGATGCATCCTGTTTCCACTGATCATCCTTCAGTTTTCTTGACAACTGGAGTCCACCTGTGGTAAATTCAGTTGATTGGACATGATTTGGAAAGGCACACACGTGTCTATATAAAGTCCCATAGTTGACAGTACAAAAGTCATGGAATTGTCTGTAGACTTACGACACAGGACTGTATTGATGCATGGAATGAGTAAGGGTACATAAATATTTCTGCAGCATTGTTTCTCATGGTCTGAGAGTCATTTAAGTACCTTTTGGCAAACTTTAAGTGGGCGGTCTTTTGCATATTACTGAGGAGTGGCTTCCATCTGCCGACTCTACTATACAGGACTGACTGGTGGAGTGCAGCAGAAATGGTTCCTTGGGAAGATTCTCCTCTCTCCACAGACCAATGCTGAAGCTCTGTCAGAGTGCCCCTTGGGTTCTTGGTCACCTCCCTGACTAAGGCCCTTCTTGGCCAGATCAATCAGATTGGCCAGGTGGACAGCTCTAAGAAGAATCCTGGTGGTTCCAAACTTCTTCCATTTATGGATGATGGAGGCCACTGTGCTCACTGGGACCTTCAATGCTGCAGAAATGTTTCTGTACCCTTCTTCAGATCTGTGCCTCAATATAATCCTGTCTCTGAGGTCTACAGACAATTCCTTGGACTTCATGGCTTGGTTTGTGCTCTGATGTGCACTGTTAACTATGAGACTTTATATAAACAGGTGTGTGCCTTTCCAAATCATGTCCAATAAACTGGATTTACTACAGATTGACTCCAATCAAGTTGTTAAAACAACTGAAGGATGATCAGTGGAAACATGGTGCACCTGAGCTAAATTTTGAGTGTCGTAGCAAACATTGAGTATACTTATGAACATGTGATTTTTTTTTTAAATAAATGAAAAAAAAATCCAAACTTTGTCATTATGGGTTATTGTGTGTAGAGTTTTGAGGGGAAAATGAATGTAATCCACAGGCTGTAAAATAACAAAATGTGGAAAAGGTGAAGTGCTGTGAATACTTGGTCACCAGTGACTTTGCCGCCGGTTTACTGTTCCTGTAACACTAGATATACCTCTTATAAAATAAGAGACCACTTAAAAATGGTCTTGGTCTTATTCTATTCTAATTGTTATTCCAATGCATAAATAAAATAACACTGCTATTTTTTATCAAAAACTAGGCAACTGATCATTTTGAATTTGTCTTTTATTCCTGGCTGTATGCATACAAAAAAGTTTAATATGCTATCAATCATGGGATAGCAAAGATCTGTGCATTTCAAACAATGTAACAATCTTTATCATTTTACATCTAAGTAAGAAATACAGCTCTTCAAAAGAGAAATTCTAGGATCAGTGTTTTGGGCAGTGTTAATTTGTACCTTACACCGTTCATTACCTCTGCCATATTTTCCAGCATAGCAAAGAAGATTTAATTGAAAGATCATATTGGGAAAATGTCACTCCAGTGGTAAATCACTTTATGCTGTTGCACTAATTGGCTCTTCTGTGCTTAGTTCCAGTGGAACTGCAGCAGCTGTGGGTCTGTACTCCCCCACTTCCCTTTCTGGATGTCTGTCTCTCAGTGGGGATTTGTAGTGCTCAGTGGTAGTGGGACAGGGAATGATGGATGCTCATTACTCCGAGCTATCTTCGCTTTGATTCCCTGTCATGCTTCAGCACACAGCACCCGATAATGAGGCAAACAGGTGAGAGGGATTACAACACCCGAACACATTCGAATAGGAACATCGAACCAGATAAAAGCTTTCTGAAAGCTGTATGAGAAAAGACATGACAGAAAATGTAAATGCTTACATCATCTGAGCTGTGAAAGAGAGCTATGGACAATTCAAAGTCAAAACCATGAGGTCTACCTACTACAGCTACCCTGTGAAGGATTTACATCTTAAAGTAACATTGAACATCTTGGCAGTGAGTCATCCATACCAGAGGAGGGATAGTGCTTGGTGAATTTAATGTCTCTCTATAATGACTCCACGTAACTGTAAAGCTGATTGATTCCTAGTCTGCAGTGGCCAGTATTTATTAAAAGTGGTTTAGGGAATGAACAGTGGTAAACCAGCAACACGGTCATGGATGCCCAAGGTCCGATCCAACAGTTAAGTTGATGCTAGTTCTGATAAAAAAGGTGTCAGAATACACAGTGCATCACAGATGGGGGACCTTTTGGCAGAACCAGCACAATATTGGGAAGGTGGTCATCTTTAATAACCAGGACTATTCTTTTTATTTGGACAATATACATTTTTGTCACCACCCCAAGAATACAAACTTACATGTTTGGCACTTAGTAGATGCTTTTATCCAAAGCAGTATACAGTCTAAGCAGTTGAAGGTTAAGTTCCATGCTCAAGGGTCCAACAGTGACGACTTGACAGTAAGGTGCATAAACCAGCAACCTTTTGATTACTAGTCCAGTGCATTAACCACCTGGCGACAATTGCCCCACTTCAATGCGTGGCTAGCATTCACAAACTATGAGGTTCTGGCAATAGAGGTATAATGTTACCGCAGTGGGACCAGATTGTAGAGCAAAACAGAAAGATGCATTGTACATGTAAAAAAAGTAAAAAACAAACAAACCATGAAGCACACCATGCCTTGCATGTATCCTACAATGAATGAGTCAACACATTGACTACACAATGTACAAAATGCTGATCTTGATATTTAGTGTCATTATTGAAATACTTGCTCCAAAGACATAAGCAAGTGATTAAGACATCTGTGCAGCTGCAAAAAGTTAATTCCTGACGAATCAGGTTAACAAATTCGAAGGTAGAGCAATATGAGACGTTACTTTTACAAAGTGTAAGTTAATACTAAATATGTGGTTAATCACTCATAATGTTTAAAGCGGGTTGAGGCAGTGGTAGCTGAGTGGTTATGGTAATACTAATAAAGAAGGTTGTCCCACCACAACCAAGCTGATACTGTTGGACCCCTGAGCATCACCTTTTCCCCCCAATTGCTCAAGTTGTGTCCAGTAATAACTGTTAGCCATTGTGGATAAATGCTGCAAATATAATGAAAAACAACACATATTAAGAAATAGTTAATAGTTAACAATAGTTAATAAATAAAACTATAACTAAAAACGAATACATTTTGGGTCAACGAACGTAAATATCCAAATAAATATTCTATCCACGAGTTTAATGAACGACAAATGCGTTGTTTTTAATGTTTTATCACCCCCTACAGGCACAAAATAGTAGCGCATCAAACTCAAATTGTGCGCTCAAGACGATGATAAAATATGAAATCCTGCAAAGGTTTAACGGTGTAACTTTGAGATGAAACAATACATAGCATGTTACTGCATCCCTTTATTTTATCACTGTCTGGGTAGAGCTTTGGACTATCAACTGAAAGGATGTGAGTTTGATTCCTAGCTTTGCATACAGCCACTGTTAGGCCCTTACACAAGGTTCGGGCTGACACTGTGCTCTGCCCCCAGCTTCCAAAGAAAAAGAAAGAATTTCATTGTACCGTTGACATGATAATGTATAAAGGACAAAAACATCTCTTCTTCTAAACATTTGTTAATTTTACAGTGCAGTCCAACAGTGGTCTATGTGAAATAGTTACATGCAATGTACAAATAACTAATAAACATACAAAGTGATGGACAAAGAAACAGATGTATGGATTGAAGGGAAGGAAGGGGGAAAAAACAAGACCAAGAAAGGCAGACTCATAGACCGTCATAATGTGTGTATGTGTGTGTGTGTGTGTGTGTGTGTGTGTGTGAGAGAGAGAGAGAGAGAGAGAGCTACCACTATTTTCAAAGCAAACTGAAAATCAGTACCAACACTGTGGTATTAAGTATACTGTTTACTCATCACAATCTGCAGCAGCCCATTAATCTTTCCTAATCTGACCTTTGTGTTTATGACACCCTTTACACACTTTTCACTTGTCATTTATATCACTCTAACAGATCCTGTTCTCATAAGTTTGCAAATGACTCAAATGAGTTTGCAAAGTCTATAACAATAATAATAACAACAACATCAACAAAATTATGCTACAAATTGTAATACCTTCAAGCCCTACACACCGATGACCCTGAAATTTCCAGACATCATATCCTATCTTTTTGCACTGAGAGTTGCCCTCATACTTAAGGCTTAATGGTGTATTTTTATTTACTTTAGTGGAATAAACCATGCCCAAAACACACCAAATGTGTCCACTGTAGACAAACATACCTACCAAAAAAATCATTAGTCCCTATGTGTGGACAGAAACCAGTCTTGTTTATGAAGTACTCTCTTAAAATCTCTTCCATCATCTCCTGCCATGATAAGCATGCCACAGCTGCTTCTGTTTGCTTGCCCCCTTAAATATAAACAAAACAGAATACTGGCTTGCTGTGTGTCTATGTCCCTACTTGAACCTGGGTAGGCTGCTTTCTGTCACAATTTTCTCTGAAGCAATCTGGCTGTAAGGTGTGGGGGTGGGACTGTGGGGGATTACACATTACATTTGAGTATTAAATAGGAACTAAAAACTGCTTTTGATGTAAAAACGATCTTCCTGGTTTTAAAAGCAGAACATCTCTCTCTCCATTTCTGTAGGCGCTGCACCTGTATAAATAAACTCTATTCAAAGGAAATTTTAACTTTTATCTCCACTGAACCTGATTAATCCAGTGTACCAAATCCCCCGTCCTTACTTTTCTGATTATTTCAGATTGTCCACCCACCTCAAGACTTGTTTTTATGATAGTGGTTATGCCACAGACATAATTCAACAAAGAGTTGCAAAATGTGCCACGTGAAGAATAACAGATCCCATTCAAGCTCTCTGAGAGAATCCATTATTGGCAGGTGAAAGATTTGAAGCAGCCTGACTGCATTTATGCCTGAGAAAGCATGTGGAAATCTCTCCCTGGAAAGCTAATACAGCAGAGCAAGAAAAAGTTGGAACAAATATGGGAATCACCTCCAATTGTGCCAGTTGGATGCCTTGCCAGAAGGGATGATGGACCAGTTAGTTAAGAATCGATTCACATGAATTAAGTCAGTATTCATGTTGAATGAATCAATATTTCCTTTAAACAGCAGAGGGTGTTGCCGCTATTCACTTCACCTGGTTGACGGCACCAAGTTGCCAAATTGGGCTTAATTCAAAATTCCCCCTTAATTAAATTTTGTTATATTAAAAAATGTATCATGAACCCAGTCTTGTGAATTGTATCACATCGTGGGTAGAGTACATCATTAAAATCTGGACAACCTGGCTGGTTACCTGACTGTAAAGTTAAGAGCACAAAAGTTTCAGCAACAATGGGCGAGCGTATTAGGCTGCTGCACCCAAACTCCCCCGCATGTTATTTTGTATTGCAAAATAATAAATACATAAATAATAAATAACTTTCTGAATGTATTAATGCTAGTGTGGGTTAGACCTAAAACCTAGAAGACTGTGACATGAACAATGTAAAAGACAAACTCAATAGCAACAGGTGTTGAAACAGCTCAGAAATCAGCGATGTAATGAATTGTGGACAGCCGTGCTAAACGCACTGAGCAGCTGAAGTGACAGAAGGTGAAAATGGATGGGATGAATCTATGTCACCGATAAGCACATCTGTTCCTTTTTGTACTGCATTACTGTATCTGCTGTCAGGAAAATACTAGAGTGAGCCATTTATGCCAAACAAGCTCAGGTTCCTAAAACACGGCATAACAATCTGTTTTCTCAGACGCTACACCTGGTGTTTATCCAGCGTGCTATGACTTGCTACATTCAGCTGAAGACAGACTTAACGACAGACTGCACTTTCTCAAAACATCCTCCAAGCCATGGCTAATCAAACACTAACCCAGGAGGGAGAAAAAAAACAGAAGCATTTAACATGATGGAAAACTCGTTTTACAGATGCCTGATCCGTTACATTTTCTCCAGCAGCACGCTAGAGGGCACTGTTCACCTCTTTAGTTTCCATCTTTCACCAGTTAAATCCAGCTGGTTTCTTGGAGAAACCTGGCCTCACAAAAAACAAAGTCTACTTGTGTGTACCAGCTTTCCTGCAGTATAAAAACCCCACACATTTCTGTGAGTGTGTAAATATTTTATGATGGCACCATACTGCCCAAGAAAACATTATCTTGCTATAAAATGAAGAATAAAACCGAAGTTTGACTTTGTGCTGCATCGCCACATACAGCCCTGCAATCAAAAACTACTGTAAACTCTATAGGGCAGAAGTGGCCTGGTGGTTAAAGAACTAAGCTTGTGATCGGAAGGTTGCCAGTTCGATTCCTAGAGCAGACAGTTTACAAAAACATCTAGAAGGTCCTGGGTTCAGTCCTCCCTTTGTGTGTGGATTTTGCATGTTCTCCCCATGTCAGCCTGTTTCCTCCCACAGTCCAAAGACATGCACAATCATGTACCTCCAGTTCATTTTACTTGCATAGTAATATAAACAAGTGAAACTTATGAAACAAGTAACTGTTTCTGTCATAGATGTAACCGAAGAGCATAAAACTTCACAGTAAAAATCCAAATAATTATATATTATATTATGAAATTATATATCAATTGGAGTACTTAAATAACAAGCCCAACTCGGCTACAATGCGCAGTGCTTGCCGCTTAGGGGATCGTAGTGTCCAGTTAAGCAGTACCACCACATTCCACAGGAAACAATGACAAAGTAAGGTTCTCATGCGTATGTGCCTTAACACTTTATTTCTTTGCTTACATAATATCCCTGTCTAGTTTAAAGGTGCAAATGTCTTAACAAGGGGTAGTGACTTTTCAAGACAGTCAGTGCTATGGTCCTCTGGAGCAGACAGGGTTAAGGCCTTGCCCATGCTCCAACAGTTGCTGTATAGCAGAATCTGAATATTACGACGTATAGCCTAAAGCTCTAGCCACTAGGCTACCACTGTCTCAAGGTACAGTGCCTATAGTAAGGTTTTGATAAATATATTCCACATCACTCAATAAATAATCACAGTACAAAAGCACAGATGGATTGTAACATACATGAGGTTTTGGATGAGTGTTTATGCATTGCTTGTACTCAAAGATGGTCCCAATTATACGGTTCACCACTGACAAAGCACAAACAAATAATGATGGCTCATATTTCAACCCACTAACCCAAATGTGGCCAGCAAGTTCACTGTTTAAACGTGTACCAGTCGAGCAGTGGTTAGGTGAATTAAAGGGGGAAAAGGAGAGGGAAGAGAAAGAATTAACCTACTAAAAGTTTAAAGACCTGAACCCAGCACCCAGTAAACTTCAGACCGGAAGCACCTGGGCTGAGAAATTTACTATGCAGAACATAGTAACCAATTAAACTGGAATTAAAATGATTTATCTGTGTGGTGTGTTTGTGTGCTGGCTGCCCAAGAACCAGCCATCCCAGTTCATCCCATTACTTTTCCTCAGTATCATATAGTGTTATCTTGCACCTTAAATGTCTCTGAGCCTAATGGCTCAGTAAGTAGTATTGTCACCTCGCAGCGAGTCAATGGGTTCAATCCCCAAATGGGGTGGTCTGGGTCCTATCTGTGTGGTGTTTCCATGTTTCCCCGAGTCTGTGATCCTCCCTATATTTTCGGCACAGTTCAGTCATAGCCAGTTCAAATGTAAATGCAACAATAGTTAAGTAATTTTTCACTGGGATGAAATTGTGATGAAATTGTGTAATCTGCAGATAAAACCAAATATGTATTTATTGATTGATTATTGATTGTTTTTTTGAGGTTTGTAATTTCCAGATAATTAATTAATTATGACCATCCCTCTAGACTATATTTCCAAATTAACCCATTAATAGATGTCTGTTTCAGACTTGAGTGTTCAGAAATAGCCTTAAGTCAATGTGTCACCAGAAAAGTGCCTAGTCATTTCTGGCCATTATTGGGTATCTCTGTGTTTGTGGACAATGGTGTGTGTGTGTGGGTGAGCCCATGCTGGGATTGCCTCGTGCCTGCAGCAGACTTTGGGTGAATGATCCACAATAAACCAGCCTCTTTTCCGAACGCAGCTGAGGACTTGTTCTACAAAACAAATTTCCACAGTACAAAACACATTTCCTTAACATTATTAACTAAATCTCTGTGATGTTTAACAATGATATAAACATATTGACAGAAAGAAGATAAAACTCCTCATTCAAGTAAGGGTTTGCGCCACAAAGGACCGTGTGCGTGAGATGTGGAGGTTCCACTGTTTGGCTGATTTAGTGTTAATGACCACAAGCGCCATTGAAAATTGTCCTCAGATGCATGCAGCTGGATTGCGCCCAGTGAAATGACGACATTGTTGGAGAGAGCAATGCAAAACAATGTACGCTTGTTTCCTAGTAATGCTTTATTTCTGATACTCATGTGTCAGTTAGTTTAGTGGGTACTGGAGCATACTCAATTTGCACCCCACTTTTATGGTATGTGTCCTGAATCCATGCACATTATACATTTCATCATTAAAGCAGAATTATGTAATTTTTTCCATGTGCATTCAAACATTTTTGTATTTTAAGTAATAGATTTTAAGAAATAAAGTTTCGGGAATTTTGGTGCTCAGGTGCCGTAGTGGTAAAACACACTAGCATAGCAATACTGACACCTAAAACTCTTTGTTTTGAATCTCAGCAGGCTGGGCCTGGCTTGTGCAGCCAACCAGGGGAGGGAAAAGCAAGTGAATTCCTCAAAACTGATGCAATTACAGCCTAAGTTAGCAAATGAGTCAATGAGTGATGCAATTTGATAATAGGAAAAAAAAGAAAGAAAAACATAAATAATACACCAAAAGAGAATTTTGGCCAACTTGAAGCTCATTTAATAAACATCCAAATAAATCAAAGGTCTTTCAGGTTGCCTGTGATCCAAATTAAATCATAAATATTTGCACTATATTTAGATTCATTTAATTATGAGCTCTTCTAATGCCTATAGGATTGTGCTAACTGAAATATGACCTCTCTCCCTCTCTCTGATATTACCATTGGTGATGTACTTATACAATATCATTAAGTTAATTCATAATACACTTTTCAAGAAAAGTGTGTAGCAGTCAATATGAATTAAAAATAATTAGACAGTAAGGACTAAGCATTTTTGTATATTAAAATGATCTTCCACAAATCCCTGCTCTAATAACTTATTTTGCTACATCATACAAGCAGCATCAGGCTGACCTCTTTTGGTCAGTAATCCTTTTTCAATGACAATTTTTCACAGCTGCACCAACCACTCTGTGAGCTATATGTATTACATAAATATATTATATATTCGGTGCACATGAATGTTCCATTGGATTTGGACTTGAGGTTATACTTTAACTCAAACTATAGTTTAACTTTACAGCCTTCTCAAGGAGTGATGCTTCTGATGTTAACCATTTCACAAAGCCATTGCAGTTAATGATACACAAAACTTGAACAACAAGCCGCAGGTTAAAACAGCATATTTAATACTCTAAATACAGTGTCACATCCTACAGAAACTGCACCAGTGGCAATTTGAGTTACAGTAACTCATCTGTTGACTCCACAAGACAGCCTTAGCGCCCCATTGTTCCGTCGTTGGATAACGTTCGATAGATACTGACCATGGCAGATTTGGAACACGGGAGCTGCATTTTTGCCCTGACCCAGTCAACAAGCAATTACATTTTGGCCCTTGTCAAACTTGTTTAAAACCTTCCACTTGTCCATTTGTCCTGCTTACATCAAATTTAAGGATATAATGTTCAAAATATAGCTTACCCACTAACAGGTGCAAGCTTAAAAAATAATCAGTATTTTTCACTTCACCTGTCAGTGGTCATGATGTTATGGCTGCTTGGTATATGTCTTTGTTGCTGAGTATTGTTCATTAAGCGATCTTTGAACACCTATACCAGTTCACCAAAGGAATGTGAGTGTGTCACTGTCAGTTAGGGTTCAGTTTGTCTAGTTAAACATGTAGCACAAGTGTAATAGCAAGGGAGATGGAGTTAAATAACTCAACCAAGGCCTAAACAACTGCTTCATTCAAAGGTGTAAAATTGCAAAACCGCCAGTGGGGAAAGGTAGCATGAGCTCTACAAAGTAAACACGTTTTTAGTCAATATTACATACAAAGCACTGGAAACCAACCTGCATCTACATCCTGTTCTGTTATGATTACTGTCAAAAGCCTACCTGGAATGGACTCAAACTAATCTCAGCCATGTTTGATTGCAATATCCAGAAAAATGTTTTAGAACCTAAATGTGTGCGGGAATAAATTTCTATTAAGGCAAGGCCACATTTTAATAACAGCAAACAAGATGAGCTGTGCCAGAAATTAATATAAAATACATACAAATAAATCTTCAGTTTTCCTAACACATTACATGCACGAAAGATAAATATAATATTTAGTAAAACATTAACTACAAAATATCTCTTTACAAAATGCACAATAATAATGACACTGTGTGCCTCTGGCAAATATCTTGTTGTCCATACTATCCCCAAATCACAGAGATTCATATGAGGGATCCTTAAAAAAAATCCACACTTTCGTATTTTGGTTGGAAATGACGAGGGTGAGAGGAGTAGTAGTTGGTTGTGTTTAACAGAGCTTATAGTCTGGATTTAGCATCATCTGATTTTCCCCTTTTTGGATGCTTTTAGGTGAAGAAGATTTTCATCTGATGATGCTCAACTGAAAAATTTGCTGATGGCATTTAAATGGTTTGATGCTGGATAAAATGCTTTATCAACCAGGATGGCTGAGTTGTTAAGGCGTTGGACTTAATCCAATGGACAAATGTCCTTGTAGGTTCAAACCCCACTCCTGGTATAAATATTTAGCAGTAATTGGTTGCTGGTTCGATTCCCAAAGCCGACAGGTCACGACTTAACTATCCTTAAGGAAGGCACCCAAAATCTAACTGCTCCCCGGACGCTGTGGCTGGGGATGCACACTGCTCTGGGCATGTGTGCTCACTGCTCCCTAGTGTCCACTAGTGTGTGTCTATGTGTGTTTCACTGCACGGATTGGGTTAAAAATGGGGATGACAAATTTCACTGCACAGTGATGTAAAGATATTATAAATCCTAAAAAGGCATCACAAAGGAAAGTGACTACACAAAAAAAGTGATATAGAAATTCTTAGTAAAAAGAGTAAATACAAACCCTCATATTAGGTGGCCTCCACCCCTTCCCAATCTTTCCGGCTGTAAATTTTTATGCTGTTATTTGTGAGGTAAGACACATATGTTGAATTTGTCCCAGAAATGTACAGTGACCACTACATTCTAAACCTTGTCTTAATAGACCTTGCTTTGTCCACACTGGAACATTCACGTTATAACAGGAAACAGCTTTGAACTTTTACTACAAAGTTGGAAACATATTTTCCCTCATAAACCTGTTGGCAAAGGGTGTATTAGGTGTGTCCATATACTGTAGGCCATTTTGTATAAATCTGCTGTGTGGCTTTGCTTGCCCAACTAAATTTATAATACACACAGTGAATCATGAAACAACAAATCAATGCAAAACTGGAAACCTAACAATACTAAACGTTGGTCATTTAACTGCCTCATCAGATTTAAACAGTAGCATCATATTTATGAACACTAATTCCACTCACCCTGACTACTTCATACTACTTCATATATGTCCAATTAACAAATTACTACAAAACAGGTCACTCATCCCCCCACCCCCTCCCGGATTACTACTGTCCTCGACCCTGGAGCATTCAGAGGCAGGCTTTTGTTTGGAAATAAGGGGTGAATTTAAGGTGCACTGGTAGAGATTAGTGCTAATCTCCTCGGCAATGAAAACAAGGGTGTGCGCAATGAAGCTTGTACAGCCTTTGAAGCATGGTGGACTAAAATATTCAATGAACCCAAAAGAGGTGGGCACATGTTTTTTACTTTTATTTAATGATTTATAATTTTATTTAAGCTGAAGTTCAATACAAATCACAGTCCCTCCAGATAAAGTTCCACTAATCCTCAGTCTAATGTGGGTAGAAGCAGATGTTTGGACTGGATACATCTTATTTCATAATGTCAAAGATACAAAGAGAACCTGTAGAAAAAATAAATAAAGACACTGGAGAAAGGGTGGTATGTCAGAGCAAGTTGTGAATGCACATTACTACAAGAAGCAGGGACACAGAGGCTTTACTTGTGAGACTTGGCACAGACTGAAGGTCATAACATCAAACACGCAGCAAGGGCCTCTGAACCTTATTGAGTCGAGCAAAGCCGTCTAAGCTCATAATAAGAGCCACTCAATTAGAAATGTAAATTCTAGACTGCCCCGCTGAGTATAATAGCCTCGAGCAGTCCATAGGGCAGGACTGCTAAACTGAACCGACTTGCGGTGTGCTCAGCAGTTTCAGCTCTCTGCTGCTTGTCTTGGCTACAGTATGAACACGGGGTCATAGAGACACGTCCTACACTGAACCAACAACCAGGCATTAAGCGGGCTGTTGACATGACCTGTCATTATTAAGTCTGTGGACTGGCTTCCAAACCCACTCTTCAGGTTTTTTTTTATTTCTGAGGACCATTTATTAAATTTGTGAAAGATCAGGAAAGAAAACAGAATACCCTTGCTGAATCAGTAAGTTAACTAAGTTCACTTAGCCACTATTTTAAAAAAAATACTGCAAAAAAAGCAAATATGCAGACTTACAATTCGGGACTAAATTGATGATGTATACAAATAGTTCATTTTGTTCAGGAAAAACTTACCTTAAAAATACACAAAAGGTTGCAAGATATTTCTTATCCATCAAATGACACTTTACATAATTGTAAACACAGGAAATAATACAATTTTGCATTTATTTTTGAGCCCTGAGAAAGTTTACAATACACTATTAATCAATACTTTCACTGCAAATTTTCAGGTCATATTCATAGGTTTGGTCCATTGTCACATTACTAAAATATTTTCATCAAATATGTGAACCATTGTTTCAAATCACAAAAAAAAATCAGATCTGTTGGTCATGGAGGTCACTTAAATACATGTAATGTGCTTTGGAAATTCATGCTACATGTGAATGTTGCTGGCCATGGCCACAGTCTTCAATCTTCTAGTTTTGGAAACATGTAGCAATTGTGATAACCTAAGCATGATAAAGAATAGCAATGGATGAATATGGTCAGCAACAAACTTAGGTTCCAGAATGTAGTTTGCACAAACTAGAATTATGGGTCCCAGACCATTACTCAACCACCACTAACTTGGCAAAAGGCACATGATTAGCCATGAAATATGTAATAATAGTAATATGCTACTTCTTCTTCTTCTACAACTACTACTACTACTACTACTACTACTACTAATAATACTACTAATAATAAAAATACTACTACTAATAACCATTATTATTGTTATTTTATCTATTAAGATTGATTTAAGGAGAGGACATTTTCAATAAAGACTTAGAGAGATAGAAGAGCCATTATGCAGGATTTGAGTCAGAGTTCCAGACCTTTGGAGCAACATCATGGAAGGACAGTTTTGTCAAAGGTGTAGAGAGGTGTATAGAGTATCTTACGATGTGAGAGCCACTTAAGGGTTTAAGAGCTCTCGAAGATAAGCTGGGGCCAAACCATGAAGAGCTTTAAAAGTGAAATGCAGAATTTTGAATTTTGCAAAATAGAAAACCAGTGCATGTAAGGGAGTTGAAGCTGAATTCAAACAGATGAGTGTTTAAACACATTTACAAGTACAAGAGGTAAAATTATGGCTGTTTCATTAAATATACTTTTAAATATTTGAACCATGGAACAAGCACACTGTTAAAGGAAAATGGAGTTTAAACTTAAGCTCTTAATTCACTTTTCAACTACTGGTTTAGGTTTGGTCATTTGTCTGTTGTCAGCCAGTTAAGTCAATACACTTCTTTTCCTTAATGCAATTAGGCTAATCTAGCTCCTTCATGTAAGCTAACAACCACAAATTTACACATTACACCACATAACCCTAATCATCATGCCATGCATATGAAATAAATGATACACCATTGAGTCATAATTATGACCACCAGCTAATATCCAGCGTAACCAGACAGCAGCTAGACGAGCTGGGAGGGCCTCAGTAAGTTTCTGGTAGGTAGTCACAGGTATATGGAGCCATTCTGCCTTCAGTGTACCCCACAGCTACAGAAGGTTGTGTGGGAGAGGATCCACAGAGCGAACACAACGATTGAGGTGGTCCCACGGGAGCTCAATTGGGTTTAAGTCTGGAATATTAGGACACCAAGGTAGTACTTGGAAGTCTTGGCTGTGACCTTCGAAGCAGTCTTTGATATTTCTATGTCACACTGGGCCCTATCTTACACCCTGCGTAAGGCATGTCCCAATGCGCATCTTACACCCCACAGTGTATTATGTTACACACCTTGCACCTAAGTCATTATTTATGCAGATGGGTAAATATATTAACGCCAATAGCTGTGTGTTTAGGTCAATTACTGTTGTATTCCTATCTTGTCAATGGAAAACAACAGTCCACAGGCTACAATATTGGCAGTCAATTGTCAACAAAAGCACACTCACACACGTACACCCATGCTTGTTACGCACACAAGAACATGTAATGGGCACTCACTATGAGTTTGTGCATAGCTGCATCAACAATAAACCGAATACAAAATAGAATAACAGTATTCTACATAACTCTGTAAGGAGTATGTAAGACAGTGCAAGACCTGTGGGTAGAGCTGTTGGAAAGAAGGTTGAATGGCTCGACCATGCACATACTGTTGGGCCTTTGAGCAAGAGCCTTAATGCTCTCAGCAATAATACATGTTGTGTAATTAGGCTACATTATTGTCATGTGTGCTATTTCAGATTTTTTTTCTTGATTCACAGATTCAAAAAAATATTTTAATCAGAAGCGTAACTAGAAACTTCATTCTGTGTTATTATAGTCGTTATATAATATTGTATTTCACTGTGTTAATTCACCAGGTAATCTCTAAAAAACTGACTGTTTTCCACACATTGTCTGATTTGTCCATTGCCTGATTTGTCCATTGTCCAGGGGTCACCCTGCACCCCTTGTAGTTACGTTACTGATTTTAGTATACTATACTATAATATTTTTGCACATTATGTGCCAGATTTGCACCCAAACTTTGGATATTAAACACAAAAAACTGGAGATTTGAGTAAAAATAAGCAAAGCCCACTGGAGCGCATAAGCAGTCCACCCTGCATAAGCAGATCCTTACAACTTAACACTCCTTTACAGCTTGAAATACTTGCTTCTGCTTGTCCGAGGCACAGATGCCATGTAAAGACAGCCAAACAGGCATTAGCAAGCAAGAGTTAAACATCCACACAAAACAAATCATCTGCTGGCCAAAACTGACCCCCCCCCCCCCACACACACACACCCTAGCATGTTTGCATTTATAAAATTGTATCCAGAGCTCTGCTCTTTCCCTGCATCAGCTATCCCATTGCTTTCTTTTCCCGGTGATACCCAGAATTCCTTTACCACAGACTAGCTCAGCTCTCATATACACAATTACATTGGGCAAAGTCTTGTGAAGGCAGTTTTGTGCTTGATGTGGGTTGCTGTGCTGACCTGGGTAACTTTGGTTCGTCTTAGAACACACAGATATGCAAACATGTATAAACAGTGAAAGAGTACATTCAGCATAAAATATGCTGGGTGATTGTGCTAATTGGCTTTGCTAATGTAAGAACCAACTTGCTGTATGAGGTGAACTGAGGTTGGAAAAAATAATCAGGACAGCGGTCGCAGAAACGTTTGTGTGGTCTGGGCGAGGTACAGAGAGGTTTGGAAATGAAACAAAGCGGAATGGGAGGCTTGACGCACAGTTCTTGGACTCATGAGCACTGGCATTATGGCTCCAATAAACATGCCAATGGCACTTCTAATTTCAGAGTCTAAATATAATTGGTCTAGCTGGTGTGGCTACATCTTTTCTAAGCGTATGATGGGAATATTGCTGATTGACTATTGCTACAACACTTGTCGCTATAACAGTGCTCCTCTGGTAGCAAAACCAAATGTTCCATTTAAATACAATAAAAGTAAAATGGAATACAAAACAGTGTCTACTGATGCTGACAAAAAGACAAAAACATAATTTTTATTATTATCATTTTTAAATTGGTGTTTGTCACCAAAATCATGACGACTTTAATATTGAAATATCAAATGAGTTTCTCACATTGAAAAATATACCCCTACAAGGCATAACATTATGACCAAAGAAAGCTAAAGTGAATAACAATGATTAGCTCTTCATCACTGCACCTTGTTGGTGTGTGGCATATATAAGGCAAGTGAATACTTTATCCTCAAACTCGATGTGCTAGAAGCAGGAAAATTGGGCAAGTGTAAGGTATTGAGCAAGTTTGACAAGGGCCGAACTGGCTAGAAGGTTGTGTGTTTGAATGGCTCTGCCATGCAGCCACTGTTGGACCCTTAATCCTCTCAGCTCCAGATGTGCAGATGACTGCCCCTGCACTCTGACCCCAGCTTTCAATGATGCATAGAAATGTGAATAAAGAATTTTGCACTGCTGTACTCATGTATATTTGACAAATAAAGGCATGGCGGTAAACCTAGACAGGGTAATGGGTGGACAAGTTTCATTGATGCAGGTGTGGTCTGATCCAACAGACAAGCTACTCTAGCTCAAACTGCTGAAGAAGTTAATACTGGTTCTGAAAGTTTTTAGATTAAACAGTGCATAACAGGCTGTTTTGGCAGCAAAAGAAGAACCAACACAATGTGACTACAACTACAGGGATGTGGAACAGCCCAACCAGCTACACAGGTAACATACAAAATTAACATTACCCTGGTGGGTGAAATGGTGGCTCAGTGGTTTTTTGGTTCAATCCCTTGTACTTTACGTGTGAATGTCCTAGCATGTTGTACACGTGCCTTCCCGGGGTTTGCCTCTGGGTTTTCCGATTTCCTCCCACAGTCCAAAAACTTATAGTATTAATTCAAGATTTATTGAATTATTTCCACTTAGAAACCTGTTACCCTGGAACATGAATCAACCCCATCGCAGTGTTTCACCCCACATCACCAACTATTTTCTGGGAATATAATTATTCAAAAAGCCCTGTTTTACCCCCCACATTTTTTTCTCCACAGTGTGTCTGTTTAGTTTCCCCTCCTCTTTTTGTCCTGTGGTTACTTTATCTCAGTCTCTCTTATTTCCAGCCAAGCATGTCCTCCCAGGTACTGTCTGATGAAAGATTATGTAAACTGAATAGTTGTGGAGTGTTGTGTGTGGTTAACCAAATGTGCATGCCTTGGAGGACAGTCTCTCTCCCTAATGTTCACCAAACCAGTGTGACCCAACAGCAATAGTCCTTGTAGACATGCACAGCTTGTGTTCAGAGCATTTTTATTTATAATATCAAAAAGCACCTCTCGTGTAATGTCATTATTTTGGAATTATTATTATTAATAATATTATATTAGTTATTAGTATTATATATAATGTGTAATATTAGTATTGCATTACTTGTATTAATAGAGCAAAGTAGATTCAGCTATGGAATACCTGGATTAAGCTTAAAGTCCATATACCTTTAATTCAACAACTTTTCAGGCACTTTCAAGGGAAATTATGAAGAATTTACATCACCTTTCAGCCGTGGTAAATTATAGATTTATACAAACTTATACATACATACTCATCAACGATTCATTTTTGTCATACTGAAATAGATTGTATTATGCTATACACAACCAGATTTGTTTTTGGTAATAGCAGAAAAAGAAGAAATAAAAGTAAAAAAAGTTTTATGTTTTAAAATGTGTCACCTATCTGTAGACTTTGCTTGCTATCTATCTCTTTGAATCAGTTATTTTTAATCAGTTAAGTTAATGGTGGGTCCCCTCCAACATTAGCTTTTCTTTATTTCATTCATTCGTCTTTTCTTTGTAATGCTACAGAATTTTAGGGTAATTACAATTTTAATTTAGCCAAATTTAACAGAGAGAAAGGGTAAAATGATGAGCCGTCTGGGTGCTATAAGAGCTGACTTCTGTTGAGCCAGCTGCTGTCGGTAAATACAGTTAGAATTTCAAGCATTTTCAAGCACTTTATCAGAAATTACAGCACTGGAAAACACAATATTTAAATTCAAGCATTTTTAAGGATTCCAAGCACCAGTGGGAACCCTGTAAGCTACACTGACAAATGAGCTATGATTTGGTTATGGTTATGTAAATCATTACAGAACATTAGCAAGCTATTTGGAAATTCTATAGCAAATGGCAAAACTATGACATATATCACACTAGACAAATTCTTATCTGTTATTCATGACTAGCAGTTGGAGCCGTTTTATGCCTGGGTTCAAGCATTTCTGTTGGCATATATTCTGTTATGGAAGTGCTAGCTGAAAAGGGCAAGGGACGAAGACCCCCACATGTTGCCTCATGGGCATTCTTTGGAAAGCAATGGCTGCACATTTGTAAAAGCCACGACAAAGTAAGTGCTACCTGTACAAGTGATTTTTCAAGTCATGGCACTTGCTCCTTTCTCTGAAAATCTACAACAATGAAAGACAGGCCACTTCAGCATTATAGAAGAGAAATGCACCGTTAATATTATCAATACCCTGGAACTGTTACACACTAAATTATTATTATTTAACAATCGCATCTGCACACAAATGTCATAGATAAATATGTTAAGGTAATTTAGCAGTGTCTTTTATAGTTACAATTGCCAATTGTATACTTATCCTTTAACATCGTCTATTATTACTACTGTTATTATTATTATTATTATTATTATTATTATTATTATTATTATTATAATACATGGCTATTGTTATGACATTACCATTATTATTACAATACAATCTAATTAATCCCATTTTTTTCATATGCCTATGAAACTGGAGCTCCCGGGGTGAAATCTACACAGACATGGGAAGAACATGACAGCACCCCTATGATAACACCCAATTGTACTCCTAATAAGTTTATGTACATATGTGTATCTACTGGAGTTTGTAGTTTTGTCGTGCAACACATGTCTCAGAAGGTGGTTGATTGTGTGGAGTAAGAAGTGGCAAAAAAATGTATTATATAACTGCGTCTTATATTAGACTGTGAAATGTTAAAATATCAAATAACAGCATACAACAAAAATAATATAAAATTGGAGATTATATTTATTTGAATGGTCATTTTAACCCTGTCTAGTGTTTGGAACATGTGTGCACAGGTACAAATGCACAAAAGATATTTGCCTTACTGAATAATTTAATGTAATTAATATAAATCTATGTTTTAAAAAGTATGATGCTGAAAAAAAGTCCTTTGCATTTCTATGTACACAAGCAGATCCAGTTGCCAATGGTTAATGTGGGGTCTAAACCAGTGCCCAGAACATTAACTAAGCAACCACTGCCTTATAGTTGTGTAAAACATTGCTCCATAAACATTTCCTGACCTGAGCCAAAAAAATAATTAAAAACTGGGGGTCATATTTAGGATGATTCCAGTATCAGCAGATACAAAATTATACAGTCAATTAAGGTTAAGTATCCATCTGAGCCAATTGTGTCCACGGGAAATCACAGATGTTTGTGAGAGCAGGTGGATCATCAAAGCAATGTAATATAAAACTGAATTATGCCTGCAATCATGGGCTCTGTTTGACTGACACTAGGATTTCAACAATGTGGGGAGTAATTGTTTTGTTCTATCTACACACTGACACATTTTTGTGGTAGCAGATTGCTCAAGGCTTTGTAGAAACAACATGATCCAGAGGATTTTAAAGGCCTTCAGTATGAATAACTTGAGATCAGCACCACTGTTGAAACTACTTACATACACTGTACGGATGAGAAGATTCAGATCTTACCTGTAAAAAAAATAAAGAAAAAAGACACTGTTTTTGAGCAGTAAAATTGTATGCATAAGTAATTTACACAAGTACACTATTTTAAGTGCTATAGGACCAAAAGTATTTGGACGCCTCGAGCTTGTTGGACATTCTAATTAAAAACAAATGGTATTAAAATAGACCGATCTTTTCAGCTACAACAACAGCCACTGTTCTGAGAAGGCTTCTCACAATACTTTAACTATGTGTTCATTCAGTGAAAGGAGCATTTGTAGGCCTGGGGACTAATGTTGATCAAACAAGCCTCAACTGATTGTCCAGTATATTACAAAGCTGTTCAGGGCACTGGGGTCAGTGATCTTTGCCGGGATCTTTAAACCAAGCTTTTCTATATACACATTGCTTTGTGTACATGCACGGGAACAAGAAAGGACATTTGCCAAAAGTGGGAAGCATATAATTTCATACTACTTTCATTGTAGTAATTTACTTAATTAATTTATATAATTTAATTACTTTCCTTAATTTATATAGTTTATTTAAAAGACATGAATACTAAAATCTTCCCTATGACTTTTGATAACCAAAAAAAAAGAAGGAGAATTAAGGCATCAACGAAAGTAAAATGCAGACTTGAGATGATAGCACTGTGTTTTAAACTGTTTGGCTGGTAAAGGGAGCGTGCACATACATCTGAGTTCCTATGGAAATCAGCAGCAGGGATGTTCATTGTACTGCCTTCTTAATGTACGTAGGTGCTTCATAAGGTGCATACTGTAACTTACAAACACATCTGTCTTTTTTTGAACTGTGCTGCAGTCATGTTTACAAAATACAATAAAGTTGAACCTACTTTTGTCAGTTAAATAAAGAATCAGGTGTATTAACAAATTATATATAGTTAGTTTTATTGCATTGTACAAAACTACTGGAAATTTGGTTTTTATATGGGAAAAAGTCATATGTTATTTTCAAAGGCACAGAGGCACCATTTCATGGTAAACATGGAGGTTCGTCAGTGTTATTGCTGACAAGCTGGTAGTCTAAAAGTAAGGGTGAAGTGTTGCCCTTATTTGGTCTGCGGGTTAGATGTGTTTAATGAAAGAGCCTTTTACAGACCTGGTCAAACCACTATTTAGAGACATCTGTTAACACAGACATATTTACACACACTTTGAATGATGGACTGTTTTATACTATATTCATTATAGCAATAAAAAAAAGAAAATCATTATTAATTCTCTCCTGCCTCAGAGAAATGGTACAGAAGAAGGATTGGTGTGTGTAAAAAGGAAGAAAGGTGAACAGTGAAGTTTAAGGACTCAAGTTGACCAAAGTGTTAACATGGTTAATGATAAACAGACACTTAGACACAACAGACTGGAAAATTGGGTAGTACTGTTAGAGACTGAAAAGAGAAGAGAGACTATTCTGTCAACATAGGCAATTATGAATCAATGAGATCTTTTCATGCTGAGTGCCCCAAGGCTTAGTTCTAGCCTTCTCCATTTCAAACTTTACAAGCTCCTTCTAGACTACTGAAAAACTTTTAATCCTCCTTTGCTACTTTTGCTACAATACTTTGTTTGAAGCTCTGAGAATTGTTGGTGACACTGAATCATTGCTGAACCAATGCCAGTACTTAAAGCTGCGCTTTGTTAATTGTATAAGTGGGCGTGTATCGGCATTTATTGCGACATTTATGTGCTTTACATGACATGCAGCAAAAACAGATTGCGCTGGCTGTGTGGAAAAGTTTAAAATTAAAACACATTGTTGACAGTTTATACACATACAGTTTGTATAAAATGTAGTATCTTGTTCCTCTTTCGACTGCTCCCATTAGGGGTTGCCAGAGCGGATTGTGGTTCACATAATCTACTTGGCCTAGTTTTTTTTCGCCATATACCCCTTTAGATGCAACCCTCCTATTTATCTGGTCTGGTTTAAAGTGGTACAGTGCCTTGCAAAAGTATTCACCCCTCTTGGCTTTTTACCTATTTTGTTACCTTAACCTGTGTTTAATGTTTTTTAATCCAAATCTTATGTGATGCAGCTGCACAAAAAAGCCGAAGTTGGTGAAGTGAAATGGGGGAAAAATATTTATATTATATTTATATACACATACACTTTGTGGAAATAAGAACTGAAAATTGCCATGTACATATGTATTCAACACCTTTGCTATGAAGCCCTTAAAATGTTCTGATGTGATCAATTACATTCACATGCTTAATGAAATGTCCAACTGTGTGCAATCTAAGTGTCACATGATCTGTCAATGTATACACATTTTCTGAAAGGCCCCAGATACTGCAATACCATTAAGTACTAACCAAACAACACCATAAAGAATTCTAAGAACAAATCAGGGACAAAGTTGTAGAGAAGTACAAGTCAGGGTTGGGTTTTAAAAAAATATCCAAATCTCTGAGGATCCCCCAGAGCACCATCAAATCCATTATCATCAAATGAAAAGAACATGGTACCACAACAAACCTGCCAAGAGTCACACCCACCAAATTCTCAGTCCGGGGAAGGAGGGCCCTAATCAGAGAGGCAGCACAGAGACCAAAGCTGCAGAGTTCCCAAGCAGAGACTAGAGTATCTGTCCATATCACCACAATAAGCCATACACTCCATAAATCTGGGCTTTATGGAAGAGTGGCCAGAGATCTGGGCTTTATGGAAGAGTGGCCAGAAAAAAGGCCTTTACTTACAGACAAAAATAGGAAGACTTGTTTTGAGTTTGTCAAAAGGCATTTGGGAGATTTA
>JAYDZG010000043.1:13079922-13089942 GCA_034509265.1 Microcambeva bendego
CATGTCCTTTGTTGACATGTCTTCAGCAAACTGTTTGCGGGCTTTCTTGTGTACAGACTTCAGAAGAGGCTTCCTTCAGGGGTGACAGCCATGCAGACCCATTTGATGTAGTGTGCGGTGTATGGTCTATAAGCCGCATACAGACTACTTTTCATTGTGTCAAAGTGTCATTTTGTCAGTGTTGTCCCATGAAAAGATATACTTAAATGTGAGGGGTGTACTCACTTTTATGATACACAGTATATATATATAAATTTACATACAAATTTTTGTTGCTAACCAGTTCTTCAATGTTTAGCCATTTCTCTCTTCATGGAAGACTCTCCGATTCATGTCTTTTTTCAACATTTCATAGTTGTTCTACAATTCATTCATTCAAGTGTTCATTTCAGTTCATTGTCTTTAACCCCTTATCCTTATTAGGGTCAGGGAGCTGGAGCTTATCCCAGCTCTTCAACTGGCACAAGGTAACACCCTGGATGGGGCGCCAGTCCATCGTCGGTACCTACATAACAATTCAGTGTTTCAAATCAACCTGTTAGCATGTTTTTGGACTGTGGGAGGAAACCAGAGTACACGGAGGAAACCTATGCGGACACGGGGAGAACATGAAAGAAAGGACCTAGATCGCCGCACCCGGGGATCGAACCCAGGACCTTCTTGCTGTGAGGCGACAGTGCTACCCACTAAGCCACCGTGCTGCCCTATTTTTAAAAGTGATTTCTTAGAAAACATTTTCTTACTCTGTTACAAGATAATACATATCCTGAAAACCCTTTAAACAAAGAATAGACCAGTAGATAGAAAGGGGGTTGTTTTACTTGTTGTTTGCAGTAGGGTGATGTATTCAGCTGCTTTTTATTAAATCTGTGGCCAAGTACTGTTGGCGGGCATGAGAAGACCTGCCAGAAGGGAGCTAGAAAAGTTCATCTTTGAAATAACTGGACAAGAAACTGAGAGGCTTTCATATGGAGGAATAGCCAAATCTGATGTTGTAAAGGAAGAACTGACATGGCTGGGTAAGGTTAGCAACAAAAGCAGAGAAGGACAGCTGGTTATTCAAGAAAGCACCTGGGATTTTAGATGGTTTGATATGAGAGTCATTAAGAGAGATGCCTGTATAATACATCCCAGCTTAATCTTACTGGAGTTAGTTTTCAGATGATAAGCAAACATGAGACTGGTGAGTATTACCAACTACATAATATTTTTTGGTCCCCCGTATGCTACCCCAGATCTAACAAACTTTATTAGAGCCCAAATATATATTCACTCTTATAATGACCAATTTTAACATATTTTGATGATTTTTTTATTCAAATTATTCTCTAAATGTTTTTGTTTGTTTTATTTATCAACTTTTGTCGAGTGTGTAACAGATTCTGGGAGTGTATATCTGTGCTTAGAGGCACTAATTATAGAAACTCTGTGTGAAATTAGATAAACCTGATTCCAGATTTTGACAGCTATCAAAGTGTCTGTTGGAAACTTTGTTTATTTATTAGGATTTTATACAGTTTATTATGCTTGTATCCATTAGATTACATTCATGACATGGTAGTTATTTGTAACATAAGTTAGTTCACAAGATCATATCAGTCTTGGACAAGTTTGTATCTCCAAATACAATGCAAGTGAAGTGAATTGATTTGTGGGAGAAAACCGGAGCTCTTAAAATGACCCTATGCAAACACCGGGAGAACGTGGAGAAGACCCAGTTGTCTGTTGAAAACAAATGTTCCCTCACTTGGCACAGTCTCTAAAAGCATTTAGTTCTGTTTTAGTCTCTGAAAAAACTTTCATATAGGTTGTGAGATACAAATAAAGTCTCCTTAATTCATCCCCCTCTGCTCTTTATATTTGCTTCACTATCCTGGGAGTCCAGGCATGTGTGTAGTCCTATTGAGAGTGTAATGCTAAATTACAGCCACTAGATTCTAGCTTCCATTTATCATTATTAAGCTTAATCCTGCCCAGATATTCTTACAGGCTACTGCTGAAGTGCATGGATAAGCAGTGAGTTGAATTGAGGCATGTCTGTCAGACGGCCCTTGTCTGTCCACAAGTTTAAATTTAGCCACGATTGGAATAGGGTTTGCGCCCAACCATCAAGAGGAGAATTATCATTGCTCACTCTTTCTACCGCAAAATATGCTACTGGGTCAAAAGCCCTTCAGAGCTGAACCAGTAACTGGAAAATATCATATGCGGGCAAAGTAACAAGCCTTGGCTTTGAAAGTAGCCTTTGCGAGTCAGCAACGCCAAAGAAAACCAACATGTGTTCAGTGACCTCTGTAAATGCAGTTTATTCTGTTTGGAAGTTAGTGTATTTAGAGGCAATGTCTTTCATCTATATGATAGCAGGCATGCCTCTCTACAAGCTTTAGAACATCTAGAGAATTATACACAGTTCTAAGAAATGATTTGATGCAGCCTTTGGATTACTTGTCATCCTTCTCCATCAAAGAGCAAAATGTTTATTTACTAGTAATTAGCCATTTCCTGAACTGCTGGAAGATATTTTTTGTTCCGCATATAATAGTCCCATATTAAACAGGCTAGGGAAGTATGGGTGATGTAGCAAACTTGTGAGCAACTTTGTCTCTCTCTTTGAGCATTTGTCTCTGTATGCGTGTGCTTTGGAGCGCAAAGGAGTCATTGGCTGTAATCTTAACAGATTACACTTAACAGACAGTGTGGAGTCAATGCAGCTGTTTCGGAATGGCCACAAGAGAGCTGGTGGATGCTTTCAATTTGGATAGACGTGCGCTGCAATCAAAAAACTTTAGAGCATCACCCAAAACAAAGGCTTATAAGCTTATAATGTGCCTGATTAATAAAGACAGTACGTGTGTTTGCTCTCCCCTGAACAAGGTAAATACCAGAAAAGAGTGGTCATGGATTCATGGATAAGGGTTTAATTTAATTATAATTATAGTTGCTCATTGACACTTAGAGAAAGTATATGAAAATATTTACAGTGTACATTCCATATATTAGCGAGAACGAGAAAAAATTGAAAAAAAGCAAATACTTTATTATCATTAGGGTAAGGGATAAATAAAATAGGTTGCCTGTTCTCAGTGCTTGGAAATACTGTCAATCAAGGCATATTTTACAAGCTTTGTCTTCATCATATTATTATTTTAATCTGCTGTTCTATTCTGATAACTCAACCATAGGCCTGAACAGACAGTGTGACGCAATGTTATACACCAGGACCACCCCTAACCACTCCCACTCCCTAGACTAAAGGCTCCAAAAACAATGGAAAATTTTGCATGAGTAGTATGAAAGGGCCGGCCTGGCTCAAGAGTGTTTTTTTATTTGCTAAAATGCAGCTCTGAAAGTCATATGGAGTTCATTTTAGCTCTGCTGTAGGTAACAGAGAAGAAACGGGGGTGGAAGGGGGTGTTGCAAAGAATCAAACAAAGACCAAGATATCCAAAATCTTGGTCTGATTTAATGCTTCTGTTGTAGAAAAGGTGGGCTTTTAAAGGACTCGGTTTAGTTCAGTGTGAACATTGGACATTCCAACTATCAACTTAACTTATGCTGTTGTTTGACACTTTTGTAATCACAACAAGTTAGAAAATTTAAAAATTAGTGCACAGACCGTTATAAATTGTATTCAGGAGTCACAATTCAATAATACTGAAGTTCTATTATGAAAATCTAATTTACTCCAGCTGTCTGGTAGTCTGTTTTAGCTCTCATTTTCTTAGACAAACAAGCACCTTTTTTACAGCTTTTTATACAAAGATTGTTAACCACTCCATCAAGTACAGGGAGAGAGAGTCCTCTGTTTAGACCAACTACAGATTGACCAGGATATATTTATTAAGGCACAGTATAGAATGTCAAGTTTAAATTAAGGGGTACAGTGGTACCTTGTAACTAGCTGTCCCATAAACTCAATGCCCTTGGTAGAGAAATTTGTACCTTTAAACTCAATGTTTCCCATCAATTGGTAGTGTTCAGCCTTTTTAAAAATTGCTAACAATGAACAGACACTTTCTTTATTGCTAAAATGTCATCAAAATGCACATACAACATTTGCATTTGTGGAATACTAGACAAATCAACTCTGATGTACCTGTGCATGTACCTGTATTTGGTTGTATTTTCCTCTCACTTAGAAATTTGCGAACTTGGTTTACCTCGCAAAAGTATAAGTTTACAAAAAACTTAGTGTGATACCTTTTTGTTGTGAGGTGACAGTGTTACCAACCAAGGCACCAACAGTTGTGAATCCTTTTGATTGCTCCTGGGGTCGCCAAAGCGGATCGTGGTCCACACTACTGATTTGGCAAACTTTTTACTCATGATACTTCCTGATTCAACCCTCGTATTCACCCAAGCTTGGGATCGGCACTACAGTGCACTGGTTTATGCATCCTTGTGGCTAAGGTGACTCTCAGCACAGTGCTATTCTGCTGTTCCCACTGAACGTTCCATACCCAACTACAGTTAGAAATTAAAAAAACTTTTGCCATTTCCATGCTGTCCATAAGAACACCAGCTCAGAGGATCAAATTGGCAATACTTTTTTTTCACAAAAAATATGTGAAACTAGGAACAGAGGAGCAAGGTAAGGAAAGATAAAGAACAGAGTACAGAAGAGGGGGAAGCATGTGATGTGTCTGTGTATGGCTGCTGCCAAAAACAACAAGGCCTAAGCAAGGTCTGGAATCTGATTTCTGCAGAGCAGCAAGGCAGGAAACGCAGGTCCTCTGGGGGAGGGGTGGGGGATTCATAGCCATGAAATTCACCCGAATCTTTTTCCCCCAAATGCTCTCTCCAACATTTTCAAAGCCCACCTTTCTTTTTTTCTCCCTTCTCAGTTACAAAGCTGGGTCAGCACCACGGTCCACTAGCACAGCTCTGTCCATTCTCTGTCGATTATTCTTCTGTTGGACCCGGATTCTAGCCAAGAGCTTTGTCTGGGAAATATTGTGTTTCGTATTTGGGCTGGTGTCACCCTACTAGTGAATGAAGGCCAATGAGAGCCAGGAAATTTGTGTCATCAGAAGGTCAGGCTAGTTCAGAGTAACAGCAATAGAAAAAACTAGCCAGTATCTCCATCTGGATCAGATAACCACCTGTGCTGAATGGGAACCAGAGAGTCAAGCTTTATCAAGGTGTACTGACGTAGATCTGCCCTAGAAGAGGTAGATTCTCACACGTCATCACTTTTATCCTGATTGAAAGTTGGCTGACCAAGCAAGTAATCTGTGTAAAAGAGTTCTTGACCCTTGGATTTTGTTGCCCAAATACGGAAATAATGATGCCAGATGTGACTTATCAAGTTCGTTACTCAGGTCTAGTGTAAGCCCTGAATGCAGCTGCACATGCAGCTGGACCATCCTTTAAAAGCTGTACTCTTTTCACCTCTAGTTCAAGATATTGGAGGCCGGTTTCAATTCTGTAAAAGTAGAGTACTATATTTTCTAAAAACATATTTTTTCTTCCAATTTAGTGTAGCAAATCTGCTGTGGGGACCTTGACGATGTACAAGTAGGGTGTAAATCCTCCTGATGTGTACACATTCCACCAATCCCTTTTTATTCACCCTAACTTTGTTAAGGGCCCCTGGCCAAGGTCTCTACACAGAACTGATGTACCTCTTTCCCCACCCCTTAAGTCCGGTCTTTTCCATACAACAGATTAGAGACAAATTTTGTCCACTACAGGCACTAGTCAATTGTGTCTGCAAGAGGACGTCTAGCCAAGATTCAGCCACCAGATGGGGGCTACAAAAGTAATGTTTTATAATTACAGAACAATACATTCACAGTTAAAGTGTAAATAAGCCTTCTGATACGTTGGTTCATATTTTTCACACATATGTTATAAACTGTGCAAGGACATGGAACATTAACAATTTGAGTGAAATGGCAAGGCAAATTTTGTTCAATGGGTATTAAATCTTTTTGAATCTCACTTTTTCTTTTAAATTTCAGTAACTTGTAAATTTATAGTGTAATTATTAGGGCTGTCTCTCGATTAAAAACATAGCTAATAAATCACACAATTTTCTGCAATTAACCGTGCTTAGTCACATTTTTAATAATAGATATTGAAATGTGAAACAACAGACACAATGGAATAATATTTATCTTCAGGTAGTTTTGTATAATTGCATCTTTTTAACTTTAAAAACAGATTCTCCTGTGGTTGGTGGAATTTACAGGTATTAAAATGTACTGGATCCAATAGATTTTGCTTCTTCTCTCTTTGACTAGAACTGTAGTGAACAACCCTCTATATTCATTAAAGGGCTTTATAGCAGGCATTTAACTTGTCACCAGTTTGTGTGATAAAATTCAGGATTCCCTCATTTCTTATGTTGGGAAGACACATCAGATTCTAAAACCTGGAATCAATTTCAGACACATATACACAAACTTAGAAAAAGTGCAAGCACTTACACAAAATACAGATTTTAAATGCATGTTGATGAATCTACTGAAATCTGGCATTTCTGCACACTCATGCACACATACAGTGAACCGCCAGAGAAAGTAGGGACCCATACACATAAAATTCAATTATCAGGCAATGGTTTAGAGTAAAACTTGATGCCTAAAAGACCATTATCCAGCGTTAGTCATGATGGTCTGGTTGCTAATGACATTCTTTCATATTTGAGGACATAAAAGGACATTGCCTTATAAATCAGGTCATTTGAACGCTTTCTAAGCTAACACAGTTAGCCTCATGTCATTCAAACCAATGGAATGAGGTGACATAAAGCTCTAGCATGTCAGATAAGGTTTTTATTGACAAGCCCACATTTGCAAATAATTACACTTTTATACACCTTTATACACCCTAATAAAAATGTATTTAGTTTTGAAAATTATTCCGTCCTTTGCCCCACAATGCTGACTGTGTTCTAGATTTTTGTCTGTGACACATGATAATTTGTTTTGGAACCCAAAATTTGGTTCTATGTTATGTCGAAATTTATCCTTCATAACCCAAAATGTTATGAACAATAATTTACGTCATTATTGGCTCTGATGTGCAGTTTCTTGCTCAGTCCTAGGCATATACCTCACACAACAACTATAAAATCCTTAGCCTTCCCTAAAAGTCCACAATTAAAAAAAAAATCAGGCTTGGGAGCATGCTATGTTGACATCTAGCACCCTAGACCATCCAGTTTGGCACTTAGCCACAATGTTATCTTCTCAACGAGCACTGATGCTTAGCTAAAGGATATCTAATTCTCAAGATGTTAAAATGAGCCAAATAATTGTATCCATGCCTTATTGAAAATGGGATCCAATTACAGTTATTTTTTTAATTCACCCATTAGCACTAGTTTCTGAGATTCCCTTGGCTGGCAGAAAGATCTTGTCCAGAAATGTACTTAGCAGTTTGTGTGAGACATTTCTCACATTTTTTCTCCGTGAGAGCTGACGCAGTTCCACCACTGCTGTACAACAGCGTCTCTGTTTAGGATCTCTAAGAGGGGTTAGGCTTCACTAGGCTCCAGGAGAGCATGAATACGGGCATTTAAAAAGCTCCGTGTATGGACTGGGCCTTAATTAAAACCCCATGTTTCAGAGCACAGGGGGGCTGTAGCCACATGCCACTGGTGAAGATCACATGCTATAAACAAATATGGGACCAAAGTAAGAACTCTCTGTCTCTCTAAAACCTATGGATGTATTAATGAAATACTTTATAATAACAGTTGAACACATTTTCACAAACATATGAACACATTCCCAAAATCTCTGATTCTCCCATCAGACCTTTCTTAGATTCCTTCTGCAAGATTTCCTCGACCTCCAAAAAAACAGCTGCAGCTATGTGTACGCATTCACTTTCCGGCTGCATTCTGATACAGTATTAATGGATTTAGGACAGGAAGGGGCCTTGAAAAGGCTAAACTTAAGAATGCCACTAAGTCGCTGATTGGGCTGTTATAAACACAGTAAGTTTTGATAGAGACTTTAGGAGGAAGTGCAAAAGGTCTGCCTATAACAGACTAATACTAACATTTGTTAATCATCATTCAGCAAGCTTCTCGGATGTAGATGAGGTTCACACATGCCAAAGGACTGTCGTATTGTCGGTAGTTATTACATAGATAAATTTATATTGCATACCGGCATGCCAGAGTACCCTTTTCAGAGCTATCAGTTTCAGAGTTCATGATGGCTGCTTTGAGTCTGAGCCCAACGGACTTGTTGGTGAGGCAGCTCATTTACCAGCTAAAACTGAATCCTGGTGGACTACTCTAATCAATATATAAACATGATATTGAGAAACAATCAAAATCTTTTCCCAAAGCATTGTTATAGACCACCTACAATTTTAGAGTTCAATTTGAAACTTTGAAAATATCTTGGTGAATAATGTTTCATTACTTTGCATAGCATGACCTCCAAGTTCCACAGGGATATTAATGATTGACTGTTTTCTTCAGTGAAAAGGTGACATGATATTCTTTTTGTCCTTGTCAAGTGACCAGTATTGTATGTATTTCATAATCAACTACCTTTAATAATGGCATTAATACTTAATAAGTTGTGTTCAGTTTCATTTTATTAAAAAAAATCAGTGTTAACACTAACAATCGTGATCACATTGCACCGTGAGTAGTGTTTATCATAGTAATTAGACTGTACCTACAAAAATGCACATCAAAGCTTATTGAGTCTTAGAAAATTAGTGATATACAAATCAATAATTCAAGCCAATATTTGTATCAGGGTCAGATGTATTTACCCATGATTTGTCAAATGGGATGAAAAACTCTGGTCTTAACTGACTGTTCCAGGCTTTGCTCTGGGAGTAAAACATTTTGGGAGAACGTTTTAGGCTTTTTTTCAAGTGTATCTATCAGAATTAAATACTAACTAGTCAACAAGGTATCATTGTGAAATCAGAATTCGGGACTTGTCATGGTATGGGGATGTCTGTATCCTTGGAAAATTTCATTTATACTTCTGCTCTTAAGACAATGCAAAAACACATTCTGCACAAATTACAAAAGCGTGTCTGCGGAAGAAGAGGGTACAGATAGTGAACTGGCCTGACTACAGTCCTGACCTGTCACCAATACAGAATGTGTGGAGAATTTTGAAATGAATAAGTTCCCACTGTTGCACCACTTAAGATGTGTTTGCAGGAAAATTGGGACAAAATACATTTTTAAACTCTAAATCACATCAAAACGTCCATTCATTGTAAGAAGGAATGGCAGAATTGCAAAGTAGTAAATGCTGTATAATTGTTTTGCAATCAGTTGAAGGCCTGAAATGCAGGGATGGATGTTCATTAATAAAGTTAATGAAGTTGATCAAACAAAACATAAACCTCAGGTAACTCAGGTTCATACCATCTGAAAAACAGGCAAGTAAATTTAAACCTTTTCTGATTTCATGTTGTATTAGGTTTTGGTCTTAAGCTGTGAACCCCATAGACAAAATGCCATAAAAATAATGAAATGGATGAAAATGGAAATAACTCATAAGCAAATGTGGATATACGGATTAGATTTATTGCCTGCTAATGACACTGGATAATGCAGAGACCAGACATAAAATACTTCTGTATTTTTTTTCCAACCATTTTGGTGTCTAGTCAGAAAGCGACAGGAATTCAGTCTGGCACAGGAAAACAAAGCACAATGATATTCACAGAACCAGCAAGAAAGAGACTAAAACTGCTCTAGAGCAAATTTAACCTTTATTTAATTGAAAAAATATTAAAATTTGCAATGTAATTGCATGCCCACACAATCCAAATAAGATTAAACAGAGGCATGTTAATTACTATTACATCATCTTGCTTATTAATGATTGACAATTTTCTGAAAACGGTGAGCTTGGTGGGTGGCACTGTCACAGCATTGAAAGAAGGTCCTGGGTTTAAATGCAAGCTTGATTTACCTGTGTCTGTTTGTGTGTGTGTGTGTGTGTGTGGGGGGGGGGGGTAGTGGAGGTCTGCAGCATTAAATAAATGAAATTTATATACTTTATTTCTGAATTAGTAAGACTA
>JAYDZG010000043.1:13103605-13119425 GCA_034509265.1 Microcambeva bendego
ACACAATGATCAAGGTGGTCCCCACAGATGCTCAATTTGGTTCAAGTCTGGAGAATCAGGGGGCCAGAGTAGCACTTATTCATATTCACCAATTCATAATCATGCTGTGTGAAATGTCATATTGTCTTGCGGGAAGATCCCATCCTCCCCAGGGAAGATAATTAGCATGTACAGATTTATGTAATCTGCAAGAATGGATTCATATCCAAATCAGTTAAGAGTGCCTTCCACACCTTTATATACACACCAAGCTGCTGTCACAGTCAAAAGTGGTAAAAACAATGACTCACACAGTTCAATCAAAGAAGACCACATAGCAACCAAGTGTCTGTGCGTTCCACTTTTACAAGCCATAACATTTTACATAAGTTATTTGAACATTGGCTCAGCTACTATATCTACAACACTCAGTTTTGGTATTAGAAAGGAACCGAATAAAAAGATGGAGTCAGGGTGTCAGTACAACTTGCACAACTGATTGTGCAACTTAAAATAACTGGACAAAGCCCAAGAAACTAACTTCTAACACATGTCCTCCTGCCTTTTTTATTATAATAAAACAGATTTTACTGCCATTCAAGCTGATAATAATCTTCCTGCTGCTTGCATCCATTTTAATTTTGTCCAAACATAAACATGTATTAAGTAAAATTAGTTTCCTCAAGAATTACATTTATTTTGTTGTCCTTTATTACCATTTCCAGGACAAAATACCCCTGAATGCATACAGAGAAAGGGCATGAAACATTTAAATGACATGTTGAATTTTTGTCTTGGAAATACACGTTTAAATCAAAGGCAGTAAATGGGAGGGGAACTGTTCAGAGTTGAGAGTCCACAAAAGAAGGCTTGTCGGGCTTTAGTTCAGTCCGAAATATGATGCCTGGTCGCAGATGTTTTGCGGTTTATTAAACATCACCTACCTTGTCCAGCAGAACTTGTATTAAAACTGTACCCCACCTCTTTCACAAGCCCCCCACTGAGATAAACGATCTCCTCTGGCCAGCTCCGTTTCATCTCTGAGCCTGTATTTCCGACGCCTCTCCACGGGTTTAGTCAACCATCTTTGAAAAAGGTTGAGCTTCACAACGGACACTTGTTTTCTGTCCCAGTGTGAAATCAGACAGGTTTGCTCATGAAGTGTCTGAGCATAGCCTTTGGTACAGATAAAGTACACATCTGGTAAATTACTACTCTTGATTATTACACTTGGAATTCCTCTTACATTTCAAGTTAAATGAATCAACATTTTTGGATAGGTTAAAATACATGAACACAACGATAACATTATAACAATAATACTTAAGCAAACATAAGCATTAAACACATAGTGCATCACAGTTTGTTGTGTATATTCCTTTACAGCAACAGTTTTGGGAAGGTCAAATAGAAGTAACTTGTGTAGCTAATCCCTCTACTGCAGGCTTTTGGGAAAGTGAATAAATGGAATGGATAGCCAAAATACTCCTACTATTTATTCATTTCAGATCTTTCAACACAAATTGGCAATAAGTGTAAAAACTGCATTACAGAAAATGTATTGTGTACTTCCAACTTTTTGACATGTTTGGAAAACATCCTGTTACTATCATCGTGTTTAAAGCAAGGGCTGGACAGACTGGTAGGGGGGCAGGTTATAGTTTAGTGGTTAAAGTACTGGACTAGTAATCAGAGGGTGTTTGGTTCAAGCACCATCACTGCCAGGTTGTTGCCTTTTGTGGTCCTTAACCCTCAATTGCTCAAAGTGTATAGTGCAAGTTGCTTTGGATAATAGTGTCTCCTAAATGTAAAAAATGTAAAATGTAGTTTGGTGTGGTGGAACATCACTGGCCTGCACAGAGCCCTGACCTCAACCTCATTTAACACCTTTGGGATAAATCAGAGCCAAGGCTTTCACAGCTTCCATAAATGGTAATCCAGAGAACATCTAAATCCTTGACTCTTTTAATAGCTAGTGCCAGCTCAGGTCTACACTGTGTTTAAATCTAGGTCTGCTCCTAAGGTAAAAATGGATTGTATTTGTCAGAAAGACTTGGTAACCATGGCAAAATCAGGTCACAAGCATTACGCATTTGATGCATATGGCAAATGTGATGCATTTGGGATGCATATGGCAACACATGAAATGTGGATGTGATATCTAAAGTCAAGTCAGAACAGGACATATGGTAGACACAATCAAGTAAGAAAGTCAACAATTAAACAGGGTTTATAATGGTAAAACAAGACTATATCTCATTCCAGGGGTATGTGAGTGCACGGGTATATGAGTAGGGGTCAGCACTAGATACAGAGTAGGTTCAGGAACAAGGTTTCTGTTTGAACACATTAGCATTACAGAAATTGCTAGTTCCATTGTGTTTGCACTTTTAAACAGGCTGGCCTTGTGGTTAGAGAACTGGGGTTGTGATCAGAAGGTTAAATTCCTAGAGCTGACAGGTCAAAACTGAAGTGCCCTTGAGCAAGGCACTCAACCCCAAACCACTTCCCAGGTGCCATGGCTGCCCACTGCTCCAGGCACATGTGCTCACTGCTCCCTAGTGTGCACTAGTGTGTATATGTGTGTTTCACTGCACGGATTGGGTTAAAATGCGGAGGGCAGATTTCACTGCACAGTGAAAAAAAGAGTATTCTAAACAAAAACTAAAGAAGCTTAAAGAAACCACTGCTGGAAATGCTAGTGGGAATGAGAGTGGATGAGAGTAACTATATCTAAAGCAGCTAGTGTTGCTGTGATTATGTGTAGGGCTAAAAACAAGTTTAGTTACTGAGACTTGCTTTGAAATAGCTTAAATTATTATCACAGTGATAACTAGCTACAAAAATAAAGCCTGCTGGTAACTTTGCCCAAGTTGGAACAATGAATCATATACAAGTTCCAACTGAGATACAGAGAGGCTGGAAGAGTCACATAAAGGCCTACAAGATGAACAACACCTTCATGGATGACAATGCTCCAGCTCATCGAGCTTGCATCATTAGTGAACGGCTGCTGGAGACTGGGGTACCTCAAATGGTGAAGCTTGAACTTTCTCCAGAGCTGAATCTTATAGAAAATATATGTGATCAGATGAGTCACTGTGTAGAGGCTCGTAACTCTGTACCCTAGAACCTCGATGACCTGAGGGCTGCCCTTCAAGAAGAGTGGGATGCCATGCCTCAGAAGACAATAAGTTTGACTGGTGAACAGTATGAGAACAGACGTTGTCGAGCTAAATAGATGTTCAAGGGCACATGACAAGTTAATTGAGACATAGATATTTTTTGTTGGGGTATAATTTTTGTTTAAATATTTTTTTTGAGATGAGGAAATCACCATTGCATGTTTCAAAATAAATGCCCTACTTTCATGATGTAATATCACTGTAGCATTTACCCGATAATTTAGACCCAAAGCAAGTTCAACCAAATAATCGGACAATTAAAGCGTTAAAGCCATCCATAAAAATAAAATAACTAAAAACATGACAGGGGAATCTGGACCATGACGTATTTCCTCATCTTGGCTTGGAAAATGCCACAGTTAACAGTTTAGATAGTGTGATTCATCTACCAATAATTATTTGACTGTACTATTGTGTACAGTATTTTCAAAAATACTAAAGATAAAAACAGATATTATTTAAATGTAATAAAAAAACTGTTTTATTCAAATAAATATTTAATCTTAATCTTTAAAAACAGCACCAGAGCACAGTAGTTCTGTGATAAATTTCCACACTAAAAAATTCCATTTGTTAGAGAAATAAAAAGAGATTTATGAAAGGAAACAGGACTGCAAGATGATTTTAACACAGAACGATTTAATATTGGATCATAACTATTGAAAAACTATACATACTTAAGTCCATTTACAGTTGTACTCCTCATACTAAAAACATTCTAATAAAAACATTTCAAAAGGCATAGAGAATGGTAATGCAATTAAAGATGTCAACTTTTACATACAAGAGGTATCTGAGGAAAATTAAGACTTCACATTAAATACCATAATAATTGAATAATATTTTTTTGTTTGGAAGTTTTATAAGAGACACTGTTTCCCTGGAGCCAAAAGATTTAGGGGAAAATTGTGGCTGCTTGGAATAGCCATTATTCAACCCAACAACCTTTTGATTGAAAGACCAGAGTTTGATCTACTGATATACCAACACTTTAGAAAAAGAAACACAAGCACCATTAAGAGAAGATTTCACAAGTTTAGTGTCAAGCTGTAGCCCAACCCCAACCCTGCTGGACCATCTTATGTTATCTAGGTCTTCTCAAATTACAAAAGTAACCTTTTTTAACTTAATGGGTACAATTCATTTCAATCCCCATAGTTTTGGGATGGGAAGCAAGAGTTTGACATAAAATTCGACCTTGGAATACTGGTTATTAAGTCACATGTTTATAACAGTTGTTCAGACCTAGTGCCTGAATAGTTGCTCAGCTGTCAGATAAAACGAAGATCATTGTCTGCAAATGGAAGTCATTCAAATACAATGGAGCTGTTGGCCAATTATGCTAGAGGAATTTTAATGTCCTATAGAAAACTCAATTATTAACATCAACAGATCAGAACCAGCATCAACAGTTAATAAATATTTTTTTTTTACAGTGAACCCCTGCAAATTCAGGGTTTCTCTTTTAGAACTTAACTAATAATTGGTCGCAAAAACCCAATTTCACGGAAATCACTAATATACACACAATTTTATTGTGGCAATAAATAATATTTCCTGCCCGTTAACGGTACATTATTAGGAACAATATAACTTACTAATTTTGTAACACAAATATTAATGTTGTCTTTTATATATTGTATGTGTTAGCAAATTGCTGCTCAATTCCATTGCAATGACAATAATTAACATCTTACATGTTTATACTGTTCCTTGCTTGGACCACTTTTGATGCATACAGACCATTGAAGACTAAAAATGACACACAAGAGTCGCAGTTTTGAAGATGGTACTCCTCACAATTTCCCCTTGTCAAACTTGCTCAAATCCTTACGCTTGCCTACGTTCCTGCTTTTAACACATCAACTTTTGAGTATACAATGTTCACGGTCTAAGATATCCCACTAACAGGTGCTGTGATGATGAGATAATCGATGTTATTCACCTCGCCTGCCAGTGGTCGTACTGTTATGCCTGGTCAGTGTAAAGCAATAACCTCCAAATCATAATATAATACAGCAGAGCTAAAAACAAACTAAATTTGTATCACACATTTTTACCAAAAAGTAACTCATACTTTACATTGGCACATTAGTATGAATAATTTAATGTCTAGTAGCTGTAAGTAACTCATGCCTACAAGTAGTTGGTCACACATGTTTAAAGTGCACTGCTTAAACCCAAAACAGGGAACTTGACTTCTAAATCTAAGCCCTAATCTACTTCTAAGTGGAACCAGAAAGAAAAAAAATAGGCAGTTATAACCATTTATAATGTAATTTAAGAATTTTAATTAAAGAGATTATGGGTGAGCATGGCTAAACACTCCACATGTTAGATGGCGATTGAAAAGTTCTGGCTGAGAGCAGCTGGCTGAACAATTTGAGATTGTTAATGTTATGTCGAAAGAAGCCAGGCTGATTAATCGGCAAGGAAATTAGCTTTAATAACATGTACCTACTCAAACTCCCTAGACCTTTTAGGGACTGTAAATTAGCACTGTGATGCCCATAAATATGGTAAAGCTCAGGCCTTTTTTTCTCTTAATGAGTGCTCCTCAGAGTAAATTTACAGTAGGTTTACGCCAGACATAGTGACTCCATAGTAATAGCAACAGGAGACACAGGTTGGGCTGAGCCCTCAAGATTTATGGATTACAGACTTTAAAATGATCTTATTTGCAAATGTTAGAGAACATTCTTGACTCCTTCTCCACATTTTGACAGCTGATGTGTATGTACCGTCATTCTTTATTGCAGGAAATGCAAAGTGACTCCTTTTTCCATTCAAAACTCTCTCCTGTTTAGTCCCCAGGAGGCTTTGCTTCCATAGCACTCAGCACTAGAAGTTGCTAACTGTGCTTTTAAAACACCCATTTAATTTAATGCCTTGAGTCAGCCGGGCCAGTTAGGACCAGAAGCCCCTCTCAGCTGGGACTGACAGTCTCCTTTAAAGCATGTTTTTCTTAGCTAGATCGGACAGTCCTGCATTCCTTGTCTAGACAAGTCACACAGGGCCAGTGCCAAATCCAATAAAGACATTCACAAAGGCTCACTTCACGATATATCAAACAACATGTGACAATTCCCTTGTGAAATAGCACTCGCCTGGTCAGAAATGAATAGGCAGGACCTTGTGACACATGCCACACTAAAGATGCCATGTGTTCTAACAGCTTATTAGTGGCACCGGAGACAGGAAAAGCAAGGTTAAAGGCTTCAACGCTACATGGCTCGACCTGACTTTGTGCCCGTCTACAAAACGTGGCCTTGATCTAAAATTTTCCAAGCTGATAAAAAAGGAAAATGCTGATGGTCACTTTGGAAACATTTTAGAGTTTATTGAAACTTAATAAAATTATTTGCCTTTGAAACTCGAACTTATACTTTTGTACGTTTATAATTTTGAACTCTTTCATGCATGTCATCCTAGTTGTAGTCTTGGACAAATTGCGTTTTTGACAATAAAAATTTAAATAATATAAATTAAAAGGGAAAAAGTATTTACATAATCATTCATAAAATAATAAACTTGCTAGCATAAGCAACCCTGTCAAATTAAAGCAGTTACTTATGAAAAGAATTCAAGAGTATCTCCTATATATATATGCTTTCTGCCATCTTTCTTTCTCCTCCTGCTTCACTTCCTCCAGCTTTTGAGTCCTGTTAATCAATGTTGAGTCTGGGTAATCAATGCTGACCTGGTGATGTGTAACAGGTGAGTATATAAGGCATGGAAGGCATTCGAAACCAATTGAGTATGAATCCGTTCTTGCAGATCATGTACACCAACACATGGTGATTGTCTTATGTGGGGTGGATGGGATCTTACAGCTTGACATCTCTCATGACTAGAAATGTCCTATATTGGTTGGAACAATCTGACCAAGTGCAAGCCTAGTCCCCTAATTGCCCAGACTTGAACACTCTCACAGAGAGCCACATGAAGATGCAATGCTTTTTTTTCTCCCAGTGTCTGTGGGGGTTTACACAGGTGCTCTGGTTTCCTTCCACATTCCAAAAATATGCAACTGAGGTAAAGTGGAGATACAAATTGCCCATGACTGTTCAATATAACCTGTGTACTGTTTCATCTTGTGTAATAAATACTAGTTTTCTGTCATGAATGTAAGTCTAAAACATGATGTTAAAATCCCAAATGAACAAACAAACATTTCACTATTATGTAGGGATGCAGCTATCAATTATTTTTTGTAATCAAGTATTATATCGATTATTCCAGTGATCAATTGAGTAATCAGAGGTCTCTTAAAACAAACTGCACATTTATATTTCTTGCATATAACACAGTAAGGATAACATTAATAAATTGCAAAAACAAATACATAAAAATAGAATTCAAATTTACATAACAGAAAGCTTTTATATTTTGAATGAGGCAAAAACTTCAGCCAGGATTGTTTCTGTCAGATGAGGTGAATTTGGCACGAGTGTGTGTGTGTGTGTGTGTGTGTGTGTGTGTGTACATGTGTGTTTCTTCCAAAAAGCATGTGCTGGTTGCAATGAAGCAAAAAGTCAGCATATTAACACACAATTATTTTTCCCAGTTTAATATCATATGCTTGCTTTAGATTTTTTCTGTCGGATCTGCTCTGTTGTTATCGCTCTGTTTTTATTTTTTGGTCCATGCCATGAGATCTCACACTTTCTTACTGATCAATAGGCAGAAGCAGCGGACATTTATTTTTAACTGTGCGGAGAAAGTCTCCAGTTTAAGTGCTGTTTCGGTATGCGATTTGGGACACAGCTCACAATTTTTCTGCGACACCAGGCCACAGCCCGAACCCGTAGCTCAAAAGTAAAACTAATCCATGCAAAACAACTTGGGCTGTGTATGAAACGATTCCTTGAGGCAAAAAATTGCACCGAAGCTTTTTTGTAATGGAATAATGTGTTGACTCATATTGCAGATTATTATTATTAATTTAAGTGTGTTGTCTGGCTAAGATGTAAGGGTATATGTCTGTCTATCTCTCAGCCGCCACTAAATGCTCAGATGCTTGCCCAGCGCCAGAGAGAGCTCTACAGTCATCATCATCGCCAGAAGCAGTTACAGCAACAGCATAAACTCATCATGATGAGACAGGGAATGAGCCCGGGCTCAATAGGAGCTCAGCGTGTACCTAAAGGCCCTCAGCAGCCTCAGCAAACACAGCAGTTTGGCTATCCTCCAGGTTACAACACTGTTCCTTCAAGCACCCCTACCTCTCCCAGCCACTTCAGCTCTATGGGAACGCCACTGGACCCAAAACTTACTGCCAGAGTGCCCATGACTAACCAAGGCATGATGGGAGGCCTGCAGGGGCAGTTTGGTGGATCTGTGAGCACCCATATTCAGCAGGGACTTTTCCAGCAGTTTGGGGGTTCAGGTAGGTTTAGATCTGTTTTATTGTTTACACTAGTCATAGTAAACTGGTTTAAAATGCCCAAGAATCTCAGGTGAGTGTTGTAATGACTTCAAGGTCACACTGATCTGAACAACTAGACATTTATTGTGAATGGAAACTATTTATGCCATTGTGCCTCACCTTCATATAGCATTTAGCTTAACTCTGTCCTGCTACATGATCAATGTTTGTGTTTATGAAGTTTTTAAAGCAAAATAAAATGCCTTTGCATTCAGATTATGAGTACTCCAATAATAGTTTCTAACTTTAAGGAAGTAAATCTGTATTTGGCTTAGTAGGGATAGGCAAAGGTCCTCCAGTATATGAGAAAACAAATGTGATAATGATGATTAACTATGACATCAACAATCAATTAGAACAACAGCTGTCTGAATTTTGTTTCATTTCTTCTTATTTATTTTTATTCTGTTTGGTACTGAACTTCATCAGTTAATTATTTAAGTGATTAAGAAAGGGTGGATTAATATTTGCATAAGGGAAAAATAATTTTGACAACAAAATCTGTTATTTGATAATAATTTACCTAATGCATATTTTTACACTGAATGTGTTAAAGAAAGTGTGTGAATTCTTCAATCAAATGAATTCTTTTATTTCCACACCTTAAAACAACAATCTCCACTTTAAAGGATACCATTTAAAGATTCATATAGGAGTCAAAAACGCATGTCAACTTCAACCATGATACAAGTGGATTTTTTGTTTAAGGCATGGTCCAGCAAACTGATCCATCATTCACTCCTGAGCTCGCTCCTACCAGCCCTTTGCTTTCGCCGGACAACTCTACCAACCATAGTTCCCTGCTTCAGCAAACTCAGCCCCCCCCTGGTTACCAGTCACCTGATATAAAAAACTGGCAGGGTGGCATGACTAGTGGGTAAGTCTCTACGGGAGTAAATTAGAGGTCTTAAAATTTTCTGTTGTATGCATCTCTCATACCACATCGTAGTCGTAGGTCGTAGTCGTCCTCACATATTTTGTATTTTGTTTCCTAGTTTATATAACCAAACTGGCCAGACAGGCTCCCAGAACTTTGGCCAGCAGGGTTTGTACAACAACATGAGCATCACTGTCTCCATGGCTGGAGGCTCTGGAGCTGTGAGTTCACTACCTCCTATTGGAACGCCAGTCGGTATTGGCAACAGCAACCTCGGCAATGTCGGCTCTATGTGCAACGATCAGGTGAGCTCTTGGATGTACGCAGGGTATTGTAAATCAGTAGCTACTGGTTGTACCTTTTGAGTTCTGCAGAAATTAGTGCAGTACAGGGTGCCCACACAGTAGTGAGTAGCCACCACAAATGTTAGGAATATTTTTTATGTATTAACATTTCTTAGGCAAAAAGTGCAAAATCACGATTGATCATTGATTACAATGAGGCTCCTTTTGTACCCAGAATTGATTCAGTTCACCTACTTATTCTTTTAGTTTACTTTTTATCAGTTTTACTTCTATCACAACTTGTTGTTGAGTGTGTTGTATCTAATTGAGAAGATGTTTTGAATACAATCTATAATAACAATGTCATTACTTTTTCTTTTTTTTTTTATTTTTTTTTTTTATTGGTTTGGTTTAGTTTTTTTCCATTTTACCCCCTTTTCCCAGTTTAGCGTAGTCTGTCAGCTGTTGGAGGGCATGACTTGACAGACACACACTCCTTACGATAATGATCCCTTTTTGTTAAACAACACACACATTGGTGGCTCTGCATACAGAGAGCCGCACCCCAACCTATGCACTCATTTATTTCTGTGCAGGTGCCCTAAGCAACCAGGATTCTTACACAGTCCCACTTATTAGTTTGATCTGGTCATTTTTCACCTTAGTTAAATACAGGTTCAAAAGCCAAATGTGTGTTCAAGTGTAACTTCCAGTGATAATGGGATACTTAATGTCATTAATTTATAAATTTCTAATTTATTGCTCTTACTGTTGTCCACAAATGTGGTCCACTGACTATAACCCCAGCCATTTCTTTCCGGTCTTGACAGGTACAACAGGTTCAAGTGATCGCTGATGTCCAGTGTACAGTAAACCTAGTGGGCAGTGATTCCTACCTGAACCAGACAGGGCCAATGGGGCCCCAGAAGTCCCAGAGTGGCACCAGCACCTCTCAGTCACAACAAAAAAGCCTCTTACAGCAACTTCTGACTGAGTGACCCTAACACATTGCTGTTTAGGTGTCTCCAAAACATCAGGACCTCTCTTCATCACCTTGGTTTTAATACAGTAAATTATGCCAGATGCGGGGTGCATGAGCCCAGGTCGATGGATTTTTTGCAGTTTGTCAGACAGCTAAGGCAATGATCATTCTTCGTCACCTGCTTTTCAGAGTCTGCTTCCTGAACAGGGGTTACAATCAATAAAGGAATACGTTCCAGAAATTGGCCAAGTTCTGTAAAAGGACCTGCTGCTGACATCCCTCAACAGGCCATCTTTAAAGTGCTTGAAGACTGGACATTTCTGAAACCAGGGTGGGCAGTTGCTGTTTTATTGCAGTCATGTACCAGCCTCAGCCAATGGGACAACAATGCTCAGGAGTGTTGGGGTATTTTTCTGCACAATGTTTTAGCTCAGTTTCAGCTGGATCTGTGACTGATAGGCTCTCCTGGATGGTGGAAGGAGTTTCCCAGCTCATGGTTATTTTTCTCTTATTTCCACTTGTTTTTAATAGTTCATGTTTTATCGTCTGTTGTCAGAACAAGCATTTCCAGGTTGGGAGACTGAGCATACATCTGCTGCACGCTCTCCTGGGAGAAAATAGTTTGATACAGCAGGCATTTAAAAACCTACACCTCACTCCTCCACCTGAATCCTCAGCAGCTGTGAATATGAGCCACTTATGGTTGCGTTAGCCTATCAGTGTTGTTTGCCATATGTTCTGTGCAGTTTGGTATTATTGGACGGCACAAAAGCGGACAAAGTTTTGGACAAGCTCACACCTATTTTTTTAATTTCTTTAAGAAAATTGTTAAATCACTCTATAAGCAAACGTCATTTAAATACAATGACATGATGGTTTTAAGACTGGCTCCTCATTTATAACTTTGAGAATATATAATATTTTTTCCTCTTAATTTTAAAAGAATAATGTATAAAACTGAAAAAATTGTGTGTACTCAGTATCATTGCTGAATTTTACCTGGGGAGGTGTGTTGGTCTCTGTTTATGAAGAAAAGGTATATAGGTGCAGATGGGGTGCAAATATCTTATATATTTTTCCTGGTTGATATAGGTATGCTTTGTCTTGGTGGCATCTCAGTATACTTTAAGAAACCCAAATTGTATTGTATTGTACGTATCAAGATGAAGCTTAGGTAATCTGAACTGATTTTGATCATTCAGCTGAGATTACTGTTGTTTTAAAATCTGCTCAAAAGTGGCTCTTTTTTGTCTCTAGAAGGACATCTCTCTCTTTCTTCATCAGCTGTGTCCTCCAGCTCTTTGGCTGCTTGCGTGACTACTGTTTGCCCAGTCAGACACTGTTCCTCGTCAGCATTGTCTTCACCCCTGCCTTTTTTTAGATTCCCCGATGAGAGTGAAGTACGTAGGCCGCATTCTCATTTCAATTCAAAGTAAAAAAAAAAGTGGGTTGACATCCAATATTACACATATTGATATTATTGAGTTCAGCAGCATAAATCAGAATCCAGTCAGTTAAACAAATGTTTGACAACAAACTAACTAGGTATTTTTACAATTAACATGCATGACCATCTTCTAATTTCTCCAGCTATTTTTCATCCTATGCCTTACCTCCTAAATACTGATTTGTATAACAATTTGTGTCATTTTTATTTGTGTCTTTATGGGTGTGCTGCGTATACAAACAATTGCTCTTTAGCTCAAGCCAATATCAAAAAATATTCTCTTCTTTTAGAAAATGCATGTTGGTGGATATTTGAGGGCTTTTCTGGGCCACTTTCTGGTAAAATGTACATATATTAAAATTAAGTAGGTTTACATGAGATTCCAGCAATAACATGTATATCCCCAGCAAAACAATGACTCTTCATATGTAAAAAGATTAAATAATAATAATCACACTCATTAAGAATGGATTTCTACCATGCCTGTGATATTGATTTACGACCTAGGCAGGCATTCCTGTATAATGAAGTCTTTAGGTTCTATGTGCTAGTTACTCAGATTGTTTTCTTTTTCTTTGCCCTGTTAACCAACTCTTCTTTACACCATTGCTTTCATACAGTACCTTTATGCCAAATATGCCGCACTATTAAACAGTGCCTATTTACAATGGTTTATACAATAAACTCTAGGTCAGTTTCACACCCGGGTACAATGGAATTAGCCTGGCTCAACAAGTTTATCATGTATATAACAGACAAATGTGAATATGTATCTGTTTTGAATCAACAATAATGTAGTGATCCTAGTTTGTGGTAATAACTTCTTGCTTCCATTTATTTAGTTTTTTTTGTTTACCTTTTTGATGTGTATGGCTGTTTAAAAGTATGCATGTGTGAATAATACTGTATATCAGATGTTTTAAATGAAAACGTCCTGATTCATTTTCCTCTTTTTTCTTAAAATACCTGCAACTTCCTGTGGGTGCTCAGATTGCTCTTTTATGTGACAGAATGGTTTTAGCGACTGCTGAATGTGACTTTACTGAGAGAGAAACAGTGTGGACTGGCTTTTGTACGGGTTTTTTTTTAAAGGCCATATTATTTAATTTCTCTGTTGTCAAAGTTTTAAACAGTTCTGACTAAGTGGAACCTTGGTTTGAGGGGAGCAGTGCTCAGGTATTTTAGACAATTTGCAACTTTTTCCCTCCAAGAATTAATGACCAAAGCTTCATGGTGAAAAAGCTAAATGAAAAAATGTATTCAACGCTCATGCAATTGGATCGAATGAATGTATCATTGTCCCATATTTAGCATGTTTTATTGATAACACTACTGTTCCGTTGCACAGTTTGTGCTTTTTGTTGCCTGTTTCTCATGTCTGTGTCTTGACGTCATGGCTTAGTGTAAAAGATTCTGTACAGACACGTACCTGTACTCACACACAATGCAGAGATCACTAAGCAAGAGGTTTGGTCACTGTATTCAGAAGGAGACATTTACTACAGCTAGCTATGCACCTTAAATAAACTCTTTCTCGTTTCCAATCCAAAACCCAGTCACTTAATACCTACTGGCCTGCGTAAGAATAAGTGTTAGCTTCTATTTTTTCTCAAGGAAATAACAGATTTCTAATTTTAATTATGGGCTACAATTACTGATGCAAGTATTCTTAAATCATTCACTTTACTTAAACTTAATACCAAAATTGAGGTGCCTCTTGTATATATTTTTTCAGAGACTGCTCCTGTTTAAGGACTTTTCTTGTTAACAGCAATTTTCTTAAATCTTTGTAAGACATGTTTGCTGTATTTTGCATGCTTTTTTACTCAACCTGTTCCAGGAATTTGCAAGAAATACAATCTAGTTTTGCACTTTATATTTCAATTTAAAGGAGAGTGGCCATGGCAAAGATGCATGATTAAAATCCAACCTTCAACATTAACAACTAAATACCCCCTGAATGTATTGTAATAGTGCCCTATTGCTTTTTGATGTGAAATAGGAAACTTTCTCAGGTTTCTCAGAGAGAACTTGGCAGTAGCCCCTTGTTCTTTATTTTCTTGTTAATTGCTGCAGAATCTCTGTTTCAAACTATGCTGATTTACTTCAGGTGCTCCAGTTCCCACTCTCCCTTTTCTCACACTCCTGTTAATACCTCTACAGCTTTCACCTTTCAAGACATTCCTCATATAAATATAGCCTATCACAGTGTTGTAAAATAGTTTTTAAAATCAAGCCCATACAGTGCCAAGCTCAAATAAACATTTATGCAAAATTCCACACCAGCTTTCTTGCTTATTACTAATCTGTATTTGAAAATTGGTTTCATATGCATCTGTGTAACATTCAGGTTTCACCACTTTACTGTATCACTGTAATTGCTACTGTTTCTGAGGTTTGTACTCGAGTATTATAAATGCTGCCTTATTAAAATGAACGCTGGTCACAGTGGCTAGAGGGTTATTTTATAATTGTTTTTGCTAATCTTGCAGCTCTTGAAACAGCAATGGTCACTTAAAACAAGGTTCCACTTTTGCAACTGTAAAATTAATATAAATAAGTATACATATATTTGAATATACATTTTACTCATATTGTCCAGGTTTGTATAATACTTGTGAACCCTTTCATCTAAAGAATCGTCATTACAGCTGTGTTGGGACATTTTGAATGAAGATGTTGGGGGAACTTCTGCATGTTTTTGAGTTGTTTTTTTCCGTTTGGTTGCTATCTGGGTTTTTTTCCCCCTTCATTCTGTTGTGTCCAGTGTCTGTGGGGGGGTGTATCGTTGTAGACAATCAGTTACATGCTGGGTCCAGCACCTGCAGGGCTGTCCTGTAGGCTGCAAGTTTGTTTTTCTCATCTACTTCAGTCTTATTTCTCTTTGTCCATTTCATGGAAAATATGTGGCTGCTCAAACTGAACAAGTTTACACATGTATGCATACATACATACATACATACATACATACATACATCCACACACAACATCCACACCTCGCGCATATGGCCCCTTTCTGTTGCTTGTCCAAGGTGAAGATGTAGACCTTGAAGGAAGTGATGCTTTTGACTAACAAATCTCTATAACATCCATGAATGTGAGAATGCAACACATTGCAATAAAAGCACCATGTAAAAACTTCTAACCCTGCCCGTCCTTTTACATTATTTCATGTACAGGTGCTGGTCATAAAATTAGAGTATCATTAAAAAGTTGATTTCAGTAATTCCATTCAAAAAGGGAAACTTGTATATTATATTCATTCATTACACACATACTGATATATTTCAAATGTCTATTTCTTTTCATTTTGATGATTATAACTGACAGCAATTGAAAATCCCAAATCCAGTATCTCAGAAAATTTGAATATTGTGAAAAGGTTCAATATTGAAGACAACTGGTGTCACACTCTAATCAGCTAATTTACTCAAAACACCTTCAAAGGCCTTTACATGGTCTCTCAGTCTAGTTCTGTAGGCTACATAGTCATGGGGAAGACTGCTGACTTGACAGTTGTCCAAAAGACGACCATTGACACCTTGCACAAGGAGGGCAAGCCACAAAAGGTCATTGCTAAAGAGGCTGGCTGTTCACAGAGCTCTGTGTCCAAGCACATTAATAGAGAGGTGAAGGGA
>JAYDZG010000043.1:13125515-13137747 GCA_034509265.1 Microcambeva bendego
TATCCAGCTTGTTTGGAATCTGAGATCAGAGCTCAGGGACAGTCATACCCTTTTTCCACTGACATGGTTTTGGTAACATGATTGTTCTAAAATATTAATTTTAGGAGTTATTATAAGCAGTAACAACCTACCAAAATGTCATGATTCTTTCTCCTACTTTTACTACATTAATCCATGTTGTGCTTTTATTTCACATTACACTTTTTGACTCTCCTGAGGCAGATTCAGAACCAAGAACTACTTGAACAGTCATTAATAAATCCAGATAAATACACTTTTGTGCATTAGATCAGGTTTTATTGTTAACTCACATAAATGGTTGTTCGTGTTCTGTAACAGTAGTGTTTTACAGAGTGCCGAGTAAAGTGTTTAAGAAAACAATAATAATGAGACGTTTACATCTCCCTATCACTTATAATAATGCAATGCTTTTTGCATGAAAATGAATATCTGTAACAGCAGCACAAATGCTTGCACATAATATACGCACTCTGCTATCACATATGTGTTGACACCGCCTGATTCTCAAAAGCTGCTGGAAACGTGCATCAGTCCTCAACAAAACACCAAAAACAAGAGTTATTTCAGTGGAAAAGGACCATCATTGTAAAATGCCTCTAGACCAGCTAGGGTTAAAGGCCTTGATTCAGAGCCCAACAGTGGATAGCTGGGATTCGAACTCTCAACCTTTAGGTTGATGGCTTAAAGCTCTACCCACTAGGCTACTACTGTCCCAATCCATGCTCTCAGGACACAAGTTGAAGACATTAGCGTCAAACCATCCCAAGGTCCAATTTGAAATAGACACTATACACAGTACAGAATAAATAGGTGCGGGTTTTTTGCCATGTACCAAATAAAAAAAGAACAATACCGCCAGACATACCTCCATTATTCTATCGTGAATCTGCAGACCTCCTTCTTTATCAGCAGCTCCATTCTCCACAATCTTTGATACAAAAATGCCTTCATTTGAAGTCCCGTCTTCATTTTCCTGAAAATCAGAATCCAAATAAGCCTACAGATGCAAACACAAACTGGTGTCTGCCACTGTACAGTGTGTCTGATTTATTTCTGTGGTCAGAGTAATCAAGCAGTTATACAGCATATACCTATTCTATATAAAATAATTATATACAGTATACAGTATATACAGTTTAATATATTTACATTCAAACTTTGCGTATAAACATACTTAGCGAAATATGGATATATTTACACAGCTTATCTCAGCTTTTTACAATTTTTTAATGTATTACTACTATTTGTGTCTGTATTCCCATTAATGGGAAATATACTACATAAACCAAGCATAACATTATGACCACTGAGAGTTAAAGTGAACAACACTGGTTATCTCTTTATAGTGACATTTGTTTGTGGGTGGGATATATTAGCTAGTGGGGCTGAAGCTATCAATTTTGTAATTCAGTATTCTATCCATTATTCCCGCGATTAATCAAGTAATTTGATAAATACTACTAGAAAGTGAAAATTTTATCTCCAAGTTCAGGTTAGATGCAGGAAAAATATCCAAGCACAAAGATTTGAGCAAGTTTGACAAATTGAGATGGCTAGACATGGCTAGCAACTTGCAGTGGTTTGCAGTGGTCAGAATCATGGGAGGCCAGGACTCATTGATGCATGTGGGGAGCTAAAACTGTAGTAGGCTGTCAAAATACACAGTTCATAACAGTTTGTTGTATATGAGGCAGAAAAAGGGAGACCAACACAATATACAGAATGTAGTTATAATGTTATGCCTGATCTGTGTATGTACAGGTGCTGGTCATAAAATTGGAATATCATGAAAAAGTGAAACTTATATATTATATTCATTCATTACACAGAGGCTGAAATATTTTAAATGTTTATTTCTTTTAATTTTTTATGATTATAACTGACAACTAATGAAAATGCCAAATTCAGTATCTCAGAAAATTAGAATATTACTTGAGACCAATGCAAAAAAAGGATTTTTAGGAATGTTGGCCAACTGAAAAGTATGAACATGAAAAGTATGAGCATGTACAGCACTCAATATTTAGTTGGGGCTCCTTTGGTCTGAATTACTGCAGCAATGCGGCGTGGCATGGAGTCGATCAGTCTGTGGCACTGCTCAGGTGTTATGAGAGCCCATGCTGTTCTGATAGTGACCTTCACCTCTTCTGTATTTTTGAGTCCGGCGTATCGCATCTTCCTCGACACAAAACCACTGGGACCTTTATTTCCATGATTTTTACTTTCATCAGAAATCATAACTTTGGACAACTCAGCAGCAGTGCAGTTCTTTTTGTCTTTAGCCCACTTCTAATGCTGTCTCTTGTTCAAGAATGGCTTGACACAAGGAATGCGACAGCTGAAACCCATGTCTTGCACCTGACTCCAGCTGCAATTCACTCTTTGTGAATCTCCCCCATATCTTTGAATGGGTTTTTGTTTCACAATCCTCTGCAGGGTGCAGTTATCCCTATTGCTTGTACACTTTTTTCTACCACATTTTTTCTTTGCCCTTCGCCTCTCTATTAATGTGCTTGGACTGAGATCTGTGAACAGCCAGCCTCTTTAGCAATGGCCCTCCTTGTGCAAGATGTTAATGGTCGTCTTTTGGACAACTGTCAAGTTAGCAGTCTTCATCTGATTGTGTAGCCTACAGAACTAGACTGAGAGACTATTTAAAGGCCTTTGCAGGTGTTTTGAGTTCATTTGCTTATTAGAGTGTGCAAACAAATAATGCACTGTGCAGAAAGATCCTCATTAATAATAATAATACAGTTTTGTAAATAGTAATCTAATCTTAAGGTCTTGTTTGAAACTATTGACTAAAATCACAATGTTTCCATTTTTCAGAAAACCCTGCTAATTGAGGAACGTACTGACTATATTAATACAACAGTGTCAAGAAATCTAGACTTCTTACATCGAGTTAGGTGCCGTACTACACCCAACTCTCATAAAAGTCAGACGTAGCCTGGAGTTCTCTATAACGCTACCAACCTACTCTAGTTAAACTAGTCACTCACTGCTGGATTCTCAAGTCCCTAAATCACCGCACAAGTACCTGCAGGTGCTCATAAATTACGCTTGTATTTTGCTATGTGAAATTCCCCCAAAAACATAACTTAAAACACTAAAGAAGACAGTCACGTCAGCAATTCACTGCTGAAAGTATGGGCATAAAGATACAGAGCCTTATTTCCAGTTACATCAAACCTATACCTACTACATGCCAAGTCGTGCAGCATTGCTCAGTAATTTTAATAGAATACTTGAGAAACCACAGGAAGTCAAGCTGTGAATGCTGCAACTAATTACTTTAAATACTTCCTTTTCGCCCCCTCCAACTTCGCTACAACAACCAAAACAAAAACAAAAACTTGTTTACTTGAGAAAACAGCATCCTTTAAATTTAAACTGATAAAAAGTCTTAAAGCAGGGCGAGACCCGGCCTGGGCTTGTGTATGCTGATCAATCAAGAACTTCCCTGGTGATTAACTCTGTATTGCTTGACTTATGCTTTAGGTACAATTAAAGTGATTCTCCAGAGTTTCTCCTGGAGGTTTGGAATTTCAAATATCTCAAAAAGTGTATAAATCCTCATCCAAAATTATAGTAAATAATAATAGCAAATAATAGATGTGGATTTTATTTAATGTGGTTGTACACATGTTAAAAAATTATTAAAGTCAATGTATAAAGTGCCTTGCAAAAGTATTGGAGCGACCAATGACATTCAGAAGTCACATGTTAAGTGTGCAATCAAAGTGTCACATGAGTTGTCATATACATATACATAACTTTTATATACACAACTTTTCTGAAAAGCCCTAGAGGCTCCAACACCATTAAGCAAGAGGCACCACTGGCCAAACTACACCATAGACTAAAGAAATCTCCAAACAAGTCAGGGACAAAGTTGTAGAGAAGTCAGGGCTGGGCTAGAATAAAATATCCAAATCTCTGATGATCCCCCTGAGCACCATCAAACTTATTATCATCAAATGAAAGTAACATTGTACCACAACAAACCTGCCAAGAGAGGCCTGCCCACCAAAACTTTCAGACCAGGCAAGGAGGGCCCTAATCAGAGAGCCAGCACAGAGACCAATTTTAACCATGAAGGAGCTGCAGAGTTCCCAAGCAGAGACTGGATTAACTGTCCATATGACCATAATAAGCCATACAGAGTGGCCAGAAAAAAGCCTTTACTTACAGACAAAAATAGGAAGGCACGTTTTGAGTTTGCCAAAAGGTATTTGGGAAACTCCCCAAATGTAAGGAGGAAGGTGTTCTGGTCAGATGAGACCTAACTTGAACTTTTCAGCCACCAAGGAAAACTTGAAGATTGCTGTTCACCAGCAGAAACCATCTAACTTGAAGGAGCTGGAGCAGTTTTGCCTTGATGAATGGGCAAAAATCCCAGTGGCAAGATGTGGCAAGCTCATAGAGGCTTATCCAAAGTGCCATACAGCTGTAATTGCCACAAAAGGTGGGTCTACTGAGTACTGACTTTTGGGGGTCAATAGTTATGCACACTGAAGTTTTCAGTTATTTTGTCCTATTTGTTTTCTGCTTCACAATAAAAATATCAAAATGTTTAAAGTTGTAGCCATGTTCTGTAAATAAAATGATGCAAACCCTTAAATAATCAATTTTAATTCCAGGTTGCGAGTGTTTCTCCAGTTCACATCACTTATGTGTTGCTCCTTCTGGAGATTGGACCCAGGACCTTCTTGCTGTGAGGCAACAGTGCTACCCACAATGCCCCTGCTCCACCCACCATTGTTTGGAACTCTCTGTTTATAATATGTACATACAATAACAGTAACTATTAAAATATATTCTTTTCTGATAATTATGTAAATCAAGGTAAGTGTATCATCTTTATGCAAGTCATTAAGTTTCACATTATCACATGTAATAAGCATTGTACACTGTGCAATCTAACAATGATTTTAATCTACAGGGTGTATTCTGAATTAAATAAATACCACATTCAAAAGGGAAAATAATAAGCATGTTATTAATGACATGGTAATTTGTTAAAACAAAAGCTAATTGATGTGTTGTAACCTGACCAACTGGGAAACAACACTATGGCATTTTGATTATTGCTAAGATTAAATATCAGTTGACCAATAAATACCACTTTACCGGTTATAATCAAGTGTATTAATGTTCAAATCTGCACAGAACTTACAGCACATGGTCTTCCGCCAACAATATTAAATCCCAAAGATCCAGATACTCGTTGGAGCACAACCATGACGGTTTTGCTCTCACCACCCTGGAAAACAGCCAAACAAGAAAAATTTTATTGCATGCTGGTTAAAAAATTCATATATTTTGTTGATGTGCCTCATTACTGCCCAATAACTTTACAAGGCAGTGATAGATAGTTCAATGTTTAGGGATCTGGGCAATCAATCTCAAGGTTGAAGGTATGAATCCCAGCTTTACCAGGCAACCCCGGTTAAGCACCTGAGAAAGACCCTTAACATTCTCGGCTCCAGGGGTGCTGTATTATTAATAACTATGCACTCTGACCCATGCTTTTAAACATGTTGAGATATGCAAATAAAATCATATTACATTTGTCATAAGTACAAGGAAATATGACAATAAAGACATATGTTTTCTAAAATAAATGTGTTCAAGAAATTAAGAAGTCAACAAGCATGAACAATGATGCCTAAACTTTTAAACAAAACAACACTACATTACAGTGCATTCCATTCATAAGAGCACAGTGTTTGTATGATCTGAATTGCAAATTATGCATTATATGCAGATTGGCAGCTGGCCAACCTCAGGTTTTCCTATTTTTTGAGTATATTAATAAACAACTAAAAAGGACAACAGGGGTTATGAGTTGAGACTTGAGAATAATTCCTCTTTTAGCTCTGGGTTGATGGGCATTCAGCTGTCGGTTCAGTGCACCATATGATACCACTCCTAAATATAACAGAGATTTTAATGACATGTACAGTGCCAGACTTTTAAAGTCGACTGCAGGCAGTACAGGTCTCACAGAGTGGAATGCAAAGGGCCCAAACAGATGCCCCAAGTCCCATAATTCCTAGAGTGCTAAAATGAGAAGGTGCTTTATTGGGGAAATGACTTTTCAAGTTTGGATTTCATTTGTCAAAACAACATGACTATGTGGCTTAAGGATTGTATCAGTAATAAGTACACACATTCATTTCCATTTGATAACTGATTTATTCTAATCAGGGTTTGCAGTGGGTCTGAGGCCTATCAAAGTCTAACTAAAACAAGTCCAATACTAGGAACCACACATGCAAATCCAGTAGATGGTGTATTCAATGTCCGTCTTTGTTAACTGTGCAAACTAACAGTAAAGAGAAAAAACGTAAGAATAATAGTAAATTATGTTAGCCCACTACTATTGAAATTCAGGGTTGTGGAATAGAGGGACATTGAATTATATATTTAAGACAAAGTCAGGGAGAAGAAAGGGAGATGGTGAAGCATGATTAGAGGAGGGATGAGAGATAAATTCAAAGAAGGGTGCTGAGGATGGTGATCCCCGGCAGGAAAAAGAGCCTAAGAGATAGTTTATGACTGAAGACGGTGGTTGACGGTGGGGATAAAGGAGGATGCTCAGGGCAGGAAAGATGTAGATGAGCAAAGCACAAAGCAAAGACAATATGGTATAATAATGATATTATTATTATTATTATTATTATTATTATTATTATTATTATTATTATTATTATTATTATTAATAAGTCTATGCTTTTGTCTGAGCATTTATAGGTTCTGCAATTTTCACTGGTCATCAAAAATGCACTGCATTCTTAATGGACATTTGGGGTTTGTGTGTGGTTAGTCAGTTCTCTGGCAGAGTTGCTAGAACCCCAGTTTTCATCCAAACTGGGCTTGTTTAAAATACAGGTCACATGGTCATGGGGTGTAGTTTTTTGGGGGTTCTTTTCAAACTTACAATAAGTACAAAATTAAAAACACTAGCCAAGGAAGACACATGTTTAGAACAAAAAAGGTCTAAGAGGAACGAGTGCCAAATCAAAACTCAAATTAAGCTTCAAATTAAGTCCTGAAATGGTATGATTAAAAAGAGAAAAGTAAAAAGAAGAGAGAACATAAAACAAGTTAATAACTGTATGTATGCTTGGACAAAACTCTTGTTTACATACCCTGTTTGGAAAAGGTTTTGTTTCCTGCTCAAATAATTCAAATGCCCTTCCAAATATAACATCCCTTTTAATGTATATTCTTCACATAATGCATAACCAGTAAATAACATGAATTGTCAGTGAAATTGCTTAAGAGATTATGATTCTATGGTCCTATTAACATGTAAAACACATACTTGCTTTAATTACTGATGAGGCTGTAGTGTTAATCCTCACTCCTCAATTGTTTTAGTCAAAAGTATTAGCAGGGGTGCTTATTCGCTTTTGTTGTGGAGGCTTCATATTCATAAACATTCCCTCCCCTTCCCCCTCCAAGTCTACCAGCTGGCTAAATACTGCAGCTGACAGACATGACTCAAGGCTGGACAAGGGGGAAGAAATCCCCTCTTTGTCCACTGACACCAGTTTCTCAGGGTTCTTCAATGGTTTTGTGTAAATAAATATACAGTCAATGCAGAATACATGAGTTTAAACCATTAGTCCCCATCCCAAGTCCTTGGTGGAAGAGATGTTCAAACTACCTATTAAGAAACTAAAGCTTGAAAGTGAGCACAAAATAAACACCTTCATGAAGAAATGAGTAAATGTTCATCCATCATCAACACCCAATTAAAATTGACTACTTATGTAAAGGAACTTCATAAAGTTCACTTGTCTATTTCAAAATGTAGTTTGAAGTACTCTGAAGTTTCTCAAAGATGAAGTCTGGATGGTTTTCAAGTGTCAATATCTTATTTTCCCTTAAGAATTCTCTTCATGGTTTATTATTTAATTTTAAAACCATTGAAAGGGTTCTCATGGGCACCTAAAGGTTCAGCAATCCAAGATTGTTCTCTGAGTAACTGGTATACTTACATAAAATGGTGTTTCAGTTATTTTGACAGTTAATTAGTTGAGGAGGTTTCATGGAGTTATAACTTAAATTGTTGATCCATGACAAGTCCTTAAAAAGCAAAGATCCAAAAAATTGTTACTCACAGAAATATTGGAAATTATTTGTATATTTCTCACTCTACTCAGTAGTCTATCATTAAAAAATTTAGTTAATCTGGAGGAAACTTTAAATACAGAGTCCAGTGTTACTTTCACAAATGATACATAATTCTTTAAGCAAAAGAAGTTGTATGTTAAACGTCAGATTAATCAGTATTGTACAAAAATGAATGCCGTGCACTCAAAGAGGGAAATGACCATATTAATGTAGAAAGATACATTGGGACAATGACAAACCCATTATATTGCACATTTTAAAACATGCGTGCAGTAAGAAAATAACACATGACAAACTTCAGCGTTCTGTGTCTGTGCCAAAATGACTTGTAAGTATTGTGTGAAGGAACGGCAACATAACTAAGTGATAAATCTTTCCCATCTGGGTTGCAGGCCTGAAATGTAAGAATGTGTGTCTAATAACGAATAAAGCAACTGACTAGACAAAACAACCTCTCTATAAAGAAAGTCCTTCTGATCATGTGACTTGACCAGCTTAACAAACAAACAACAAAAACAGCAAAACCAATATAAGCATAAGCAATAACCAACATAAACATGCGTGAGGCATAGTATATGCAAGTCATCAAGATGGGAGTTTAAGCTGGTTTACCACTTTTACCAGTTTAAACTGGTTGTCTAGCAAGCCTAGGTCTATATTAAGACTTTTAAAACTAGCCAAGACGAACAACCATCACACAAACACATTTAGCTGAAAGCACTATTCCAAAATAACTAAGGGATAGTATTGACTAACATTAGAAAAAATGATAATAGTTTAACATTTTACTTTAAATAGTTAAAACTATTTCTTCCAATCAAATTAAAACATAAACAATTGCGTTCAGGAATGAACATTATTGAGCATAATTTTTGAGGTAAGTTGGTATAGTAGATTTTTTATATTTATCCATGCTGGTCTATGGTGGATATTCTGGTCAGCTACTTTGATCAAGCGTTTCGACCAGTTTTTGTTAATTAGTATTTTAGCATCATGTTTAACACCCTTTGTTACTTCACACTACACGCATTCATTGCAGGCGTTTCATCAGTACACACATGTATGTGAAACAGTCACTGGCAATCCTATATGTCCAATTTACCTCACTTGCATGTTTTTGGACTGTGTGAAGAAACCGGAGTTCCCGGAGGAAACACACGCTGACTCGGTGAAGAGTGCTACCCACTTAACAACCGTACGTCCCTGTCGACCAGTTGAATTATCAACATAAATAATCTGTAATGGGCAGCCTAATTATTATCTTGAACAGGCGTACCAGCGATTCCAATAATCTAAAATGCAAATGGATCAAATTGATGTGGTTGTACAAACCACTGGTCTGTGTTCCAAAACAGCTCCAGAGTATCAATTTAAACTGTTAGATGTGACATGCTGGTGGCGAGAGTGTGTGGGGTGCTTGTATGTTACCTTGACGGGTGGTGCGAGGCTCTTGTTGAGCGAGTCGATGCGCGCACTGTACTCGGTGAACTTTTTCTGATAGCGTAGTGCAGTTATTTGCAACTCGTTGTGGACGGCAGAAAGTTGCGCCAGTAAGGATTTCTCCCGCTTGCTGGCGCGCATCGCTTGCTTTTTGCACTCTTTATCCAGGTTCAGGACTTTGGCTTGCAGCGCACCGTTGTGCGCCTTAAGGGAGCGCACGCAGCAGTGCCCGTCCGCGTAACGCTCCCGGTAAGTGAGCGGCAGTCCGCAGCCCTGCTCGCACACCCCCGCCGCCCGGTACTCGCAGGAGTCGCGCATGTGCGCCTGCACGTCCTTCAGATTGAGCACCTGGCTGCAGCCCATGTTTCGGCAGCGCGCCGGGGCGAAGTCGCACTGCTCCGAGTGCTCGGCGAGGTGCTGCAGCTTGACGACCTGGCGACAGCCCCGCTCCTGGTGCTCGCACCGAATGTCCAGCTTCAGCACGAGGCTCTTGAGCGGCGGCACGTGGTGTAACTCCTGGGCAGACACGCGCCGCCGGCACTGGGCCGGACAGCTGCGCTGCTGTGCCACCCAGGGCAACACGCAAGCCGCACAAAAGACATGACCGCACGGCGTAGTGAGCGGCTCTTCCAGGACTTTGTGGCACAGGTTGCACTTCAGGTCCGGGTCCACAGCACCGCTGAAACGATCCAACTCAAAGCCCATGCTGAAGTTTTAAAAGTTAAACTCCAATAAAGTCGAGAACGGCGCCGCAAAATCAGCGCAGAGTGGCGGAATTCGGCATCGGGAGAGAGCCCAGGTACAGACGGACTGCGAGCAACTTCTCGCTGAACAAACTAATTGCTTAAACTTCCTGAGGAGGGGGAGTGTGCGAAAAATAGTGTGCGCTGCCGTAAAGCTTATAATACTAGCGCACTGACTCCAGCGTGGCAGGAATTGTCTGGTCGGTAAGGTTTTGGTTGGTCAGTGTGGGATGTCACGGTGGGCTCTTTCTGTGTGGATTCTGCCTGTTCCCGTTGTGTCAGCATGGGTTTCTGCCGGGTGCTCTGTTTCCCCCCCAAATAATTCAAACAGGTTAATTAGAGATACAAAATTACCCTTTGTGAGTGAATGTGCGTTTATCAAGGTGGTGCCGTCCGTGTCCTTTCTTTGTGTAGTTTGCATGTTCTCCCCATGTCTGTGTGGATTCACTCCGGGAGCTCCTGTTTCCTCCCACAGTCCAAATAGGACACTCATTATCCATGAGTGTGTTTGAAATAAACTTGTGTATCTGTCATGAATGTAACCAAAAAGTGTAAAACATAACAACTTTCATAAACAAACTTATTTGTTCTGGGCTGTTTTGTTTGTTTAATTGCATTTATTTATTTTCAGAATTTATTAAAAAATATATTAATTTATTCATTCATGAGGTCTGGGCAACACCAATTAATCAATTAAAACACATATGCACATCTCTCACCAACTTTTTCACTTACTCCCCGAGGAGTTTCCAGAGGAAACCCAAGTGAGCATGAGCAAGTGTCTTCAATTCACATCACTTGCATGTCTTTGAACTGCCCAACTTTGTGGTGGAACCCAGGACGATTTTGCTGTGAGGTTACTCAGTGATGGCCACTGAGGCACCACCCCGACCCCTTTTAACATTTTAAAAATGTGATGAGGTGCATTTGATATATCATGACACAGGGTGAACATATAGTAATTGTTTATTTATAGTTGAAAACTGTGTTTTTCCCCATAACAGTATTTTCACTTTATTAGGGTGTGAGTGTGTACAGTAAAGTATTAAATAAGCTATGTTTTGTCAAATCATGTTTGCCAGATTTAAGCTGTGTAAGTCATTATATTAACCTTATATTAACAAAGCGATATGAATATATTTGGGGAAGCTGTGGGCTTGTGGTCAGAGAACTAGGGCTCGTTATTAGAAGGTTGCCGGTTCGATGCCTAGAGTCAACACGTAATGACTGAATTTCCCTTGAGCAAGGCACCACAACCCTAACTGCTCCCTGGGCGCCTAGGCTGGGGCTGCCCACCGCACCGGGCATGTGTGCTCACTGCCCCCTAGTGTGTGTTCACTATAGTGTGTTTATGTGTGTGTTTCACGGCACAGATTGGGTTAAATGTAGAGGACAAATTTCTCTGTGAGCAAAAGCACAGTGGTGAAAAAGAGTTCTAATTTCTAAAATTCTAAACAAAATATGTTGGACATTTCATCCCACATTATTCCACACCAAACCATGAGTGTGTTTGAAAACCTATTGAGCTTTCTTGCTCTTTTACTTCCTACAAACACAGATGCCTCAGTAAAAAAGGTTCTGAAAAGTCATAACCAATACCTATATTAGTATATAAGCTTCTTGGACAGCAATTAAATTGGCTTTCACTTACTAAGATAACACAGTTAGCATCATGCTATTCAAACCAATGATATGCGCTGGCACATATTTGTATAATAATAATTCACACTTGTATATGTTTACACAAATTAAAAATATCAATAATATTTTTTTTTAATTTGTAAATTAGTTTGTTACCCCTATGTATGTGTGTGTGTGTGTGTGTGTGTGTGTGTGTGTGTGTGTGTGTGTGTGTGATAAAAGTTATGCCACACTGAATG
>JAYDZG010000043.1:13199917-13210146 GCA_034509265.1 Microcambeva bendego
CTTCCTAAGTGGACAGTTTGATTTCACAGAAGTTTGATTTACTTGGAGTTATATTGTGTTGTTTAAGTGTACCCTTTATTTTTTTGAGCAGTGTAGTTTAAATAGTTAACTCCAATACTAAGCTTATGTTCTTTTTCAGTGTTAGTAATTTTGTTTTTCAAAAACAATACAAACAATTTTGCTTAATTTTAAAAGTGTGTGGAAAAAATGCTTTTTTTTAATTTAGGGGATAGGGTTAATAATGTTTAAGTTCTCTAGTTATTCTAAAACCTAGGCTGTCCTTTAGGTGCAGTGGATTATAGCCCACTTCAAGGTGTATTTGTAGGTATTTTCTGGATATGCTCCAAAAGCAACAAATGCCTGATCAGGATAAAGCAGCTTATTGAGAAGAATAAATGAACAATAAGACGTGACAAATAATCAATAATGCATCAACTCTATTTGTGATTATTCAGTGCTTGCCCTATTCCAAACACTCATTTAGAGAGTTAATTAAAACAAGGTGTTCAGTTGGCATAAAACAAAAGCTGCTGCATGCACACTTTGAATGAACATTTTCTAATGGAAATTGAGGTCAAACCATATTTGAGTATGACATTAAATAGGTGTTGTGGGAGAGCAGACTCATTCAGTTCCACAAAGGGGCTAAAATGAGCATAAAAGAAGCCAATTGCCTAAGCACTTGCCTTGTCGGAAATCCAATTCCCAGGTGGACCACTGTGCTGGTAATGAGATGTAATATCTATTGCCCAGGGAGGGAACCTATTCATGAAATCAGCAAGGGATCCTCTGTTTCACTGACATTTGGGATCTAATTGGAAACAGTGCATATGTGGGGCAGTGTGAATTCTATGATGAGCTGAACCACACAACAAAGCACACTGGAGCTGGTAAGATTGCTCGGAAAATATTCACAACCATAGGTGCAATTCATAATTCATTAAACGCAGTGATGGCAGATGGTAGGGCAAACAAGGTAGTAATGTCAAACATCAAGGGATTTATACATTCTGTCAGCATTTCTTAGGGGTAGTACCTACATTAGATGAACAATAATTGTCTGTTGTTAACTTCTATCAGGAGCAGTATGGTGCTGAATTAATCTCCCTCTCATCAGTGCCTGTTTAAAAGTTTCTGCCACAAGAACGTACTCCAGCTGAGTAAAAAACTTTGATATATGGTACATTCATTTATCCAGTACCTGTTTACCACGGTTTTATCCTGGTCATGGTCTGATTCATTGGTCAAAATGCAGGAAACATCCTGAACAGGGAAGTAGCGTACACACCCACAAAGTTAGCCTGACGGCATGTCTAATCTTTTGTGAGGAAATAAGAGCATCATGAATAAATCCTTGTGGACACAGGGAAACTCTACACAAAAAGATCTTGATCACTCATGAACCCAGGACCTTCTTATTGTAAAACACTTAAAGTAATATATGTGCATCATGTGGTCAATAATTTGAAAACCCACACATTTTTTGTAAAGAAAATAATTTTCATGGAATTTTGAGGGAAATGCATCACAGTTTCTTTAATGTACGTACAGTATATGTGATTCTCTTAATCTCTTACTTATTTTTTACTGCTTCAAATATAATAACAAAAGAGAAGAGAGTGAAAGGTTTATTAAATATTTATGTTACAACATTTATCAATTGTTGTAGAATTTGTAACATGCAAGGGAATCATGATTAAGTACAAAAGGAGGATCCCACCAAAGATCCGTCTTTACAAGCAAGGATTAGTCATGGCTAACCACATTGAGCTAAACCTCAGCTAAAATCAGATCAAACAGTTTGCAAATAATTTCACAATCGACTTTCATCATCTTTTTTTTTGTGATACAAAAATATATTCTGAGAGACAGTGGAAATGTGATGATGTCAATTCAGCCACGGATCAGCTTATTTTTTATGTGAAATACAGACGTCAAGTTCTCTTAGCCAAAGATTAAATAGACCATCTGTTATAAGTAAAAGGTTCAAATGCCAACATCTGTCATGGTATGAGGGTGCTTCAGAGCCCATGGCATTGGTGACTTCCATGTGTGAAGGTGTTATTGAAACTGAGGTGTATCTTGGGATTTTAGATAATTTTTCCATGATGTCCAGGATTATTTCAGATTGAGCTCTGTCTCCTGTCTCCTATTGAAAATATACAGACAATATATTATATATGTACAAAAGTTTCACCTGCAAAACCACAACATTCTTATGTTCCCAAACAATTCAAAAGTTTAATTAACTGGAAAGGTATGGAACAGGAGTGTAACATCAGTCATTGGAGTGTGTTGTAGGCATCAGATTCTAATTGGTTTATATTTAACAAATACAATAAATTTGATCAGTATTTAATCTATTGTAGTTCAATAGAATTCAATAGATTCACGAGAATTAACAAAGATTAATTATTTTAATTTTAAAAAAATGTTTCTGGAAATGAAGTTTGTACAAAAACAAGATCATTAAAAAATACAATATGGAATAAAGATAAAAAAGTGCTGTCTATGAGTTGAAGCAAGTAACCATGTGACCCCTCCACCCTCGTCTCCTCTCCACTATAAACATAACTCAGTTCATGACACCAGCGGGAGCTCAGCACTAATCCATTCATATTTATTTGCTCCTGTCAAGCTGCTGGCAGTACCCTGGAGACAGCACTTAGATGATGTGGATAGAACATCATTCCCAAAGACAGCTTCTAGCACGCTGCCTGTTCCCTCTCAACGTTCTTCCTCTCTAATTATAATTGTAACATGTAGAATCCACTAATTAATTGTTTATCTTAATGCACTCATAATTCCAAGTATATTGTTAGATACTTACATTTCAGTAGGCACTGCCTTTGGAGAATCCGTATGATAAAAGCAAATACAATGTTGATTGAGATTTAGAATGCAAAGTCTCTTCAGTTCACTCATAATATTATCCCAGAAAAATCTAGTAGTTATTCACTATGCACATTGTTTATGTTAACTAATAACTGAGAGCCATGTGGAAAAGACAATTGAACAGTCAAAAAAAAAGCTTTCTTACTCTCTGACACACAATCAGACAATTGCTTCCTTTTGCTAGCCTGGGACTGGGTTTCACACAGAGCAGCAGTGCATACGAGGAGCCATGCACTGCCATCTGCGATCATCCGCCCCCTGTGCAGGCCACTTCATCAGTCAGTAGAGGCCACACTGACACTAGCATAGAATAATTCTGTCAGCCATTGTCCATTATATACAGCCACACAGTCAATCATGTGTCGCTGATGAAAGAGCTGAGATGTAAGTATGAGAGCTTAAGATCTCACCACTAGCCGTCTAGCAAGTTTTACCACTGTGCAAGTGGGTTAGACACATCTAGTCAGCATGGATTTAAAGAAATGTCTTTGTAACATTAATTAGTTTTACAGTTTAGTGCATGGTGCCCCCGTCCACACTGAATGCTATCTGCCTCAGTTTGCTTTGAAATTACATTAAACAATACAACCTCTTTACACTGTAAAGAAAAGCCATAAACAATGAACCCCAACTCACTACTTAAAATGATTTTGAAATGTACAGATAATCCTTATAACTATAAATTGTGGTCTCTGCTGGCTGATAGATGGTGCCTGAATCAATGGCTAATGAGCATGAGTAACATGCAGCCAGTTGCACACATCTCCTAAATAAGAGTGGGGATTGACATCAGAATAGAAGAACAATGCCATTTGGTAACTGGAAACGCTAAAAACTGGGGAAAAAGGTTCCAAAAACTCTTGAGTATTTTTGTTTTTAATTATTTATTTCAGTTCAGTTCATTTTCTTTAACCCTTTATCCTAATTAGGGTTGGGGAGGGGTGCTGGCTATCTCAGCTTTTTCAACGGGCGCAATTGGCTAGGCCAGAATAGTAGCTTCAGTTTGTAAGACATTTTGGCTTTATACTTGAGGTTGTTGTTCTGCTTCACCCACAGAACTAATTTTCCATCATGCTTGAGCTAAATGAGAGACCTGACTAAAAAGATGCATTACTTTAATCTTTTAATTAACCACTCATAATCATTATACAGGTCACAGAAGAATTATCCACTTGTGTAAGGTAATTTACCAAAATAAGAAACTGAAGATGAACTAATTACTTTCACAGCGGGTAACAAAAGTCTGTCTTGTGTCAGCTTGAGTCACTCGCAACACAAAACATATATAAAACACATGGAATAACACTAAACTGGTTTTGCCACTGGGTTAGTCTGATATCCTTAAAAAGAAACTTTTAAATGAGCTCTGCCAAAGGCGCATTAGTCGCAGCACAGTGGGGAATCCAAAGCAAAATTAAAACAACATCATTCCATGTTAGCATATTTGAAACAATTAAACCAAGAGATAACTAGACTCAGTATTATTTGTGTCTGGAGTTCAGTTCATTAAAAACAACAGTTGACCTTCAAGTATAACTATGCAATGTAATGAAAAAACATCACATTTGTCATCAATTTTGACTCAAAAGTCACCTTTGACTAAAGTCCTATTAAAACATGACTGCTATAAGATATGAAGATAAAATTATAAGACATCTTAAGCTGATTCAGGACAGTATTCTTAATTTATTACTGTAATTACAGTGTGGGCTTATGTCACTCATTACAGACTCATTACATCCAAGCTGTGCTTTACATTTTCATGCTAAATACTACATTCTGCTTCACTTCAATTTGCAAAAGCAGTGATTTGTTAATTGCTATGAACCTTCATATAAAGGACAAACGTACAAATAACTACCTATTAATGCTTTAGCTAAGCAAGCTGAAGTGGACACAGGGAGAACATGCAAAATCCACAAAGAAAGGACCATCTGGGGATTGAATCAAGGACTTTCTTGGTCTGAGACCAAAGTGTGACTTACTTTGTGCCACTACTTGTTGCCCACTACAATGAAAGAAACAAGAAATTCATATAAAACCATAAAACACACCATGTGTATTCACTCCAGGTTCCATGTGTTGTTTTTGAATGGTATAATACACACATAAAACCTTACATAAAACATACAAGACCACAAAAGCAACTCAATTAATTCAATTATCAAATAGGTATACATTGGCTAAGACTTTATTTGTGATGGCTAGTAAAAAGGGAACACAAGCTTAAAAAGCATCACGACATGGACAGTATAACAGTCAATTACTTTTTTTTGCATACCCATGTTAACTATAGTTAACAAGTTTCACATGCGGTTTTATGCCATAAAGAAATAATTTCATGTGTATATGTGCAAAATGTAATGCCAGGAGTTAAAAAGGCTAAATAAATGAGCGAGCAAAAAAATCAATTAAATTTTGGCAAACAGTTTAGCAAAACTGAAATTGAAACTGTAATTTAAAAGGTATTTTACCAGACACAGTTAACTGAGGCATTATCTCATCTCACTTTTTTATTTATCTGTTCAAGTGAGAATTATAAACAAACAACTCAAAACTTTCCAATTAACATTTCTGACATTTATAAAAAAATCAGTGTCCAAATAAAGCCACCTTTCTTTTCAATAACAGTGATAAGCCTTCCATTCAATGAGTCTGTCAGTTTATTGATCTGTGGACGATCAACTTTTTGTGCAGCAGCAACCACAGCTTCCCAGAAACTGTTCAGAGAGGTGTACTGTTTACCTTCACTGTAAATCTCTCATTGCCCACAAGTTCTCAGTTCGGTTCAGGTCATGTGAGGAAGAGGACCATGTAATAATCTTTTATGCCTTTACTGGCTAGCCATGCAGAGTACTTGAATGCATGTGGTGTAGCATTGCCCTGCTCCTTAGGCCACACCCTCCCTCATTACACATATATACATCACCTGTTATGCTTAAATCCATTAAGCATTCATGTTTATCCAGCTTAGAGTTAAAAAAAAGCATGCCTAAGAATGATAAGATAAATCATCAACATTTTAGCTTTTATTTCCAGGTAATTACATCTGGATCTGAAGCAGGATCTTCAGAGGATAGCACCTTTTTATTGTAACATGTGACTGTTAGTCATGTTTTTATGCCCAGGTGTGTCCTTTTAAATTGATTTTTGAGACAACAAATAGAGCTGAATAATCCAGGATCCTTTGGCCTGCACTACTGCAGCAATGCGGCATGGCATGGAGTCTGTGGCACTGATAAGGTGTTATGAGAGCCCAGGTTGCTCTCATAGTGGCCTTCAGCTCTTCTGAATTGTTGGGTCTGGCGTATCACATCTTCTTCTTCAAAATACCCCATAGATTTTCTATGGGGTTAAGGTCAGGAGAGTTTGCTGGCCAATTAAGAACAGGGACACCATGGTCTGTAAATCAGGTACTGGTAGCTTTGGCACTGTTTGCAGGTGCTAAGTCCTGTTGGAAAATGAAATCTGCATCTCCATAAAGTTGGTCAGCAGAAAGGCAGCATGAAGTGCTCTAAAACTACCTGGTAGATGGCTGCGTTGACCCTGGACCTCAGAAAACAAAATGAACTAACACCAGCCGATGACATGGCACCCCAAACCCTCACTGACTGTGGATACTTTACACTGGACCTCAAGCAACGTGGATTATGTGCCTCTCGTCTCTTCCTCCAGACTATGGGACCTTGATTTCCAAAGGAAATGCAAAATTTACTTTCATTAGAGAAAATAATTTTGGACCACTCAGCAACAGTCCAGTTCTTTTTGGCTTTAGCATGCTTATGAAGCTGTCTCTTGTTCAAGAGGAATGCGACAGCTGTAACCCATGTCTTACATGTCTCTGTGCATAGTGGTTCTTGAAGCTCTGACTCCCGCTGCAGTCCACTCTTTGTGAATCTCATCCACATTTTTGAATGGGTTTTGTTAAACAATCCTCTCAAGGGTGCAGTTATTCCTATTGCTTGTACATTTTTTCTACCACATTTTTTCCTTCACTTTGCATCTCTATTAACGTGCTTGGACAAAGAGCTCTGTGAACAGCCAGCCTCTTTAGCCATGACCTTTTGTGTCTTGCCTTCCTTGTGCAAGGTGTCAATGGTCGTCTTTTGGACAACTGTCAAGTCAGCAGTCTTCCCCATGATTGTGTTGCCTACAGAACTAGACTGAGACCATTAAAAGGCCTTTGCAGGTGTTTTGACTTAATTAGCTGATTAGAGTGGCACCAGGTATGTTCAATATTGAACCTTTTCACAACATTCAAATTTTCTGAGATACTGTTTTTTTTTTTAATTTTCATTATTTGTCAGTTATAATCATCAAAATTAAAAGAAATAAACATTTGAAACATTTAATTCTCTATGTAATGAAAGAATAGAATATACAAGTTCCACTTTTTGAATGGAATTACTGAAATAAATCAACCTTTTAATGATATTCTAATTTTATAACCAGCACCTGTACTGTTCACAGAAGAAGTCATGAACAAAAGTACAGAGGCTTCACCAGCAGGTGCAACTACAGATACAAGCAAGGTCACTGGACGAAAATTTTGGTTTAATTAGGAGGATTGTAAATTTTGTTTTATGATCGACTCAAGTTCTTAAAATCATTATTTTTAGTCAATAAAAGCCATTCATAGCTATGGGGCTACAACTTTGGTTCAGGCATCAAGAGATCAAAAATTGTTTTGAATCACATAGTCTGTAAATATTGGTCTTTCTTAGGCTTTTTCACACCTTAATCTTAGATCTTTTAGATATTTGGCTTTACAAAAAGTTTTTACTCGTCAGGTACTTTTACTCGTCAGGTACAGATTTTTTGTGGAATCGAAAACATCAAGAATAATAAATATAAAAGTGAAAGTATTGTGAAAAAGCGAAAGTAGAGTGAAAAAGTGAAAGTAGTGTGAAAAAGTGAAACTAAGGAAAGTGGGACAAGATGGCAAAAAAGTGGCATGTTCCACCAGATGCTTCTTCATGTAAAGAAGTATCAAAGAGAATCACAATATCTACTAGGAGCTTAAATCTTTTTTCGTTAAATCTTGTTACTGACTTCTGTAAAATACTGACCTTTATAAAACATTAGTCACAGTATAACATACCATTCGCAGTATAATATACCATTCAGAGTAAAAAAAACTGATCAGAGCAAAAGAAAATGCGCTCTATGTCACTCACCGCAGTTTGGGCACTGATCTATTTTTTCTTCTTCATCTTTCATTTGCGCCTGTTAGAAGTCAGCACAGTGGATCATGATCCACAGTATTGATTTGACATAGATTTTACACTGGATGCCCTTCCTGATTCCCCATCCCTATTTAGTCAGGTTTGGGGCCGGAATTACAATGCACTGATTTATACATCCTAGTGGCTAGGTAACTATAGGACAATTCAGTGTCTCCAACAAACCTGGCTGCATGTTTTTTTGGACTGTGGGGGAAACCGAAGGAAAGCTTATGAACAATAAGCTGTGATGCAACAGTGCTACCCACTGAACCGTGCCACCCTGTAAAACCAATATGTGTGTGTGTGTGTGTGTGTGTGTGTGTCTGTGTGTGTGTGTGTGTGTGTATTAGTTCAGACTTGAGTTGTGGAGTCTCTTAGCTTGTGGAAAAAGTCTAGCAGTGAGTGACCGAATTCTATAGTACCTTTTTCTAGACATCAGGAGAGTGAAGTGGATGAAACATTTTTTGTAAATGTCTCTGAGCAATGGAAGGGAGTCCCCAGTGATTTGTTTTTCAGCTGTCCTCACAGTATTGTAGTCAGATACAGTGCTATTCACAAAACAGACAGTTATGCAGCTGCTCAGGATACTCTTAAAAGTTAAAACTTAGTGAGAAAGGAGGTGGAAGATGAGCTTTCTTCAGGATTTACAGAGACACTGCTGGGGTTTTTTAAGGTAATTTTGCGAATTAGTCTATCATCTCTTGCAGACATTTAGCATTTTGCACATCTGTGCCCACTTTTGTGTGTGTGTATTCTACACAAGTATGACAGTAATTTCTTTCTCTTTTAGCTTCTGTTAAAGAGCCTGTGATATTCAATATGAACATCAAAAATGTAGTGCTCTTACTGATCTCCACAGAAGAGCTGTCAATGATTAGCCAAGAGTGGTAAATTTATCCAAAGGTAGGTTGTTGGGCATTACATTAACCCTTGTAGCTCTCTATTGAGTTGTTTTTACTGATAATAACCATCATGGTTATGTGATCTGTTGATAATGTGATAACTTGATAATGTGGTTGGAGCCATGGATTGCTGTACATTGGTGAATCAGTAAAATAAAAAAAATAAAAAAAATTGACTCACCATGCAGCCCTGAGGAACGCTTGTGCTCAGTGTGGTGGTGCTGGAGATATTATTACCTATCTGGACAGACTGATGTCTCCCAGTCAAGAGCAAGATCCAATTGGAAAGAACATTGTTTAGACTCAGTGAGCTCAGCTTACCACTCAGGTGCTAAAATGGAGGGTCGGGAATGGTTCACTGCATCCATGAACAACATGTGTTTTTTCAAGGTGGGTGAGCTATTCATCAGTGCCTATGGCATATCTAATATATTTGTGCAAATGCTAAATTTGAATCATCAGTTCCCAAATTATTTATATAATATATTTATATTAATTCAAATAGTAAGTGAGGTGATACAACACAGTGGTGAACATACATTTGTCTCACCTTCTTTGAGTGTGTTGGAGGCATGGAATCCCATTTTTTATATTTAAAAAATATGTCAGTTAGTTAGTCAGTGAAAAAAAATAGAAATCATTTTGCACTTAATGTCATTTGGATACAATCACAGAAAGGAGATGCTTTATTATTATTATTAGTATTATTATTATTATTATTGCTATTATTATTATTATTATTATTATTATTATTATTAGTAGTAGTAGTAGTAGTAGTAGTAGTAGTCGTAGTCGTAGTCGTAGTAGTAGTAGTAGTGCCGGAGGAACTGACTTAAGTGGGGAAAATCCCCACACTTTGTGATCATTTCAAAACAATGTATGCACTAAAATATATTTGTTTGTTAATGGAATAATCTCAACAAATTAAGCAAAGCAAAAACTATGTATTTTATATATTTTTTTAGATTTTCTTCATAAAACTAATAAATGTTTAATGCATCAATTATTCATAAATGAGATATTTCCTTCCCATGATGACAAAATATATAAATATTTAAACTTTTTTTTTTCTGGGATTCGATCCTCTGCAAACATAATCATATAAGTTACTAAGGATCTGGATACAATTTTTGCCTGCAGTCTCTGGCTTCTTAAAGTTTAATGTGAAATGTGTATTTATTTATGGATTAACTTCAGTTTTCTGCCA
>JAYDZG010000043.1:13214980-13228049 GCA_034509265.1 Microcambeva bendego
TGTTTTTCGCTGCTTGCGATCCCCAGTGCCCGTTTGGCTTGGTTTTCGTTAATTATCATTTAAGTTATTGATTATCCTTTGTTCATTTAATAAATACATTAATTTTCTCTGCATCTTTGTGTCCGCCTATCTCTACCCACGTAACAGCTACATCCTTACATCTTGGCACAACTTAGGTATTTTAATTGTGCAGCAGTTTTTGGCAACACATGGTTGAGTTACATAATCACCCGACCACTACCAGCTGCACTGTGCCAACCGGTTCTGTAGACCGAACGTCGGCAGCCCTTAGAAAGAACACATCAGGTTGAACCGGGACAGGGTCCTTAAATGAACCCGGATATGACGGACACAGGATGAGAACCTTGGATGAAATCAGGGGCCGCAGGGCCTTGAGGTAGGCCCTTGGATGTGACTGATGTCGGTAGACCTTGAACCTGACCCTCAGGCCCAACTGGGGCTGGTGGAATCTAGAGCCAAACCATAGGGTGCAACCGAGGCCAGTGTACCTAGGAATGGTTCCTCGGGCATGACTGAAAACAGAGGAACTAGGACCGGCCACTTGGGGGCGAACCAAGACTGGTGGGCAATGGACCAGTTCTTAGGGCGGAACTGAAGCTGGCGGACTTGGACCGGACCTTTGGATTGAACCAAAACCGGTGGACTTAGGACCACACCCTTGGGGAGAAACAAGGGTGTGGTCCTACTTATGACCAGCAGGTACTTTACTGGACCTTCTGATGGAACTGGAGTCGACGGAAACTGGGTAGGACCTCAAGACAGAACCGGAGCTGACAAAAACTGGGTAGGACCTCCAGACATAACCAGAGCCGACGTAAACTGGGTCGGACCCCCGGATAGGACCGGGGCCGACGAAGACTGGGTTGGACCTCCGCACGGAACCAGAGCCGACGGAATGCCTAGATGGGCCCGGAACCGACAGGACCATGACTTGACCCTCGAACTGAACCGTAATGGAACAAAACTCGACTTCAATCCCGAACGGAACCGGAATGGACTGAAAAGGATCAACCCCCCGGACAGGACCGGGGCCAGAGTAAACCATGTCAGCATGCCTAGACGGGACCAGAACCGACGGGAACATGACTTGACCCTCAAACAGAACAGGAATTGAACAGAACTCGACTTTACTTCCGGACGGAACCAAGGTGCACTGAAACTTTACAGGTTCAGACCCCCAGGCAGTTGGAATCTAAATCAGACCCACAGATAAGACCGAGGCCAACAGAAACTAGGTCCCTGCCTTGAAAATCGAGCAGAACCGGAATGGACCAAGACCCGACTGGACTCCCAAACAAAACAGGGAAGGACAGTTAATTAGCTGAGCTCCCAAGCGGAACAAACCGAACCTCAATCAGATCCTCGGACGGAACCTGAACGAACCAAAACTGAACAGGGCCTTGGACTGAAACATGGAGACAGGACCGGAGGGAATCAAACCTTGACTGGACTCTCAGACTTCAAGGGAGGTTCGAGGGGACACTCGGACAGGAACGACACTCAAGTTTTAATAGATATAGGCAGCTGCTGAATGGGAACACCCCACAAGAGCTGTAGTTTTGAAGATGATCTGACTTTGTTGTCTAGTCATCAGAGTTTAGTCTCAAATTATTATGCTTGTAAAACATCTACTTTGAGGATAAAATTTTCACTTGCAAGATATTTTTTCTGGGATTCAATCCTCTGCAAACATAATCATATAAGTTACTAAGGATCTGGATACAATTGCCTGCAGTCTCTGGCTTCTTAAAGTTTAATGTGAAATGTGTATTTATTTATGGATTAACTTCAGTTTTCTGCCACCTCCCAAATGTGAATTGGCTGGTTTAAACCCCCATTGGTTAAACTAATGCATTATTGTGAACAATATGTAAAACAGTTTACTTATTTTGTACTTATTGTTTCTGGATGTTGCCAGACCCACACAGCCTTGACTTGAATGTAATGGTTAGTTCCAGCAAATTAGTAAATTAATAAATAGTCAGCAATTATCACACATTGTTTAATCATCATTCATAAATTCAGTTTCTGTTTTACCAATACTTCATCCTGTTCAGGCTCGTAGGCCATTTTTATTGTGCAAAGGTTAGAAAACAACCTTGAAAGATTGCCAGTCCATCACAAGGATCACACAACACACTGAAGACAATTTTGTGTCCAAACAGAAAGGACCTGGCTACCCAGCTGGTGAAAAACCTAAACTTTTTTTTATTTATGATGTCCCGGTTCAACCTGTTCTCTAATATAGTAAAATAAAATCTAAAGCATAGCTGAACATATTCCTAACCTGCCTTTTAACAAGGTGACATAGCAGCATGATGGAATTGAGTTACAAGAAAGGAGTACAGGAGAAAAAGTGAAACTAAAGTACAGACTTATCTTAGGTATAAGAAGCAGTGTATAAGAAGCAGCTGGTGAAGTGGATGTGACTGATTGAACTTGTTTTATGCAGAGTGGGCTGGGGTCAGAGTAATATTTTGAGAACTGGAGTGTAAAAATCCAGCTTTACAAAGGGAATTGAAGAAGCGATGCACTCTGCATGCAGAAGATGTCTCTTTTTCGAAGCTCATCTCCCACTCTGTGTGTGACTGTGTGGGTGTGCATGTGTATGTATGCGCATGACTGAGGCTTAGTCAGAGTAGCATACAATCAGCAGATGCATTGAATGAAAGCTATTACAGTAACAAAGAGATACAGTATATCCTTCAGTGTCCTTTTTTACCATTTTACCATGTTACCCTTTCAGCAGAATGCCACAGATAAATTCATTAGTGATGCTTGTGGTATACAGTATACAGGTTTACTTGAATGTCAATAAGAAACTCTATGAATGGGTCTCTCATGACCTGACTTTCTTGCCACCTTTTCCTCAATCATTTCATTGTTGGACCTTCTTCTAGAGTGTAAATATAACAGAAGTGGGTGTGAAGGGCTCGTTGGAGAATCTCACATAGATTTGAGTGCATTTTAATAATTGAGAGAGCATTTAAGTGATCCTTAAAGAGAAACAAAATCAGCAGGATTTAGCTGTTTTGTAATAACAACTCAGAAAAAGTTGGGACAGTATGGCAAATGCAAAAAAGAGGGAAGTGTTCCTTAAATTAACCAGGACTTTTTTTATTCAATTGCAGACAGTTCGAACCCAATATATTTTGTGTTTTGTCTGCTAAACTTCATTTCATATTTTAATATACCTGCATTTCAGACCTGCAACACATTGCAAAAGATTTGGCTAGTAATGAGGTGAAAACTAAATAATGATGTGATTCCAAACAAATACATCAAAAGGTTATTATAATCATAGTTTGGTACAAAACTCAAAAGGAAGCTGCACAGCAAGGCAACAAAACAAAAAGTTTGGAAATTAATCTTTGAAAGTCGTAACACCAGAAGTAAAGAAAACAGAACAGAAAATATAAAACTCAAAAGTTAAAACATCTCTTCATCTAACCAGAATGTCTAATCAGAAAAAATAAGGAACTCGAAGAGAAAAACAGTCAAAGAGAAATAAAGGGGAACACAGAGATCAGGAGAGGAAATAACAGAAAAGACTCAGTATCTTGAGTGTTGTGTTACAATTACATGTTCTTGACTGAGTTCTATTCTAAAAATACTTAATATTCTTAATAATAATAATTCGAAAATTTCAGCAATCCAAATTAGCTGAGTGTGTTATGTGAGGAAAATGGGACACAAGGATGCAGATCAGAGGTTTAAACAACAAAAAATTGTAGAAAGTAAAAAGCCTTGTGCACTCACCACACAGCTTGCCGCTAAATCAACGGCGAACGCTCAGTATAGAAACAGGGACACTCAACAAACTCACGTGGACACAGGTATTTTCTTTAACTGACCACGCCATTAACTGACATGCAGGTCGTGAGCAAAAGAAAAAGCACTCTATGTCACTCACCGTAGTGTGAGTACTGATTTTTTTTATTAAAGTTTAAGTGCTTAAGGTTATTTTTCCGAGACAATTTATGCATGGACATGAAAATAATAACAAAAAACAAAAGGATTCTAATACCATTTCTGAGGAAAAAACTTAAAAATAAAACTTAAAAATAATGCTGACATTAACATCTGAGGGGTGGATTAAGACTGGAGAGTTTTGCAAACCTGATCACTAAATGACACTCAAATAGACAAAGTCAGACAAGACATGTTACACACATTTATTTGTAATAGGCACAAGTTTTCACAAGACACACATGATCTTTGTTAATCTACACATATGCAAAATTCCTCTTTAAATTAATCTAGATTATGTATGCTGACACAAATGCTAACACTTCACGAAATAGGTTGTACATGGAACAAGATGTGATTTACTAAAGACAAGTCTAACTAACTAAGCAAGATTTCAGTTCAGCCACTAGTTCTGTAATTGACCAGCGAAGAAAAACCCCCAGATCAAATAGACTTTTGATTGCTTGTGTACAAGGGTCGAATTGAAATCCTGCTCTTTGCTACCTTTTTGCAGGGTGGCTTCATGAAATGAAGGTGTGATATGTAACCTCATTGCTAGGAAAATAATAAAAGTAATCCACAAAAGAGCAGAATTTTTAGAAAATAATGACTACTAAAATTAAATAATATATTTTGATACAAAAACACAAGTTTCGTACATCTACTGAAGCATCAAGTGATGGATAAAAAGTAGCATAGGGAACACACATACACACAAGATCAAGCATTGAGAAACAAGCAAAGGGTAAAGCAAAAGCCTTGAGTCATGCAAAAACCTATTCTAGAAAAAGCGAATCAGATCACCAGATATCAGTGGTAAGAATAAAACAAACAAACAAACATACATACAAAAAAGAAGAAACATCTACACTAGAAAGGATTTAGCCAGGTGTACCAGTGCCTAATGAGGTGTAGGAACTACAATGGCATGTATTTCTAAAAGAACAATACTTGGTTAAGAGTGCTAAATGTTTTGGTGAGGATAGCATTGAGAAAAAACGCAGACTTGATATAAACAGATTCAGTTCAGTAACAAAGATGTTACTTATGACATGTTCTTCATGTGTACAAGGGTTTCTGAACTCCTGCCCTTCTGAAAAAATGTCAGGCCCACATATATCTGTGAGTCACATTTAAATGCCAACCAAGAGATCTGGTAAAATAAACACATATGCTTCACAAGAGTATCCTTAACAAGATTAAAAAAGAGAAAATGCAAAGCACATGCACTGGCAAAGGTCAAAAAACAACATGGCCGTAGGCAAGCTGGTTGACATCTGCCACTAGCTAAGGAAGCATTTATTAATTCTATGACCCAATTGTAATTCATCTCTTGTTCCAATATTTAATTCCATGCTTTTTATTCCAGTGCAGACATTTTTGAGGGTGCCAAATGCCGACAGTATTCACAGCACTATTAAAATAGTTTAAATCAGACACTAAAGTCAGACTATTTGGTAATGATAATACTGATGCTGCTGCTGCTGCTGATGATGATAGTGATGATGATGATAGTGATGATGATGATGATGATGATGATGATGACGATGAATGAATACCACCCGCAAAAGAGTTAACTTTTTTATTAAATTAAATTATTTGTTTACGAGGACATTTTAACTTCCAATAACTCACCTTGCCAATAACATCATAAAAATTAAACCCTTTTGTCACAGTGCAGCACTTTTTACTATGGACATTTCCTCAAAGCAACTTTGTCAAAGCAAACAGCCGAGGGCAAAAGTGGCAAGTAACAAATCTCTTTAACAAATCTTGAAAGGAAACTGACTCATTAGGGGCCCATACTCATTGGGTCCATATGAGTTATCTGCTAAAGTCATTTACTGGTACACTAGTTTTTTTTTAATATCAGCCCTGTACAAATAAGCACCAAATGTGAAAATGCAACAGGCTGGTGGTGAGCCTCTACTATTTAAAATATGCAAGCAGGAATATGACTAACTATTACACTACAGTGGATAATTCTGATCTGCCTACCTGAACTGGGACAGTGTTTATGGTGGATGCCCTTTCTGAAGCAAATATCCTTAATTCATCTGGGCTCTGGACCAGCAAACTGTCAAAACACCTCTGATCGGGCAAAGTGTGGACTCCACAAGTTGTTTAAAGGGTTTCTGTGGTATTTATTATGATAATGTTATCATCAAACTAATATTCACAGTGTAGGGAATCAATATTGATCATGATAAAAAGGAAATCAATATTCTTATTACAGTTGAATGTTCTTTTTTTACTCATAAGCGAAAGTTCTGGTATAATTTTTTTTTATCAGAACTTTAGAATTGTACAATGTAACGTTCCATTGTATTCCAAAGTATATAGTTAACACTTGGTGTCAAATGATTGAGCTTATGTTAATGTAAAACTGAGTGTGTCTGAGATATTTATACGGTCTTGTAAAATAAGTTTTATTTTAGTTAAAAACATGTTCAAGCTTAACTAAATGTTTCAATATTGAATTAAGGAAAAAATACAATTCATAGGTCAGCATAACGCGTTTACTAAGCTTACAGTACAGTCAGACTTTGTTTACATCACAACACCCCTTGTTTTAGGTGCAGAGCAGTCTACGCATAAGGGAAACAGTTTAAGTGTGCAAATTTCTCAACAAAGAGTGTGGAGTTTCAAAGGTGACAAGGTACCACTGTATTGTGATAATTTATCTAAGTAACCCTATACACAATAGAATTTATTTCAATATGAGTTGAACACCACTAATACCTGGGAGCATTGTTTTGTTTTTGTAATGCAATAGTCACTGGTGGCAGAGAGCCAGTATGCTAGCCCAAGACCCTCACTGAGGGAAAGAGAATATGACTAAATTGGTGGAAAAGAAGAAACAATGCAAGGATTTGCTGTAAAATAAGGTATATGGATATGTTGAGACTGCAAAGTTGGTAGTAAAACTGGAGAACACATTTAGCATGAGACAACACACCTACACAACAGTAGGTTAAACATTAGGACCATCCAAAAATAATGTGCACAACCATACCTATTTTATAAAAATGCAAAAATTCAATGCTAAAATGGGCTAAATTAAGCCTGACTTACTTGGGGGCCAGATCATTGAGGTCAGATGGTTTGTCATGTCTTGTAGTCAGCATTCTTCAATACACTCTTGCTGTCACTGTTTAAACATGCTCTTTCGCACTGACACCTAAAACCAAGCTGCAAATATACTATTTCCAAAAACTATTTTATTCTGCATAGCCTTGTACTATATGATCTATTCTTTTTAAGCTGCTTTTTTGCTTGTTCTTTTATTGGTCATGTCTAGTTATGCTAGCTTCGTCTAGCTATCTTGGTATTTTATTGTCTCATATTTTATTTTTATTGTCTCGTTCCCCTCTTTGCTTTGGGCATAATTCAGCCCAACCTTGTTTATCAAAGCTCACATTAGCATTAACATAGCTCAGTGTGTGGTTTTTTTTTTGTTTACAGATATCGTCATAGAGGCAAATTGCTGTGGTAGGCGTTTGTATCTTTACAATGTACAACAAAATCAGGAAAAAATTGTGTCCAACATTTATTTTGACTTACTATTGAATTGCAGTATGAACTCAAATTATCTCATGTCTGATTACATTCATATTACTTGTTAATATACACTCCTAATCAACCCCCCCAAAAAATAAATAAATAAAAAATGAATCCTGCTCAAAATCTTTTGAAAAGTCTCTTGCGCCCATTTCTCCTTTTAGCATTGTGAATCTCTACTTAGAGCCTTCTTAAGGTCCAATAGTGCAAAATGAAAATTAATTCAAGTGGTCTAGGTGGTCTTAAGTTGTGTAGAAGGATAGGGTGGTAGAATTATTCATTTAAAATAGTTCACACATATACTGGGGACAGGTCAAGACTGCAGACAGACCTTGTCTTGTTAAAAATACATGAACAACCCTGGATAAGATGTTGATCCTGGCACAGCTCGATACATGACAATATGTGACATTTGGAAGTAACAGGAACAAAACGAACATATTCAAATGAAAATATTTTTAAGCACTTCACGCTCAGAATTATCATCTTTAATTACTTGAAATACTACAACCTGTGGGCGGCACAGTGTCTTAGTGGGTAGCATTGTTGTGAGAATGTGTGATGGTCCATCCCAGAGCCCAGAGAAATCAATGCAGCTTTTGAACAAGAATGATGAATGGCTTTTTTTAAAATAAAAAATAAGTGTGATTTATGCATGTAACTTCATGTTGTAGCGCTTAACAAAATCTGCCAAATGAATCCCTTGACAACATGGTTATATCAGCTGATAATTAATGATGATTCCTGATGCACTGCATTAGGGGGTTTTAGCTTAGATTTACATCCAAATTCCATCAGATTCCTTAAACTGAAGCGTTTCAAGATAATATGCCCTGTCGCTGAAAATATGTGAATTTCTACCTATCTTTTTTGAGGAACATTGAATATTTCAAGCAGCTTGAGATGATCATGACGACCATTGGTTAAGGGCACTGGGACCCGAACAACATCCACAGTGGACACTGGGGGAATGACCACATCCCTGGTGGGCACTGAAAGCCTGGTATTTCCACTGGTCTTGGGAAGTGGGGGACCTCTTCCAGTCCACATCTCATGTTTTTTTCTCATCGGCTCTGCACCCTGCAGCCAAGACATCATGAAAATAATTTTCTTTATTTCAGTGGGCTGAGGGTCCAGAAGGTGCACAAAGTAGAGTTGGCTCTGCCAAAGAAAACCTCCCACACATGGGTTGCTCTCATCATATGGAGCAGGCCTACTAATCGGTTAGGTTAGAGGAAACCTCATGGAAACATGAGACAAACTGCATCTCGCTGTATCAATTGTTAAAGGGGATTATTCCGTCACGTGTGGCGGGCTATGACGAACAGACAGGACGGAAACACTGACAGAGATGATTACACAAGATAATATTTTTGATAAAAAGATAGAACACAAACTAAGCAAATAGAAAACCAAAACACAGAAGATTAGCTGGATGGAACTAAGGCTGACAGACTGGAATAAATCTAAAGGAGAAAGTAATCTAAGGCTATTAGACTAACATACAAACTGAGGCAAGCTAAAATGTTTAAAACAGAACAAACAAGACTGAAGGTAAATAGTTGGACAGGCAGACCGACAGGAGAAAACAGCAAATGTTAGAATATTGTCAAACAAACAGAGCCAAACCAAACTGACAGAGTAAAGACAATAATCCCAGATCAGCTTCTTCCCAGCTCTCTTTAAATGAGCTCAGCTGGGGCTCATTTGCAGCACAGGGACCAATCAGAAAAGGGACGAGGCAGGTAAACACAGGCACAGGCTGCAAACCTTTGTTCCATATTTTATTTATTTCTCTTTCCTGTATTTGAATATTTTTTTTCTTCGTCTGTTTAATATAATATAGATCTAATACAAAACTGAACTACCACTGTGGTAAATTATGTACTTGCTCTTTTTAAGTTGATTTTGGCAGAAAGGGACATATATTGAACTGTCAGGCTTTTTGCTTGAACAAAATGATAAAACACTCTCTGTTTAACTGCCAGTATGCTATTTAGTGTCTAGAATATAAGAGTAGTGATATCCCAGACTTAAACATGACATTCATTGTCAGCAAGTATAAAACTTCTAATTTACCCTGTAATAAGATGTACAATTGATGTATCACACATCTACAATTAGCTACCAAGGGCTGGGCAGTATTATTTTGGTATAACACTGTATTTAAATATAGTGACGATATTTAAATATGGTGACGGTATATTAACCACGTTATGTAATGTGCCATATTTCTACCCTTGAAAAACTCCATAATAAGAGAGTAGTGAGAGGGGTTTTGAGGTGAATCTATTTCTTTGGTAGTTGGTGTTCTCACGGAGGCGATAAAGAAAAAAAGGGAAAAAAAGAAAGAAAAGAAAAGGTTTTTTTTATTCTTTGAAGCCTCATCTTTCCTTTTCTTTCTTTCTTTTTTTTTTTTTTTTTTTTTTTACAAAAATAGCACTTCAGGCCCTTACTATAGAACACTTTAAATAAATACCTTGTACAAAATGCCTTAAATTGAACAAAAAAGCTCAGGTCGCTCCGTTATTGAAATGATAACGGATGCCAAGTTACTTTAATTTTGCTAAACATTCGCAAATCCATGACAATGTAAAGTTTATTACTTACAGATGATGCTTTAACGATGAAATGTAATAAAAATATAAACTTTAATTTATTATTTTTCACTGCTGGCGTTACCTTAATCAAGGTTAATCAAGTTAATCAAAATAGCAACAGCATAAACTGATTGCATAAACCGATTAAATTTAATAATTCGAACCATCACAATGTGTAATATATTTTTACAAAATACCACATGTCGTGCCGTTAACAGTGCGGAACACACAAAAAGAACACTTTTAATAACATTAAACCTACTTCATGTTCTTCATGTGCAAGAAACACAAACATAAATCTGGTTTTTTTACACCGTCAAATAATATTACTGGATCAGATTTAAATAGTTCCTCAAGTTTACATGCGCACAAGCAGGGAGTATATTCTGTGATATAATCTGGATGTATGGCGAAATGAAGACGTTAATACTGACCAATTCTAAGATCTCACTTTCTGAACAGGGGTGAGTCCAATCAGGTGGGCTAAGTCCTTCTTTTGTCCATGTGGATTTCCTCCTGGTGTTTAGTTTTTTCTCCCACAACTCCAAAGACATGCTTTCAGGAGAGGTGTTTCCTACTTTTTACCCAGTGAATCAGACCGTATGCATTCCAATAATACTTTTTCTCTAGTTTCAGATACTTCTTATTTGGAAACAATCGCTACAGGGTCATGAATTATAAATGATAGGTTAGCTTTACTACTGTTGAAGGGATAGATGGATAAAATAGAAATGCTACCACAAACAAAGAAACAAAATCAAGATTTCAAACAATTTCACTTGTTGCCTTTCAATGAATATGAATAGAAGCATTCAGCCAGATAATGTGCACCAACACTAATGTTGAAAATACCTGTTATTGCCATGCAAGTACGTGTTTATCAAGCTACACTGGTTCTATCGAGCAACAGTACAGAAACAGCTATTATGTGTGATTAGAATAAAAATGACCAAACAATGATAAAACAGTGTGTCAATGGATATGCTTACATACAGAATACTGAATCCAAGGGCAGTTATATGTATTTTTTGCCTGCAATTTGATTGAAAATGTTGGATGTGAATGTGTGTGAAAGAAAATCAATGTAATAAAAATGCTTTGCAAACCAAATTGGCAGAAAACACACAAATACAGCAATTATTCGTCTTCCTAACAGCCAACACATTTCTTGGCAGACAATATCTTCAAAGATCAAGCCAGGTTCACATAAATATTCCCCAATTATTGCTTGAGATGACAACAATGTCATTGATTTTATTGGCATTAGTGAGCCCCAGCTCAGTTAATTAGCCAGCTCTGTCTTTCATCTCATTTCACTTCTTTAATTAGGTGTAAATTAACGAACAGCACACTAACTAATCAAACTGTAAAGCTTTTAGCAATTATGGCCCCTTTTAATCATCAGGTGGAGAGGTGGGCGGGTGGCAGGGATGGCATGGAAGGATGTTTCAATCAGTGGCTACTATTGATTATATGAAGAGATGGTGATTAAACAGCAGGATTGAAGAACGGCAAACTTCAACAATGTGCCTTGAATCAAAACACAAGAAAGATGTAACAGTACATGATAGTACATTGCCGCAGTGACGTTATTTTTATTTTTTTAACATCTTTTATAACCTGCATATTTTGTGAGGCTTGTCAGTTCAGTATAAATGTCAGAAATGGTGGGCAAAAGTACAATTTATTGCCAAAAGTATTTGCTCATCTGCCTGCACATGCCATCCCATTCTTAATCCATAGGGATTAATATAATGTCAGACCGTATATAACAGCTTGAGTTCTTCTGGGCTTTCGACAAGGTTTTGGGAGTGTGTTCATGAGAAATGCACATTCGTCCAATAGCACATTTGTGGGGTCAGACACTGAATGAGTTTGCCTGGCTCAAAGCCTTTGTACCAATTTATCCCAGAGGTAATCTCACTCATCCATGTCCCATCCACTGGTGTGCAGTCATGTTGGAACAGGAATGAGCCATCCCAGATCTTTTCCTAAAAAGATGGGAGAATGAAGTTGTCTAACATGCTGCCAAGAAACTAAAGAAGAAACTTGTTTCATTGTAGGGCTCTAAGGTCCTCCTGTAAGGGCCATAGGACGAAACAGAAACAAAAGGGAGGCCGTGCCTTTTCTGCGTATGCACCCAAGTTGTGGAACTTCCTGACTCTGGATGCTATACTTGCTGGGTCAAATGATTTTTCCAAGAAAAGGCTTATGACCTATTTTATTCCTTAGCCTTTGAGAATTGACATTGGCTGATGTTTCATGTTTTTTTCTGTTTAATAGATGGGGTTGCTCTACTTATATTTTTATGTTTGTTTGCCAATGGCTTTGTTTTGTGGGTTATTTTGTGCTTTATATTTGTTTAATCTATATTTTATCCTTTCTCTTTAAGCTGTCTTATTTGTTGTAAAGCACTTTGTAGCCTAGTCTTAGAAAAATGCTATATAAATAAAAAAGTGTTTAAAAAATGGTATGCTGCGCAATATGATTTCATTTCACTAAGGGACCAAGCCAAACTTCGGAAAAACCCCTCCACACCATGATCTCCCCTCCATCAAACTTTACACTTCTGGGGGAAAAAAACAGTTGGCACCCACCAAACCCAGACTTATTTATTCCATAGAACACATCTCAACTGCTCTATAGTCCAGTTTTGGTGTGCATTACACCACTGCATGTGATGTTTGCATAGCGATTCAATGCATTTGACAGGCATATGCACTGGTCTTGAACTTATCTGAAGGCCACTTAAAGTATGGAAGTCTAAAGCAATTGACCGCTGAAAGTTGGCGACCTCTGCACACTATGCTCCTCAGCGTCCGCTGATCTCACTCTAACTGTGGAATATTTTGTATGGAGGAAATTTCATGACAGGACACCACAGGTGGCATCCTATCACGGTACCACACTAGAATTCT
>JAYDZG010000043.1:13254708-13267037 GCA_034509265.1 Microcambeva bendego
ATTGTAGGAATGAAAGGCCCGTGGAGGCCACACCCACTACTGAGCCTCATTTTAATTTCCATTGAATTTGGATCAGCCTGTAATTTGATTTACACTTTGATTTGTCCAAATCCAAACCCCCATGGAATATTTTTTTACATTGATCATTTTTATGGTATTTTGTTCTGAACACATTCCAATATTTAATGAATAAAGATTTGGAATATTTTGTTCATTGAGATCTAGGATGTGTTATTTTAGTGCTCCATTTATTTTTTGAGCTTTACTACTACTACAATATAAGTATCAAATCAGAACAATCAACACGATTAACACAATTACTTGAAGAAATAACATTTAGAATGCATAACAACCCTTTTATCATATTGTAGTCATCTATATTGGCATAGCTATAGCCGCAATAATTACATGTCTCCAGTAGTCTTTCACCTTGTGAATGTTTCAATAACTGGTATAAATGAGTACACTAGCCAACTGAATTTATAGAGCTGATTTAATTCTGTTCTTATCAACATGTCCATCAGTCCCCAGCAGGAATCCTTGCTTTCATTGATCAAATATTTGAGGTCATTCTCTTGAGGTCACAGCATAGAAAATATTGCCACACCATGACCTTTTTTGCCAAAAATCAATGTCACTGGTCATTTTATGCCACGTCTATTACAAATGACATGAGACAGGAATTGTCTGGGGACCACTGACCTTGTGATTTATGATGAAAACATTTGAGTCGGCAGAAATGCTGGACAGTGCATTGAGGGAGATGAAAGATTGATTTATATCACTTATGACTTATGTTTATACACATTATAAATTGTTTATGCATTTAGTCTTTACTTTACTTGATATTATATATTTTGTTTATCCTGGGTAGAGTGCAATACTACCAGCCCATCACAGGGCACCAGACTTACAATAATAGCTTTGAGTACCCAATAAAGGTAGAACACAGACAGACAATAAGTGAACTTGATGACTGAAGATAGTTCTATGTTTGTTTATTTGTTTACAGGGATTTTACTGTCATTTTTACACTTTAGTTACATCCGTGGCAGGAAATAGTTATTCATTACACAAAATTCACCAGTTCACAAGTTTTTATCAAACACAGTCATGGACAATTATTTTTTCACCAATTCACCTTACTTTCATCTTTTTGGACCATTTTTGGGAGGAAACCGGCACAGACAAATTCTTCTATGTAGGAGTATAACACCTCAACCATATTAAATGTTTCAGTTGTAATTAAAAAGAATAATATTAAATCTCTAATACTTTCTGGAGGCAGTATTGTAAATTTGTATTTACAGTACATGAAACAAATGCAGAAACCTGACAAAAGGTTAGTTAGACCAAACCTGTTGACAGCATATCCTCTGTTTTAAACAGTATGGTAATTTATTCTTATTCATACTTTAACAGTAAAATGCTTCTTGTTATTATTCTTTAATACATTTAGACATTTTTGGTCAAATTCTCATTTCTGACAGTGCTGAATAGCATATAACATTCATCTGCCTACTCACACTTTCTCCGCAAAGGGGCCTGGACCAAAGATTGCACAGTGCCGCGGCAAGAGAAGGCACTCTACCACTTACAATCAATTGTTTTTTGTGGAGACTGTGCCTCCTTAGAGCTTCATATTTAAAACTCAATAGTAAAATTTAGTTGTTTTTTTTTTATGGAGAATATTAGGTGACATCTCTTTCCAATTCACTAATAAGGCAAATAACTTAAAACTGGTGTGTGGTTAATTACAAATGAAAACCAAACTGGATCGAAGAACCTATAGCATTATCAGTGGAGTTATTCAATGAAAGATAGCTTATCATTAAACAAAGCCAGGACACCCTTCCGCTACCAGAACGTTCGTCCACGTCTCTCTCGCCTTAAGACATCTCTGGAGGTCTCTTAAAAATATGGGGGAGTAGGAGTGATACTTAGGCTTGAAAAGGTTGATACATACCTTTTATTTAGTAGGACATACCTTTTAGTTTGAGAGTAGGACTAAATGTCACAAATTCTCAGCACTAAAAATTCAAATGGCACCAAGATGCTTTATAAATACAGCCCCTGCTCACTTAAATACTGAAAAACAATTTAGTTGGTGAGGGCTATTTTGTGGAAGGAATTTAAACCAACTTCAATAATCATTTAACGGTTACGAGCATTTCAGCTTAAATAACAAAAGTAAAATTTTACATAATAAAACTGTAATCCCTTTAAGCATTTTTTGAGGACATGGTCTCAACTATTTATATTACTTTAACTCTTGTAACCCTTATTATATCTCAAAGATTCTGGACACTTCAACGCCCACTTCTTCATTTCCTCATTTTCTTCCCTACTCATCTACTGAAATCCTGTAGCTCACTCATAGTCACTCCTGACATATTGTCAATTTCTCCCTCTCTTCTGGTTCATGGGTCTGGGCAGATCCATGATAAATAACTTTAGACCAATCTCTAATGTTCTGTATCTCTCTGATCTAAGGTTGTTGAAAAAGTTGTAGCTTCTCAGCTTCATGACTTTCTGAGCACTAATAATAAATTAGAAACTTTCCAATCTAGTTTCCGTTCCTAACATAGCTCGAAGACTGCTCTACTCTATATGCTGAATGATCTATTACTTTCCCCTGACTACATTCTTATTTTTTTAGATCTCTTTCGATATGGTCAACCATAATATCGTCCTATCTTATCGGTCTGATATTGGTAATTCTGGCACTGCACTTTCCTGGCTCAAGTTCAATCTATGTAATTGGGACTTCATTTGTTTGGATAATCATGTTTCCGTCAATCTCTTTCCTTCTTTCTTCACTCTCTGTGTGTACCCAGGAACTACAATTCTGACTGTATTATAACTTCTTGCTGCTTAATTCATTTCAGATGTAGCTTTTCGATGTTGGCTCAAAAACTTTCCTTCTTCAGTAACACCTGATCGGAAATGTCTTGGTATGCCTTCAAACTGGGCACATAATATTAGTGTTCTGTTTGACCCTCTACTCTCTTTCGAACCTCATGTGAAGTCTTTGTTCAAATCAGCCTTTTTTCACCTCCACAATATACCTGTCTCCATTGCTTTGATTCATCTAAGGTGGTGGAATAACTACACGCTTTAGTCACCACCCACTTGGACTATTGCAATTCTTTTTTACAAGGACTTCAAACTAAAACCATCCATCCTCTGCATTGTTTTTAAACTGCTGTCGCTAAAGTACTGACATTCACTTGGAAATTTGACCACATCACACCTTGGAATAAATTCAATGGCTTCCAATTCTAATGCACATTAAATATTACTGATCCTCACCTTCAAAGCAGAACATGGTCTTGCCCCCACCTATCTCACTGCTCTTCTTAAACATCACACCATCATGCAAACTGAGGTCATCTAATGCTAATCTTTCTGCTATACCTAGATTTAGGTTGTCCTCCATTGGTGGCAGATCTTTTGGCATTGTCGCCCCAGCACTCTGGAACTCTCTGCCTTTGACGCTCCACTCTGCTTCGTCCGTTCTGAATTTAAGGCATCTCTATCTTAAGACTCATCTCTTCTCACAACACTATCATTCATTTTCTTAAGCTTGTATGTCTCAAACTACAATTTTCTTTTGTTTAGATTTTCCCTTTGTTAAAGCAACTTTGAGCTTGGTGAAATGCACTATATAAATGTATTATTAATTAACTATAAACTTAATATTATTATTATTAGTAATAATAATAATAATAATAATATGTTAAATCAGTATCTGATCTAATCATTCATAAGCATATACATTTTATTTTAATACATGTATATGGCACTTTAATTAGCAAAATAAAAGAAAAGGATGTTTTACTTTATTACTTAATTATAATCAAAGCAACTTAAATATTATTTAATATACACAAAACACCTGTTTGCTCTTTATTTTTGAACACACAAAAACACTCAGGTGCACAACTTATATGTTTTCTATGAGGCAAAAGATTAGGACTGACTAAGGCAGGGTTGTTTCATCTCTTCCATGGAAAAACAATGCACATGCCATTAATATAATCATGGAGATAACTAGATTAGTTCCAATGCCTCAGTGCCGATTGTAAGGGCTTTTGATTGTAAACAAAAGTTAATATGGGGCTGTATTTTGTGACTACACAATATTTATTTAATTAAAAAAAAAATTTAACCTCTCTTTTCCATGACACCAGATGCCATAACCTCAAGCATCAATGTGTATTATAGACTCAACAAACCTGGCAGTGTGTGGTTTATACATGTGCTTGAGCCCTTAAAATAGCTATGTATAGGTATGAAATTGTATGAATGGTGAATGTGTGTGTGTGATTGTCCTCTAATGGATGGCTGACCTGGAGAGGGAGTTTCTTACCTGCATGCTGGATTTGGAAAAGGCAGTGGCGAAAGAATCATCATCACATATATATGTTGGATTATAGTAAATGGCAAGTAGTTTTAGAATGAAAATGTGCTGATACTCTGAATAAAGTGAAATATTGGGACTTAATTAAAATAAAATATTGGAACGTCTACTTGGATCAGTTTTAACAGCAAATGATTCAGCATTCAGAGAATATGAGAGTGACATAAATTAACACTCAGGACAAATAAAGGAACTGCAAATATTTTCAGAACTGTCCAGGGACACCACAATTAATATTACCAATTTAAGTGTACTGTAATACATGTCTAAAATTGTATATGTTCAAATACTTTAAAAATAATTGATTTCATACACCATCAATTTGGGGTTCATCAGAAAATGTGTGAAGTAAGGAACAGCTATCCATACGTGCAGTGATGTCTCTGCAGATGTCTCTCACCCACCTAATTAAACAAGTTCTGGAAAGTTATCTAAAACAGCAATGGCACAACAACAAAACTATTACAGTGAAATAAACATAATTATATACTGTGAGATGAATTATGGCTAAAGTAAAGAGCCTAAATGAAGTGTATGTAAGGGATTAATAAGGCAAATGAAGGATGACTTATTGTGCTTGTTGATTTTTTGTTGTGGCCCAGTTCAGTGAAGGAGTGGACTTTCCTTTACTGCAGCACTCCAATCAGGTGCTTCTACCCTATGACTGTCATTGATTCTGAGATGTTTTTAACAGACTAAAGAACTCTCCTTTCTTCATCTTCAAATATTTGATGATGTGGAGCCCAAAGTTCAGCATGCACTATGCAATATTTTACATGCAGCTGAATAGGAACTTTATGTTGACTGAAGGTACAGCTCAGAAGCGGTACAGTGCAGCAACATGAACAGTGAATTGGACAGCTAAGATGAATTATGGATTGACATCAGCTGTGAGTGTGTGAGAATCATTTCACTCTTCTGAGTGAACTGTGTTCTACATCCACTGCTGGTGAACCAAACTCTGGAGAACTCTAAAGAAAATGGCATATCATCAATAACATAAGATTAAATGTACTTTAGATCACATAAAATTGTATACCTATCCTGCTGCCCATGGTTTACCACTTGGTCAATAGCCTATGCTAGTAGCTTAGCTTTGAGGAAAAAACCATAAAAATAAATTCTCTCTTAATATTGCTATCATAACAAAACCAAATCTAAATATGATTAGATAGAAAATAGATTAAAGAGATTTAAGAAATTGTATAAACAATGATGTTCTTCAGTCTTGTTTTCAGGATATCATTATAAGATAATTCTTAAAACTATATATTTAAGTTAGAGAGTAAGTAAAATAAAAATGATACATAAAATTTATATTTACGGGGACTGCATGTACGAATATACTAATTATAGATATTACAAGAGTCTTTGATAACATTAACTTGGCTTAATTTATTTTGTACTTTGACCTACTTTGTAGGTCTGTTACGATTCTGTTAATAAGGGAAATAGGAGCACAGAAAGATGCAGAGAATAAATTATATTTTATTAAATTATGAAAATAATACTCAAACTTAAGCAAAACCGTTTAACACAAAAAGTTCACAACCAGGTCTCGAATCGTGGTCGCTGGCGTGCAAAGCCCACACTGACCTTAACCAAAACACTGACCTTAGCCCACTAAAATACCTCCAGACCTCCTGATCTGTACTGTGGCTGACCTCTCTAAATGAGGCCAGTCATTGCCCACTGACCCTACTGAAGCAGACGGCAGTACAGACACATGTGAATTGAATGACGGGTAGAAAATGCAACGTATGATAATAGTAGCATTAGTAGTAGCATTGGCACGACACCGCACACTGGCACCGAATGGCTTATAAAGACCGTAGCCAGGTGTGGGTCATTGCACCTAATTAGTGCCTATTAGAGCTGCTGAGAGGCGCGGGCAACAAAAGGAGGTGACTATGCCGCGATCAGCCCCTTGAGGGAGAGGCAATAGCCAAACTCTTTACAAGGTCATTGCCCAGATCCTGATCTGGGTCACTGAAATTTTTTTTGTTTGTTTTTAATAAAAATCCAGATGGAAGATAAGTGAAGTATGGATTTAAATCCACAAAAATGAAAGTAGACCACAGGTGTGTTCATTTGGTACCTGTGTCAGGTGTCCCTTTCCTCAAAAAGGTTGTAAAAGTAGTTTTTACTTGAGATGGAAAAAAGTTATTCTGAGCTGTGACAGCTTTCAGTCCTTGGAGTCATTCATGGGAAATGCAACATGGGTGTAAAATGCTTGTAAGTGTGGGAGAAGATGCTTAAAATTCTCTTTTGGGGTTGTAATATCCTGAGATTAAACAAACCTTGGTATGAGGGGTCCTTAGAATATGCGAGGGCCTCAGGATGAAATAGATAGATGAAGAGAGAATTTTTAGTAATATTACATGGTATAGAATAGGACTCTGATGCCCTGTATGGAGGCTATTTGCAGGTTTTCTACCTCTGATCACTAAGACTGACATAGTTTGAGCCACTGACATCTATAAAATTAGATCTTTGCTCCAGCTGCAAAGGGTTGGCTGAACACATGCTCTATCCTCTCTGGAAGTTTACTGTTGGATTGTTGGAAGTTCTTCCACATATAAATGCATGTCATTTTTGTGATTAACAGGACATGCTTTACTCAGAAAGACATTGAAACGAGTTGACAAACAAACGGACAAAAAGTGAATATGTATGTAAGTATTGTTTGCCTGCAAAAGTGAAAGTAAATTTATCTTGATCGACTATGTATCTACTATGTAGACTGGGTGGATAAGAATTCTAATGACACATACAGTATATTGCAAAAATATATTTAGCATCCATTTGACACTGCCTATGAACCACCTTCCACTGAGTGGGTCAGTTCAGTTATGTGCCCAAAAAATGTCAACTGACATTTTTTAAAAATATTTCCAGATGACAAGCTCAGGATTCATTGGGTTTAAATTGTGAAACAGTGGTTCGAGGAGCAGGAGAAATCATTTTCACACATCGATTGGCCACCACAGACCAGTCCAGACCTGAACCCATTGAGAATCCTTGAGATGTGCTGAAGAAGACTTGGTGCAGTGGTCCAAATCTACCATTATCAATAAAACATATTGGGGGGGAAAATCAATGCAACTCTGGACAGATATAAATGTTGTAGCAAGTTACAAGTTTGTGGAAATGATGCCACAGTGAATGTCGGTTGTAATCCAAGCTAAAGATAGTCAAACAAAATTATCATATTAGATTATATTGTGACCAGGCAGTGTATATATTCTTGATATGTCTCAATAAATGCCTCTGCATCAATGGTAATTTTCACAAATCTGCAAGTCACCCATACCACAAATTCTCATGTGATACTGCTTGAGTCAAAAGGTAAACTGTAAACTGATGTGTCTCAGATCCAGGAGGCATGTTCTTGCAGATTAATCAAGAACACGAGAAACTCCATAAGTTCATTTTAGGTTTTCAACATAATTATGTCATCTTAAATGGGGAGGGCTTATATGTAGGCATAGGCAAAGAGAAACTTACATTACCATGGTGTTGCACATACTAGGAATAACTTGTGCCTTGCCGACAAGAGAGTTAATGAGACCTACCCCTGGAACCTGTCCTAGGAGTAGTGTCTGATGTACTGGCTGCCTATGCAATTTACTCTGGCTCAGCTTGAAAAGGCAACATGAAAGGATTGTGCAGGCCAACCAATTGTAAAATCCAAATTAAGGGTGTTGTGGAATCCTCATTGGGCACAGGACTGGGATGAAGGGGCTCTTGGTGGTAACAACCTTGACAACAGGAACAAGGAATGTTGAGTTTGAGAAATTTTATATAAATATAAGTGGGCTAATCTCTACAAGCAGAAGCTAGATCTACAGTGTGGAGGAGTTTGAAAAGGCCATGAAGAATGACTTCTAGACAGGCTCAAAGAGGGTGAATAAAAAACTTAATCTACTCAGCGTTGCTTAGGATGGTGGGCATTTAAAAGAGCCCTTAACCTGAAACTCCATATCTTGAGAAACATGCCTCCCAGTCAGAGGTTAGGGCCATATGTGCCTGTGGTGTTGGATTAAATTACCTTTGCTAAGGCTCTTCAGTGGAAAGCCCCCTGGATTTGCTGAGATTTGACCAGAAGTGCTGAAGGTCTTCAATATTTGAGGGCACTCTTGCCTGACACCAATCAATAATATCACACTGGGAACAGTACCTTTGGACTGACAAATAAAGGTTATGGTTTTCATTTTAAATAGGATGTAGCAGTCAAATCTTGATAAGGTCTCAATCACGAGTGAGGGGAAGAGGGATCCTTACATTGACTGTAAGTTAGGGGCAACATGGTGGTCTTGCGCTAGCTATACAGTACCACAGTGGTGACGACGAACCGAAGCCACAAACCAAAGCTCTCTTGCAGAGTATACTCTCATGATCAGATGAGGAGTTCAGTGATCCAGGAGAAGCAAGGAGTAGAAGTGCTGCTCCTGTGTGTAAAAAGGATAGTTGTGGTCAGATTGAGCATCTCGTAAAAATGCTTTCTGGATGCCTCCTATTGAAGGCATACTAGCCCACATTGTAGATCCAGAAGCTGCTGCAGGATTGTATCTCTCAACTTAGCTGGGAATGTCTAGGAATCCCCCTAGAGATGCTACCTGAAATCCATGAGACAGAAATGCCTAAGCTGCTTTGCTTGCCATGTTTGCATTTTCCACCGTTTGCTGTAGGTCAGAGACTACAAGTAGGGCATGCAATAAAAACTATCAATCGAATTTGGCTGTAATCATTGGTCTCAGATTAAGGTTCTGTAAAGTACATAATAGTACATTATACTTGTGCTATCTTATGTGCTGTCTGAATATTCTGTAATGGGTGTGATTGGACATCACTGTCACCATAATTGCCACTTCAGCCATAACACTAAGCACACTGACATTACTTGCACTTCAAAATCAAAGGTTTTGGACAAGTATACAACTCATATTCTAACACCACAACCTTTGGGGGTCCCTTTTACAAACATACAAACAGAAAAAATGTCATACTGGAAAGCCCAATACAAGAAGCAAACAGAGAGCAGTTTTAAGATGTTAAAAAGTCTCTTCTCTATTCCAGACAATGGACTCCTGTGGGCTATCAGTGGAGGAAAGTTTTAGCTACTCGTCATAAAGACAACTCAGAATCCAGTGTATGCACTTACCTGAATGAATGTGCTGAGCATGGCAGCTCCCAGCATGTAAAATCTAACCTACTGTATAATGTAATTAAATACATTTAAATTGTACTTTGAAATTCTGAGAATGGATAATAGTGGTGTATATAATTATTGATACATTCTGTGTTAAGGGTGCATCTAGGCTGAGAGGTCATTCAAGTCTAAGGTGTTTCTTATGGTGTGCTTAGCCCTGTGTTCAGAGCTAATTTAGCTCTAGATTTTTACTCTACCCTGTTAAAAAGAAAATAAAACGAATGTGGTGTAATCTGTGACGTAGCCATAATAACAATTTCTCCTTTGCCAGTCTACCTTGAAGATTATGTTGCCAAATGCTTTTTGATGACAATTTATCATTTTTTAGAAAAAGATTAGTTGTAGAATTTTAAAATAGTTACAAGTAGCCAGCAGCATGTGAAAAGCATTTAAAGGTCACACATGCCCTAAGTTCTCCCGGTGCTCAGAAAATGCATTATTGTAAACAAATTCAAGCTGTATTTGAGCAAGTATCAAGCTGACAGCTGTATTTGAGCAAGTATCTAGCATAGCAGTAAAAGTAGTATATCTAGGCAGATTTTTAAAATCCAATCACCATGAAAAAAGTTTTTAACCCAATTAATATTTTTTTTCTTAAGCACTATGATAATGTATACAATTTCAGCTTCCCTCTGTACCCACTGAAACTATTTTGATCCACTGATACACTTAAAAAGCATTCTTTAGAAAATTTAAAATCCCTGTTTTTGAAGATTCAAGAGACAATGGGTCTCATTCATGAAACCTGCGTAAAAAAATTACTGCTAGTAAATTAAGAGTAAAATGGACCACCACCAGATACAGGAACACTTCATAAACAGGAGATTTGTTAGTAGAACACACACAAGTTAATAAATACCTATTGTTCCCAAATTGCATGCACCTGCATGTTAATTTACAATTCACATATAATTACCATACTTCACACCCATGAATGGCAAATGATCACAATATTAGGAAGCTCACAGAGAAACAACAACAACAACAGATATCTTCCAAAATGTCACTGCAAAAGGCTCCCTTTTCAAAGCTAGCTCTAAAATGTTGTAAACATGCAAAAGAATGTGTCTCAGTACACAAAAACTATGAAAACTAGGCATCACTCTGAGCTATCTGTACGATCTCTCTAAAGAGCTGTTCTCTGTGCAGAACTGTTAAATCCATCAGCAGCGTAAGACCAGACATTTCTACCAGCTACTGCCACACAAATTAATTCTGCTCGCGTTCATGAACGAGGCCCAATGTGTTCAATACGTAGTGTTAAATATCCTGGACCAGACAGATTTGCTGTTGTGTTAATTTTAAAATAAATCCTATTGTCCATTCTCAAAGTGATATATGTTGACCATGTTCATAGTTTCTTCTGTACACAAATAATTTCTTAGATAGATATATAGTTATATAAAATACATTCACTAAAATAAATGAATTTTTGCACAACCGTCTGTGTTTTCATCTTTAGAAATTTGGAATTGTTGTGTATCATAAAGACCTTAAAAAAACTGCCCCCAGAGGAAAATACAAATCTGGCATGTTTAGGTGGTCATCCCTCCCAATATGACTTAGGTTTAGTTAACTTAAGTGATTTTACCCAGATTTATATTTCTGTTTAAGTATTAAAGCATTAAGCATTAAACTCCTGGTTTATTTATTTTTGGGTGAACAGACAGGTTAGCTGATATAACAAAGCAATGTATGAAGCGTGCAGTTGAATACACAGAGTGTGTTCTTTTACTGTTCTGTGAGCTTGAGGCTGATTTTAAACTGACAACTCACTGAAACAAGTAACACTGCTTTACCACTGCTCTACAGGGAATGTGGACAAACACTCCAAAACCTGGTAATAAAAAGATGGGACAGGCTAACAAAGAAGACACTGAAAATGGCAGATAAAACGGGAGACAATACTAATCAGCAAATAAAGTCTAAAATAAAATTATCCAAAAACTATCCAGTAAAACAAACACTAAAATGTTTGTTCTCAGAAACAAATGAACTTAAAGACAGTAAGCTGAACCCTTTAAGTCCAACTCACTGTTTTCACCCAGACTTTCAGGATTGTAATGTTCTCTCTTCTTATTATTACTTGTTTTCTTTGTTTTCCTTCTTTACCTTTTTGTTTATTATCGTACCATCTACCCCTCTGAACAAAGGTTTTGGTGAGCTTTTTATGCAGAGCATAGCAGGTGTGTCTGATCAGCCATGATCAGGAGTAATCAGTTCTGAGGCTTCTGGGAAATTGAGTTCTTAGATCTGCTCCTAGCTTCTCTTTGACTGGACTGTACAGGCTCCTTGCTGCTGACCAATGGTATGGACCTTTACTAACATATCTCTGGAATATCTTTCCAATGGCACCTTGCAATTCATAATCAGCTTTATGGAGTTTTAAGGGGGTTTGTGTTGAATTGTGTACATTTCTGAAGTACAATGCCTGTAGTAACAGTAAAAAAAAACGTATCCAACCCATCCAGCACATATGGGAATCCAGGAACCCATCTAAAACAAATACGTGAATAAAAAATGAATTAAAATTATATATGAGGTCTTCCCCCCGCCGATATAAGCCCCCAAGGGGTCGCGCCAAAGCATTGGAAACCACTGCATTAGATGATAGATTATCCATTAACGTTTGCAATGCCCAGTTTCAGCCTTGGGAATTTAGACTCTCAGGGCTGGTGTGCTGGTGGAAAATCT
>JAYDZG010000043.1:13270000-13281008 GCA_034509265.1 Microcambeva bendego
CCATCTAAAACAAATACGTGAATAAAAAATGAATTAAAATTATATATGAGGTCTTCCCCCCACCGATATAAGCCCCCAAGGGGTCGCGCCAAAGCATTGGAAACCCCTGCATTAGATGATAGATTATCAATTAACGTTTGCAATGCCCAGTTTCAGCCTGGGGAATTTAGACTCTCAGGGCTGGTGTCCTGGTGGAAAATCTTGCTGCTCCATATGAGTGCAGACAGTTAATAAAACATTGTCATGAAAGTCCAGTCCGGAATGTTATAGAGGCAGTAAGGAGGTCCATGAACATAATGCGTGCACACACACACACACACACAAACACACATTAAACATACAGCAAATACAATGATGCAGAAGGTCATTAGGCAGCTTACTAAAGATTGCAAAAAACAATAACATTTTTGCCCTCCATCGAATCGTAAATGTCAAAAGTTGGCATGCCTTATGAGTCCTGTGTGTCCCTTGAGATGTTAAATTAGCATTGGCCTTACATACTTGGGTGAAAATTAAGCAGGCCGAGTAGGGTTGCACAATATGCCACAAAGTTGCTAGTTTTACATGCACACATATCACCACCCACTCAGATTCAGAGGTCAATATGTAGAGGAAGAGACATGAAACTTTTTAAATCCCTGAGCCCATTGTTGGCAGGATTGCCTGAAGTCTTGCAGGTCTTGCATATTAATGCTACCCCGATTCTACAGTTGGTTGACAGGACCACATTAAAGTCTTAGCCTCTTAGTCCATATTCCACAAACAGGACACACACACACAGCCTGATTTTTACCAGGTAATTTAAACCCATTCACACATTTTAAATCATGCCTAAACTCCACTAAGACATGTAGGGCATGCATTGCGTTGAAGAACTTACCTGGACTATTTTATTGACATATGGATTGACATGCTATTGCTAAGGACTGTTAATTCAAGGCAGAATTGCCACAAAGTGTCTTTCTACTCCACTGCATTCTCAACAATTGTTTTAGATAATGACTAGAAGCTTTGTTATTCCATACAATTACAATATTTGTTGGTTATTGTTGACACACACACACACACACACACACACACACACACACACACACACACACCCTCCCTGTTGAATGCAGCCTCGTATGTCCCAACTGCGTTGGCTCTTTCTACAATAAGCATTGTTAATTTAGACTTCTACTTTTGGACTTTTGTAGTGGGTAATCTAGTCATATGGCTAGATCTGTAGAAGTGTCTAGAGAGGCAGACACGTTGCAGCAGATCAGGTCAGTCATAACACACTCACTCTTTTCAGTCAGGGCCGTGGTTTGCAAAGGCACACAGAAATTCCCTGGATGAGACACCAGACCATTGCAGAGCAGTGACTGCATGTTTTTGGACTGTGGGAGGAAACCACCCTACCTGGGGTTTGAACACAGGATCATCTACCCACGTAGCCACCGTGCAGCCCATTCAAATCAACCTCAGTTAATCTTTTTTTCAAAATAAAGCCTCCAGAGTTCCAGAGCATCTTCAGAAAAACATTTACTCTGTTTCAAAGTGAGAAATATCTGCCCTCTCATCTGTTAAGGCTGGAATCAAATAAACATTAAAAAAGCACTATACAAAGAGTCATTTGTGAGCATCTCGCCTTTTTAATTACTCACATTTATGTAAAAAACAACTTAGAAATACTCACCATACACCTTTATCTATACTGTTAGTTGAAAACTTAAAGATAAGTGTAGAAAAAGAAAATATTACAAGTTTCATATTATTCTCTAAGAAAAGAAAAAAACAGATATTTATATTTTAAATACCTCACTACTACTACTACCTTTACTAATTAGAACCCCAAATCAGAGTTTGGAGTAGCAAATAAAAATAAAAATGCATTGTTCCTCACATTTACCTTGAAAATTATTTGCTTGCCATCAGTTTTATCCTAATGAATTTTGTCTGCTCGTTTCATTTGTTAATGTTAAATTTTCATTTCAGGCCTGTAACACATTCCAAAAAAAATTTCCAAATAGGTGATGTCAACGGGTGATTGCATATGAAAGCATTTCCTGTATGCTGCTTTTAAACCAAACCATGGTTACAAAGAACAGTTTGTTGACAAATGTGTGTGAAAATTATTGTAATGTTTAAAAACAAAGCAAACTATCAAGGAATGGGGTGGAACTTCAAGAGCACAAGCTTAAGTTGAATGTTTGTGATTTTTGATCCCTTATTCAGCACTTCATTAAGAACTACCACTAAACAATACCTGATGTAACCAAGGACAAGGGATTATTCTGGCAAACACTAAAATATGAAGTTACATCCACAAATGTTACTTTAAATGAATCTTGTTAACCAAACAGCCTTGACTTCTTTGGGCATTGATTTCTTTCTGTAGGATGGGCCATCACATAGTGAAAACATGTCTTGAGCTTGTATTTTCCCTTTTTGTTTTTATGTTTTTCTCATGTGAAAACATTGTTGTCAATGCCTGAGGACATATAGTGCTGTAAAAATGCCCTAATCATTTATATGTCAATATATTAGCCTGATTATTTTGACTACTATATACAACATTATTACTATGATTTGCTTACGTATGTAGTATAAGTGTGTATGTGTTGGAGTGAAGCTGAATCTGGTCATTAAAAAAGATTGTGTCCCCCATAAAAGCCTGCAATTAGATAAAAGTAACATTTTATATGAAGCCATTTATATAAAGGCAACTATGTTCTCAGAGGGAAAACATTTGCCTGTATTTTACATCATGTTTGCTATCTACTAAGAATAAATAATCTGCAAAATACAGATTTTTAAAAACACGTATCAGAAATACTTTCAGCTGCAGTTGGTACTAATGGATTTAGAGTAAGTATTGAATACAATTTAAAAATGTTTGTTTTCATGTTAATATGTATAGATATGTATTGCACGCTTACTATTTAATTAATCATAAATGTAATTAAAATACAGCACACCATTGAACAAGCAGATAAAAACTGTCGATATCATGCAGTAAAACACGTGGGTTAATTGATGTGTTAATCCTTCCGTTTCAGCCTTTTAAAGTCTTATTGAACATTATATTAGCCTTTGCACCCTGCAGCATCAGCTGTCGCTTAAAACACACTTATAACTTGTATCCTAATTTATTTTACTTTAAACAGGCCAACACTACTGTATAGAAGTTATCTTCTCCTCTTGTTGATGAAAGTTTCCTCTCATTTTTCTAAAATGAGGGGAATGCTCTCAACTGTCACAGATTCACTTACTGAGATGTAGTGAGAGTATTTTCCTGTGATGATTTAGCCTGTTGAGGGTGTACTCCTTTTCTGAAACTGTTTATTTTGGTCTGTTGTAAAACAAAACAAACACACACAAAAACAGTGTGAAAACAGTGAGGGGATCTTCATTTTAGAATGAAGTCTCATTTGTCCAGCACCCTGTCCAGGGTGTTACAGTGTGCTTTGCACTCGTTGAAGAGCTGGCATTACTCTTAATCCTCCCCAACCCTAATCAGGATAAATGGTTTAAGAAAATGAACTGAATTGAACTCACAAGATTCACAAGAACAAATCCACAGTATTTCCACAATAAACAAAATATGATCTCATTAAAAGCACTAATACCAGAGCTGTTTAGTTAATGCCATTTACAATGTAAATAAAATACAGAAAATATTTAATTTGAAATGGTACCTCAGGTGTCGTCTATATGAAACCTATAATTTTCCTGACATAATCCAAAAAAATGAATCAGATGATCTGATCACAATGAGATTTGACGCATGTTTCAGCATTGTAATATTTTTATTAAGTTACAGGTGTATAAAATTCAACACATATGCACCAAACATTTTCTTACATGCACAGTTTAGTTATACAGGGCAAAATAAGTCCTTTTCATTATGAAAAGTTCATAGACAAATAATCTCACAAAGATTGTATGTTAATACACCAGTATTAAAATTTATGGCCAAGTCTTATAGGAAGAAAAATATCAGCTAAAAATAATTATTTACATCTGGGGAGGGAAAAAGAACATCTATTGGTAAAGGTTACTCATACACAGGGGAGTCTCTAAATGTTTTATCTTTTTTTGTAATTTTGTAAAAACAAAGGCATAAAATGGTCAAACGTCATTTACATGAAAAGAAATGCCGTTAATATCGACTACACCACTATAAAGGCAATTTTAAAATATCAAATCACAATTTGTTTTGATTTGATGTGTCTAGATGCAGATACTGTACTAAAATTATGTTAGCTTACACATAACTGAAAACTGAAAAGAAAATATAAATAAATAAATTAGATTGTAAGTTGATGTTTTTGTCCTTAAAACAGAACAAAGAATCATTCATGAAATTATTGGAATAACTGAGATTCACTGAACTAACAATGTAAAACTAAACATTTTAAGCAGAACAAAATAATAAATAAACAGCAATAATTGTACAATAATTGCACATTTTAATCGATTTCAGAAAAATAAATTAATGAATCATTTAAGATATGCTTAAGCCTCTGATGCAAACAAAACAAAACAATTAAAAAAAAACTTTCCTGTTATTCATTTTCAAGGGTCTTCATTCTCCTTTTCTTTGCAATCTAAGCATCATAGGGTTGTGGTAGTACAAGGACATCTTGAACTTAGCCTAGGCTTAGGATGAGAGAGGAGGCATGGAAGCTGGCGTCAGTCAATCAAAGACTCTGCATTGTGACAGCCTCAGTAACACAGCACAAAAATCAATATCCCATTGAGTGGCCTCATACAGCCTAATCAAGATGCCCAGACCTTCATTAAAGGGGCAGATAGGCTTGCCAGATTGAAGTTGTTTTTGACGGGCCGATGTGGGCCATGCTGCACCTGCTTTTGTTGAGTAAAACCAAGGGTCTGTGTCACCTTGGTTCATTTTTTTGTGCTTACTCACGACTTAAGAGCTAAAGAGCATGCAAGCAATGGCAACCAGACCAGGCACAGGACATCTGGCAAAGGCACAATTTCTTACAACATAATGAAAAGATCAACGCAAAAAATCCTTTAACTTAATTTAGAATGAGTGATCGGACCAAGATTATGTAACAGATAACAGCTTTATCATTTAAATTGATTGTCACTCTCTCTGCATCTTAGCTATTTGAGGACAAAAAACTGTGAACCATAAATACATTAAATGTGTAAGCCATACAACAAAACTACTGAATTAATTGTAATATATATGGTATCCAGTGTTGTTAGATATAGGTATGTGACACACTGATCATTTTAATACAACATTGTTGTACTTTTTAATACAAAATTCTTGCTTGGCAAGTTTAATTCCACAATCATAAAACAAATTTCTGTTTGCATGGGTTTCAACCAGGTGCTCCAGTTTTCTCCCACAGGTTTAAATACAAGCCAACAGGCCAATTGGAGCTACTAAACCATATTCCCTTTGATGGATAACAAACAAGGTGTTTTTCTGCCTTTTACCCACTCAGAATAAAGAGGTTTTAAAAATAGACAGTGAATGTTACTTAATATTCTACCATGCTGTGTGAATGGAAAAATGCAAGTTAAAACTTAGACTGCATTTGAGAAGTGAGTTATTCCCACAGGGGAATTGTGTCCATTTCTTCCACTAAAAGATGCTCATCAATAGTGTCATTCTAATCAATTAGTTGAAAAATTGTACTGGAAAATATCCAGGCTAAATATACACCATGGCATGAATATTGTAAAAAAATAATAATGATCAATTCATGAGATCTCAATGCATTCAAAAAATAACATATCATTAGCAAAGTGTATTAGTTGATTTAACATCCTTATCAAAACACCATTTAAATGTAAATGATAATTAACTGTAAAATGCACTTTTACTTCACATACACTTAAATATGAGTAAATCTTTCAGAAATCATTTTTTTGTTGTTGAATTGTTAGGTGACTCCATATCCCATCTTTGTTTTTAATAAATTGTATAATAATTCTGATAATGTTTGGGTGTTGGACTATTCTCAGCACCGCAATGAAACTTACATGGTAATAATATGTTTATCTGTTTGGTAGGTGTGGTATTTAAAATGCATTCACTGATTATTTTAAATATAGTTGTACTAAAATATTAATAAACCTGTCATTAAGCATTACTGGCTTTTAGTACTATCTTGCCAGCAGTTAAGTTTAAACAATATTTCAAAAAGAATTAACCTTACCCACAGAACTGTAGATATTCATCATGTAAGACTTCATATCGATTGAAATATAGATTTATAACACAATATGAATTTCTATCTTACCCACACAAAAACCATGCACACACAAATTCAATGCTCATTTAGACAGGTGTATGATTTCACCTTATGCAATCTCATAACATGGTGATCATGTTTAGGCTTTTTGCTCAGTTTCAGTCTTTGTGAGGCTCTCACCTCACTGACATCCATACAATTGTCAATATGCCTCATGCCTATTCAGTTAGGTCCAAACTAGCCCACAAGCCAGTTTGATAAACAAATATAATATAACAGAATCAAATGCAAATGTTCCAAAAATAAATTCAGAAGATTAGGGATACTCAAAGCTGTCACTCTGAACTGAAGCTGCATGGTGTCTCCACTTCAGCAATCTATACTAGTTCTACAGTTAACTGCAAATGTCAGTGACTAAGCAAAAAAACAACACAGCAACAGTGTTAGTATTTACTGGTGTTATTTTACCACATTAATGCTATAAAAATTAACTTGTTATTTAATTTATTTGGTTACTGTTATATCCCTGAGAATCTGAACATACTTTACTGCGTGGAACAGCAAATGAAGAATTATAATTATTTTTACTTTGTTGCTTAGCCCCTTAATTCCTTAACATTAAATAGTATTGACTGTAGTCAGTAACTTGATTGTGTACATACAGAGGATAGTAAATAGCTGGGCATTATTTTGCGAGCGCAATTGGCAAATCTTGCAGCAAATACAAAGTGGCCCTGTGTCTATTTGGTGGAAAAAATACCGGATTAAGTGGGTCAAATCTTCAAACATTGGACGAGAACCCCGATTATAAGACCAAGTTGTCGGTCCAGAAAGCAGGGTCAAAAAAACAAGGGATTGAGAACATTGGAAGATGACTGAGCAGTGATTTAGCCTCCAAAGCAGCAGAAGACTGACTACACCAAAACATAAGAAAAAGGGGACAAAATGATTCAAACTAAATCTATGAATATGAACAAGTTACTGGTAACAATTAACCATAACAACTAACAAGAAATGAGGAGACAGCACAGCAATATTACTTTTTAAACCACCAAATTAATCATCTAAATCATACTTGTATTTAGCTTTGTAGATTTTGTCACATTCACAGAAAGCAAATCAATAACCTTTTTTCAACTGATATGTTTCAATCACTGAAATAAAAAGAACGGCTACATTAGTGACTAAAATCACTAAAATAATATATGTCAATTTAAATTTACATATGAACATTTATTTACCCATCTAACCTCTGATTTTCACATTTTAATTCTATAAGATTTAATATTTGTCCCTCTGCATTCAAATGTCTGAATGTAGCACACTTCAGTAGTTCAGCACAGGTGTATGTGTTTCGGGTCACTTCTAAAACTGTGAAGCAGACTGGCCTGCTGTTCTCACAAGGAGGCATTTAAAGTCGGTAAATTCCTGATTTTTCTGCTGGTATTTGTATTGCTAAAGGTTATGTTATACTATAAAGTACCTATGTGCCACACAAAGTTAAATTCTTGTCTCTGGTCAATGGGAAAAGATTGTCCTGCAGTTATTTATTACCACTGGGTGTGAGTAAATGTTTAAATTGGTAAGTGATGCCCTATAATGGACTGGCACTTTCAGCAGGGTGTAGTTCTGCCCAATGCCCAGTGTTTCTAGCATTCTTAATGTAACCCTGATCAGTACTTGCTAAAAATACATGGCTCAGAAATGAACATTTTGAATATATGACATAGTACCTTACTCCATTTTTTGTTCATTTTAATGATAATGTTTTTGTTTGTAATTAAGTTATTTTGTTATTTTCCACTGACAACCAGTGGCTAATTCAAACATTTGCAATTAACTGTAGAAAGACAAACAGAACATGGAAAGCTGGGGTGCCAACTCACAAGTATATAACATATTCTTTGGAAAATGCTAGGTTTAATGGTGCATCATGTCTAATGCATGAGCCATTTATTATTTAACAGATGTGAGGAAAAGAACAAAATGCTAGATCCCATCAAAGGGCCTGAGGAGTGCTTTCTCCTGTTTAGGAACTGACAGATCTCATAGAGGTCTAATAACATTTCACTGTGGAGCAATGAGGATGTGGAATCTTCATCTGTGTGGAACCTAATTAAAATGAATTTACAGAAGCTAACAGCACTCGCTTCGACACAACTAGTAAAAACAGCAACATCAAAAGAATAACCTCACACAGGTCCTTCAACATTAATTTTACCCTCCCCCCCCCACACACACACACACTCACACACAACATATGATTACATTGTAGTGTAATGATAATTATACCAAAACCATAGCCTATTTTTTTTTCTTTTCTTTAGTTAATCACTACAAAATCACTACAAAAACGTAGAAAAAGGCAAAAACCACAAATGATGCAAAAGCCTGGAAATGAGTCGTACTAGATCAGAGGCTGGATTAACACTATTCAATTTTGTCTCCCACTTTGGTATATACAATGGTATTAAGGCATTGATTGTTTTAAGAATCAAATGCAAAACACGAAGAAAGCCTATGTGAATGGAAGTATACTTCATAAAAAAATTCATTCATTAAAAAATACTTTTGCACAACCCCTTCAAATATCTCCATAATGATGTGTATACCGATCATCCTAATTCCTGTGTGGTTATCATTTCTCTGCATGTTTCTGAAATGTTTCCATCGTGATGAATCCTCTCATGTATCTGTCTGACATTCCAATATCCTGGAGAGTCATTCACTCATGTATGTGGGGCAATCCCATTAAGCCAGAGAGAAATGGGTAGCAATAACTAGGGATGAGTTGAAAGTATTTCTGAGAGAAAGAGAGAGAGAGACTGAGATTGGTGCCAGGTGGAGACACTGCTTCACAAGAGAAAATCTTCAGGAGGCCGTTGTAAGAGCCAGGAGTGCAGTAAAGAGAAGAGGAGGAAGTGTCATGGCATCTGTTTTTTGTATTCCAGAGCCTTGTGCTCCCATGCCTACAAAATACAACCAACACTTAAAAAAGACTGTCCTGTTAAGGGAAAAAACAGTTGTAGGAAATTTGTCAAATCAAATCACTTAAAATATGAGAGTAATATGATTAATTCAATAAAGCATTATATTACCAAACATTTCTGTTCATATATATGTATATGCACAGATGTGTGACCTCAGCTCTGCTGAAATGCTTTTTGATGAAGTGGAACGTCAATTGAAGCTTTCTTGACCCACATCAGTGCCCAGCCATGCAAATGTGCTTTTGACTGAATGTGCAAAATTTCTCACAGACATCCTTCAAAGTTTTGAAAAAAGCTTGTGTAGCCTTATACTCCAAAAGAGTGACCATTTTTATAGTAGAACATAACCATATAGACCACTCTTGCCGTGTAGTTCCTAATTCAGATGTGCAACTTTTGTTTATTTTCAGCACATTAAATCACTTCTACTTTACATACAACCAATAATGTTGGGACAGTAGAAAATTAGGTGTTCCTTACTTTTACTTTGAATTTTATTTGACTCTGTTTTGATAAAACCCAATCAAGTTTATGTTTTAATGTATAATATACATCCCCTCCTGCATTTCAGGCCTGCAACACATTCCAAAACCTTAGGATGGGGCAACTGAAAGCTAGTAATAAGATGAAAAAAAAACGAAATAATAATGCGAACAGGTGATGACGAAAGGTGACTGTCATGGTTTGGTATAATATCTAAGAGAAAAACTTTCTACAATCAAGTCATCTTTACCAGGAACATTCATGTATTATTCAACAAGACAATGTAAAACCACATGCTGCACACATTACAAAGGTGTGCCTGTAGATGTCTACAGAAGGGTACTGGACTGGACAAGCCTGCCTGCTGTCCTGACCTGCCCCCAATAAAGAATGTGTAAAGATGTTTGGAATTAAAAATACAACAATGGCGACCCTTTACTGTACACATCTTAAGACATGTTTGTAGGAAGAATGGATCATAACCTTGAAACACTAAATCATTTGGTATCATTGGTGCCAAAATGTGAGGTAAAAATAAATGGCAAATTCTTTACTGTCCCAACTTTGTTGGAATGTGTTTGAGGTCTGAAATGCCATGAAGACCATGAATACTGTCTGCAAGGAGATAAAAGTCAAAGAAAATGTCTGGTACATTAGAACTGCTGAATAACAAATAACTGATATTCATCAGCATTCAAATTAATTTAATTTATTTTAATCATTGTTTTATTGTCCTTTTGAAATGGGCCCACATACCAGAGAGACTGATATGGGTTAAAAATGAGTTAAAAATTACAGTGAAGAAGGTACAAATGAAGGTGCAACAGTGGACTTTTTACAAATCGTGGATAATTTAAGCCAAAATAAAACCACAAAGCATCAAATTTTTATTATCAAATTGATGCACGATACTATTCATTTATTCATGTACTGTATGTTGTCTTTCCTGCATTACTTACTTAAGTTAAAAAATGTAAAAACATACAGACTGAAAAAAAGAGATTATGTATTTTTTTGACCAAAATGAGCAGTGTTGTTTTATTGTAACTTCAGGGTGGGTCATTTCTATGGATACACCTTAATAAAACTGGAATGGTTGGTGATATTAACTTCCTGTTTGTGGGACATTAGTGTATGGGAGGGGGAAAACTTTTCAAGATGGGTGGTGACCATGGCGGCCATTTTGATGTCAGCCATTTTGGATCAAACTTTTGTTTTTTCAATGGGAAGAGGGTCCTGTGACACATCAAACTTATTGGGAATTTCACAAGAAAAACAATGGTGTGCTTGGTTTTAACTTTATTCTTTCATGAG
>JAYDZG010000043.1:13330133-13341554 GCA_034509265.1 Microcambeva bendego
ATTGCTCAAAGAAGCTTGAAGGGTAAGAAGATTTTCATGTCTGTCAGGGATCTGACAGTGTCTGGTGAGAAAAACACCAGCTCCCAACATCATCAGCATTAGAGAACGATTCAGTTCTAGGTGTTTATAGCAATTGGGTCCCATCACATGGTGATCTCCACACTAGGCATTGTGCCCAAACCCTTGGGCTATTTAGCACCGTTGCATTTCCTAATCACACTGACATGCACTGGTGTACTTTTGACCCGGCTTTTTGTGCTTGGTTATGTTTCTTTGTCTTTGCCGTATTTATTATCTTTATTAATTAAATATTATTTTGTTTATACACATTTATGTTCTAGATCTCTCCATATAATAATATTATGAGAAAAGGGTAATCAATGCAAGTGAATGGAAAACAATATGAGACCACTTCAAATGATCAGTTTCTTTGTTTTTAAATTAAGAGTGGTGTTGTTTTATTCAATTCTATTTCTGATATTTTTTAATTTTAATTTTCTGACAGGGAAAATTATTTGCCCCCACACAATGTAGTGAAACACGGCCACCTGTCTAAGCACTACATGCTAAAACACACACACACACAACTAGTCACCTGTTTCAGTAAAGATATTTACAGCCCCACCCACTTCATGCTTGTACACACAGTAAACTTTCTGAGCAAAAGTATTCAATTTCCCATTAACTATGTGCTTACACATACAGTCACACGTCTGGCAGTTATAATCTGTAGATATGGTTATTATGGCATAATAAACCTCTGGACTTTTCTTATGATTAGACTATGGTTATAGATGGCAAAGTGATGCAGCTGAAGAAGCCATAACCTACCCACAATGTAGCATTGTTAATGATAGGTTTTTTGAGAGAGCTGTGACCCAATGTCTTGGTACTGAAGAGCCACAGGGAATGTCTCACACAGTAATGTTGCGATGCAGTATACATCTCTCACATCCTCTGTCACCTGCTGGGATGCATTTACCTCATACTATACCACATTTAAATGCCTCCAAGTAGAAGGTGTCCAACAATATTAGTTTTCTGAACTTAAGAGAAAAATAGTTCAAGAATTACTTGGTAGAATTATGGACAAAGGGAGTCAGTGTTGTTCCCAAATGTGGCAAGGAATTCAGATTTGTTGGCACATGCAGGGGGTCCTGCGGTCAGGTAAGGTATAGTATCTGTATTTCCAGTTATGGATCAGTGGCAGGTAATGTCCTTGTCAGCCTGCTGGCCTTACTAAATATGAGTCAGGATTTGACCCAAAGCAAATAGGCCTTTGCAAAATTAAAGGCCGCTCATTGGGTGCCCAGTACCTTGCTCCCCTGATTTCAGTTTACCTGTTTTGTCCAATGTGGTGAATGGGTAGGACTGTCTGGGTAACTGTTTACAGCACCACATAATATAAAGTTTATGGCCAGAAAGTGGGCAATCTTAAGTTGAGTACAGAACTTTTTATTTTATTTATAAAAAAAACGATAAATTTGATAAGGTGACACATTAAAAATAAATTATCTTCATGCAGTTTTCCACCATATGACATTAAAAATGTATTTGATATGTATAGTAGCTCTTACCCAGCACCACTAGTTCAGCACTGGCATAAACAATGCCATGCTTGTTCTCTGCCACACACTGATACATCCCTCCATCAGATAGGGTCAGTGAAGTTATCGTAAGTGCACCATTCTCTATTAACACCTGCCCCTGTGGATAACAAACATATGCACAATAATAAGACTTATTATAAGGTTATTACACTTACACTCAATGAACTATTTAGTGCATATTAAGAGTAGGTGTATTCATATCCAATAATGCTGTATATCTAGAAATAGCTGTTTGGAAAACAAATTAATCTTTGCCCATGTAATATGTCTTTAATATTGAACCAGTCAAACTAGGGTTTAGAAAGAAGCAAAGGGGCATTCAAATAAGTCCTAAAATATATGTACAGTACATGAATTTGCTGATGAATTTGACAACAAACCAAAGATTTCCTCCTCTAATTCTATTAAAAATATGGGCTAGTACAATTCTTATGGTGAAACATGGTGGTGGGAGATTCACGATATAAGGTGGCTTCTCATTGGCATGAGCAAGAAATCCAGGTAAAAGTAAGGGGCATTCAAATATGGCCATATACACCAATACCTCTTCTGTGGAAACCTCTGTGGACCTGAACATGGAAGTCAATAAACACTCACAATGTAATCCGACTGATCTTGATAGTTTTGTTTTGCCGCACTGCATCATGTTTTTACCAGGGTCAGCCCTACCTCTTGGTCCCATAAAGAGAGGTGTAGGGTCATGAAGCCCGAGGTGTGTGTTTGGGCTGAGAAAATCCTGGTTCGAATCCTTTTGCATGTAGTTTGTGTGCTCCTTTTCTCTCTTTCAGTTCAGTGGGTCACCTAATCCGCTTAAGGTCTCTCACTGGCTGTACAATCGTTTTCCCCCAGCAAACCTAGCTAATAACCTGTTAACCTGCTCAATTGTGTGTTTTTGCAGTTGTGGCAGTGTAGCTCTTTATGAGCATGTTTTCTCCATATGCTGATGCCCTTGGTTCAAAAACCCAGTTCACATTTGTGCCAATCCCTTAGCATTGACCAGTGGCCCGGCGTGCATTTTTGCATGCATTTGCAGTGATGTTTGAATTGAATAAATCAATAAATATATTCCACTGTAGTGGACATTGTTTTGGACACAATCATAACCATAAATGTTCAGTTTAATTGCAATTGTTGTTTTCCATAGTGGTAACACTGGAATATTGTAATTACATTTCTAATAACACCAGAACTATCATGCTAGCGTTTGTAGTAATCACTATTGAACTGCAAAGAAAATGTACAGTATTGTCCATTATTGCAAATGTATAAAAATAACTATGGTAACAAAATACTCCTCCGCTGTAGTTCTACCCTAATGCTCTGTGGATCATCAGACTAGCATTGGGGGGATGGTACAGTGAAGAATGAGGATTCAGGGGAAGACTAACAGAAACGCTGACCCTTAGCTTTGGATGACATAAAAGCAGAGTTGACAAAAGATAAGGCACACTTGTACATTATTTATCTCGTAGTAAGCGCTTAGTTACAAAAGTGAGTGAGATTGGTTGAAAAAAGTATCTAGCTGCAAGTGGGGCTAATGGCTCGGCTGAGCTTTAAACTCCATTAGATGGTCAACACACTGTGAACAGAAAGAGAGGGACTTAGAGAGCGAGATGGGGTAATGGAATAGGTCATTCCTTTTTTTCCAAATGCAGGTCAAACCACCGAGTCCTCTAAAACAGCTGTATTGTCAATGTATTGTCAAATTTAAAAGTATTAAGAGCCGCTGATATTTGAAACATTTTATCAAATGGATTAACTTTTTTGTGGATTTGATTTTATACTACAGACTAGGGATGTCTTAACGATACACTCCAGCCATGGTGTGATATGAATCACGATAATGAGTTCACAATTACTTTTTTTTCACAAAAATAAATTTGACAAATGTTAAAAGTTTCCTTTTAATATTTCTCTTAAAAAATAAAATACTGTATTTGTGATTAAATTATATTTACATAAATAATGAATACCCATTTATTTCTGAGGAAGGTAGGGTTGGGTTGGACGGTCTTTCAGTGTACCATGGTCTTTAAATATGGTGACGATATATTAACAACGTAACATGTCACAAGGCGCCATATTTCTACCTTGAAAACTGGTAAATTTAAACATTCTGTGCATCTGTATTTGAGCTCACAGATTGGTAGTGGGGGTTCTCACTAAGGTGATAACACAGAAAAACACCACTGTTTTATGATGGGGGAAAAAAGAGGAAAAAAGACGCATATTATGTTTACAACAAAAAAAATATTTCATTGAGAGGAAAACAAGGGCTTTTTGCCAAAGGCATATTAATCAAACAAAAGCAACCATCAAAAACAAAAGCAGGTGATCAACAAACACACCAGAAAACACAATGGACCAACACCAGCAGATGAAATGGCACCCAAAACAATCACTGACTGTGGAGAAATTACACTGGACTTCAAACAACATAGATTCTGTACCTCTCCTCTCTTCCTCCAGACTCTGGGACCTTGATTTCCAAAGGAAATTAAATATTTACTTTCATCAGAGAACATAACTTTAGACCACTCAGCAGCAGTCTAGTCCTTTTTGTCTTTAGCCCAGATGAGACGCTTCTGACGCTGTCTCTTATTCGAGAGTGGCTTGCTGTGACAGCTGAAACCCATGTCTTTCATACCTCTGTGCATGGTGTTTCTTGAAGCACTGACTCCAGCTGCAGCTTTGTGAATCTCCCCCACATTTTTGAATGGGTTTTGTTTCATAATCCTCTCCAGGGTGCGGTTATGCCGCTTGCTTGTACACTTTTTTCTACCACATCTTTTCCTTCCCTTCACCTCTCTGTTAATGTGCTTGGACAGAGAGCTCTGTGAACAGCCATCCTCTTTAGCAATGACCTTTTTTGTGCAAGGTGTCAATGGTCATCTTTTGACAACTGTCAAGTCAGCAGTCTTCCCCATGATTGTGTAGCCTACATAACTAGACTGAGAGACAAGGCCTTTGCAGATGTTTTGAGTTAATTAGCTGATTAGGTGTCTTCAATATATATACCTCCACCCTCCTAGCTGTACTCCCCTGAATGGACCTAGCAGGATACCAGACTGACCCTACTGAGTAGCGAAACATGGTGCATGACTGTTGGCAACAAACTTCAATGCTACGGCACTCAGCTCTGTGCGGTGCCCGGCAAAAGGGGGCGTGCCAAGTTGCCAAGAATCAGCCGTAATGAGGTTGATTGTATAATGCACTAGGAAGGAAGCATTCAATGTATGCTGACCATGCCATATGCTGTCACGCGGCTCACTGGTCGCACTCAGTACCATAAAACACTACTGCATTTTTTGAGCTCTGGACATGCATCAACGTTTGGTAGCAAATATTATAAGCCTTCCTTTCTTTCTTTTTTTTTATACAAAAATAGCACACATAGGGTCCCTAAAATAGCAGTGCAAAACACAAAAAATAACACTTTAAATAAATAGCTTAAATACAAAATGTATTAAATGTAACAAAATAGCACATGTCACACCATTAAAACGCAGCACAGCTTTAAAAAAGAACACTTTAAATTAACATCTTAAAGAAAACACGGCATTCTGAGCTGTTAGCAATGCAGCACACACAAAAAAAACACTTTAAAAATTTAAAATAAATACCTTTATTTTTGTCTGATTTATGCATTGAGTAACACAGGATGCAATGCTTAAACAACACACTGCAGGTCCAGTATTTAACCCATTCATGACTAAATTATTTGCAATTATATTTAAAAAATAATAATTTCTGTTTTTATTCTTAAAGTTCTTAGGTACATATTATATATGCTCAAATCGGGGGAATCCATACGCAATCTATCTAAAAAAATGAATAAGCTATAATGCCTTATTTTAAACAAGGACATGCTGTCTGTCATTATTTATTCAACAAATCCATGGTGGACAACAACATATGTTAGTAATTAAATATACTCCATTTCAGATCTTCATCATGCATAGCATTTAAATACACAAACTCTTGCCAGTAAAATATAAATTCTGCCTAGTCCATCTGGCTTTACCAAGGTCAAGCTGTTTGCATGTGTCTGGTTTTCACCCTATTAGTAAATTATTAAACGCCACCCCTGCCACCCAATCCGGTAATACCGTATACTGCGGTTTAATCTGAAGAAGGTATGGTGGTATGAAAAATGTCGATACTGGCCAACCCTAGTGCAAACTATAGAAAATAATGCTGCACATTTTCGTAAAAGAAAAAAAAAAGAAATTTAAAAACAAATACAATATTAATTAAAAATAAATGAAAAATACAAATAAAAAACACCTTACATAACTAAACCCCCATCTGTCAACTTTTTGAAGTACTGTCAACCAGGTGAGGCAAATTGCGTCAGTGCCTTCTGCAGTTTATGATTGGTTTCCCTTTAATATTCAATTTATCACCTCTTTTAGGTTTGTATCATAAATCCTAATACAAAATATCTTATTTACAAAATGTATTCAGTCACTTCACTTCAAAAGTAAATCCTTTCTATTTTTGTGCAATTACATTTTTTATTGTGTCTCCACAAGTTTTGCACATCTGTGGTTGGGGAGTCTATCCTATCCTTCATATCAGATGATCTTAAGCTTCGTTTATTTAGAGAATGAGTTTCTGTAAACTGAGTTTCTTCAAAAATGTTTGGCATACATAGTACTTGCTGTTGGAACAAGATATCTAGTCTCACAAGATATCTAGTCTCATTATTAGTGTTACAAATAAAGGCAACAGCAGGTGTAAAAAGGTTTCACCAAACCATAGTATACAGCGGAGGTGAGAACATATACATTGATGTTAAGAAAATGGAACCATTAACAGTGAAGAAAAAAATGTGGTACCTTAGTGGTTACGGTAAGGGACTAGTAATCTAAAGGTCACCAGTTCAAACCTCACCTCTGCCAGGTTCTGTGGTTGGGCCTGAGCAAGGCCCTTAACCCTCATTGCTCTGACTGTATATTATACAGTCACTTTGGATTAGGATGTCTGCTAAATGCTGAAAATGTAAATGTAACTGGCTAAGCAAAAGGCTTAGCAAGAGGTCCAGCTGACAAAGGTGACTTGCTTCATTGCATCAACTTCAGGTTCATGTTGTGAGTATTCCTGACATATCTGCCTATAAACAAAAGGATTTAGAGCAAATACAATTGTGTGGGATCTGATCATAAACTACAGATAATCATAGAGAAAGCAAACAAAAGAACCTAGAACAACACGTTTCATTAATCAAAAAAGAAAATCTCAACATATCAGCTTAAACCCCCTTGAGAGCAAGTTATGATAAATGTTTTACGAGTATTTGCAAGAGGATTCAAGATTTGTGGAAATGCCATCAGCATACTTGAAATTGCCATATGTATCATATTATTGATCACATAACCAGAATAAATTAAAGAAAGCCATATTGATAAGGAATATTAAATTCTGTTAAATGCAGCAAAACAAAATTGATAAACACTGAATAGGAACAAACAGATTGATACATATTGTATCACACTGCAGAATGTGCTGGTGAGGTGAAGTCAATAAGGCAAATGGGTATGATGGTGATAATCAAATCGACAAGAATATGAAAAAAAAAGTGATTTAGCCCCAAAAACAAGGAACAACTGATGAAAATCTGGCCAGTAGCCCCAATTAGATTCTGGATACTGAAGAAATAGCAAGAGAGACACTTTGTGACAGGCTTTTAAGAACAAAAGCATTAAAAACTGTATAATCATAAATAAGGAATGAAAGGGATTTATACTTTTGAAATATTTTAATCCACTTTGAAGCTAAGTTCTTCATTTACTCATCCATTTGTTTTTAGCCAGATAAGTTTATAGTGGATGGACAATTAGAAAAGTCTTTTGGTATGTTAATGAACAGTAGATGCCGGGAACGGATGGGAGGTGGCGAAACCATTGATTTTAGAATTTACAATGCACTTTTCATCATTGTGCAGTGAAATTTGTCATCCACATTTTAACCCAATCCGTGGAGTGAAACACACATATACACACTCGTGAACACTAGGGGGCAGTGAGAACACACGCCCGGAGTGGTGGGCAGCCCTAGCGACAACACCTGGGGAGCAGTTAGAGATTAGGTGCCTTGCTCAAGGGCACTTCAGTCGCCACCTGTCGGCTCTGGGAATCCAACCAGCAACCTTTTGATCACAAGCCCAGTTCTCTAACCACCAGGCCACGTCTGACTCATAAGAGAAAGAGTGAGAACAGGTGCAATAGTGTACAATGTTGCAGAATGTGTGTGTGTGTGAGTATAAATACTTAACAAACTTTGAAGCGAGAAAGGATTTACTCTTGTTGTTGCTTATCTTTCTTCCCGAGCTCATATTTACAACAGCTACACAAGGCAGACAGACTACCGGACCACATAAAGATGCCCTTTACTTGGCCTGTTCAAATACGGTGAACCCCGAGTAAGAGACACTCATAAACGGAGGGGATGACTATGAGTTATGAGCAAGTTTACAAGATGGCTAGAGCAAAAAAAAGAGAGCTACCGATCCACATTATGTCCATCTCGCCACATTAAGACAGTCATCTGATAACAATAAAAACAGTATTATAAGTCTTGAAAAGTAATCAGAAGATTGACATCAAGATATGAGTTACATTATTACAGCTGTTACATTTGAACCTGAAATAAATCAAATTATTCAGTGATGGTTGCTCATCCAACAAGTTATTCTACAAGTTATCCATTTCCTGGCTCGAAATGCACATATAACCTAAGCTGCACTAAAATCCTTAGCTTTTTTACTGTGAATAATTGAATTAATAATAGATTTTTAATGTTATTTTACACTATGGAAATCCTACGTTATGATGTAATTATTATATGCATTTCTTAATGTGCACAATAATTGAAAGGATGTTTTTTTTTTAAAGTGAAAGTATTGATTGACTATAAGATGGCCAATAAATGTTCAGTTGGATTCCTGCTCTAAAAGCTTTTGTTCTTTTTAGAAGGCAGATACCCATTGTGCAGCTTACTATCAACAGTAAATGGTTCATTGCTCTCTGGATGGTCATAATCGGTAATTTCACATGAACTATAAGAAAGACACTGTCCTTCAACACACAAACCTCTATTTAACACTCACATCAACGCCAAGCAATTTACCTCAGACATAAGCGTTTCTCCATTCCTCAGCCAGCTGTAAGATGGTTTAGGCTTTCCATTGGCTTTGCACTCCCAAGACAAACTGTCTTCGATTGACAAGGTCGTGCTTGTCATTGTCTCCAACCAGTGAGGTTTGGCTGGAAAAGGAAAACAAATCTTTGTGTGGAACTTGAGAATGCAAATATACAATAACTACAAGTCTACATTACATTTGTTCACTTACCCTATAGGCTGTAAATTAATTTTGAACTTGCAATCAACTAAATTCAGCTCCTAATACTCACCCACAACAAGACTCTCTGCCATTAATTATAGTGAACTTCTCAGAGGTATGAATTTTAACTGCAGTTACAAGTCTCGCTGTAAGAAAAAACATCATCTGCATAAAAGGCCCTTCACAAAAACAAGGACTTCCCCTAGGTGGTCTGAGTCTTGTTTTTTTCCTCTCTTGGCATTTTCTCTTTCAAATGAATATCACTCAGCGGGGTGGGACTGAGGTTGTAATAAAAATCGAAGAATGGCTGCTCATTTCACTGAAGCATAATGGTCATGAATTGAACTCTTGAAGCAAAACGCCCCCTCTCTTCATAGAAAGTGACAATTCCATCAGACCAGAGGCAACCTCTCTCCTCTCAACACAAATAAATCCTCTGACCTCGTTCTTTAGCCTTATTATCCAGACGCCTGGCAGACACCCCTTGGTGCCTGTGTACTAAGTGTGAGTTCAATTAATGCTGTGGTATAATTGCATTTCAAAAATAATCTCCTATTAACAAGAACCCGAATAAGCCCTGAGATTCCCTAATGAAACAGAGCTGCTATTTGCACAGCACAAGTTCTGAAAGTAAGTAAAGTAGTTGAGACATAAAATAGCACTTGCAAAGACAAGTTATACTGTATGGCAGGGGTGGGCAAACTTTTTAAATCATAGATACATTGATTTTTTTAAATTCACAGACGGGCCAGACCAGTAGCAGACTCGGGATAAACTATGAATTTAAAAATGAGTATCTGTGTGTAGAGACAATAGACTCAACTTTAGCAAAAGTCTGTAGTGTTTGGAATGCAAAATCTAGTGAAATGATTTTAAATGAACGCGGCCTAGAGAACATTTTTGTAAGTACTCAACACACCAGGTTAAACAACCTAATGGCCCGTATTGCGGACAGGCCATATTTTGCCCACCACCTTATACCATAAGGTATAAATTATTATGAAAAACTTTTCTAAAAGAGTTGGAACTGTTGGAACTACATACATATACATATACATATATTTAATGTAACTTATTTTTACTTTTCCACTAAAAGAACAGTCAACGTGGAACATTTAAATTAACCATCAATTGCTTAGATTGTATACTGTAACAATCAAGTAAGTCGCTTTGGATAAATGCATCTGCTATATGCGTATAATGTAACTGTGTATGATAAAATATATTCATGTAAATACTGTATATTCATGTATTCATGAAGAAATCAAATATTCTTCAGAATGTTCTTCCCAAGTCTGTTGCAGAAGTTCACATAAATGCATGACATCTGTATGTTGCTTTGCTTTCACTCTTCGGTCCAGTTCATCCAAAACCAGCTCAATGGGGTTTGGGAGACTGTGCTGGTCTGGAGACGTTTCTGGCCACCCCATGTTTTCAAGATTACCATCTTGTTCCCTTTTCCTAAGGTAGTTCTGGCATAGCTTTTTCTTTTCTTTTGGGTCATTCTCTTGTTTTAGGATGAACCCCTGACAAACTATCGCATTGCTCTCACTCTGTACACATCACCCTGGATCCAGCAAAACAGCCCCAGACCATCACACTTCCTCCTCCATGTTTGACAGTTGATGTCAAACTGTGGAACCTTCCTTTTGCATACTCAAAGGAGAAAACTGTACTCACTGACAACTTCACTTTCTTGGTAAAAGACCCACATTTTTAGTGTTACGATGGTCTGTCTCTCATTGTTAATTGCATTTTGCATGATAATTTTAGTAGCAAAACACTAGTATCTGCAGTACAAAGCTGTTTAACTGATGCTCATGGGGGTATGGTGCCACAGTGTGTTACAACACTGCTTTCATGGAGACAGAGAGGGTTGTAAACAATCAAGAAAAGTTATTCCTACACCTGTAGGAATAAGAAGCATCAGCGTTCAAGGCTTGATTAACCTTTATTGCTGCAGAGCAGTTTAAATTGTTAACCCAGTACATGTTCCCTGAAAGAGGCATTTTAGTATAATTCTGAAATATATATATTTTTTCAGTTTTGAGTAACCTTACTCTATTTATTAATTTAATAATTTAACTCTGGCAGTCCAGTAGCTACCTTTGTACCATTTCAAGTTTCCTAGTCCCTGCTGCTGAAAAACATCCCCACAACATGATGCTTCCACCACCAAGTTTCACAGTGGGGATGGTGTTTTTGGGATGATGAGATGTGTTGGTTTTGCGCCAGACATAGCGTTTTTCTTGGTGGAAATCTGACCAGAGCTCCTTCCTTTATACATTTGGGGAGTCTCCCAAAATGTAAAGGGTGTTTGTCTGGCCACACTACAATAAAGCCCAGCTCTATGGATTGTATGGCTTATTGTGGTCATATTGGGAACTCTGGAGCTCCTTCAGGGTTAACTTTGGTCTCTGTGCTGCCTCTCTGATTAATGCCCTCCTTGCCCAATCTGAGAGTTTT
>JAYDZG010000043.1:13347427-13383266 GCA_034509265.1 Microcambeva bendego
ATCTTCAATTAATTTCATGAATGAATGGTTGAATATTTAGCTCAGCTCTCGACATATAGTAATTTGGATTACAACAAACTGCATTCTCTTCTTCTTTTCAAAATGGGCCTTTTACTGTACTAAATGAGACCTCTTCCTTCGAGAAGATGCATCCGGCTCATTTTCCACCCGATTTAAGAAGTAAATCTTTTTTGGTTAGTGCTTTCTGAAAAGCAGGCCATTAAGGCAAGAAACCTCATGTAAAAAAATCACTATTGCAGATGGCTAATCACGTTTGAAAAAGACCTAAAGGAATGATCTTAAATTTCAACCTCTTACGGCAGCGTATCAGAGGAATAAAACCACATGATATCCAGGCATGGGGTGTAAACTGCAGATCAACAAACACACAAACACATACACACACACACACAAACTTACTTCCCCAAGGCGAAGCACTCCAGTTTCACAGAAGATCCTTTCGCAGCAGGAACAGTGTCTGGAAAATGAACTTCTATTTTGGGCTCATACTCACCCATTGCTCCTAATGGATAAAAAATAATAAAACAATAAAAAATAAAATAAAAACACAAAATATATTCTATGGTTTTCATAAATGATTGATGGTAAATGTACTTTTTACTACTGTCTACAGGCAAAAACAAAAGGAAAATCATAAAATAAGTGCCCGAATCTAGAGCGCAAAGAAAAGGCATAAAACACACAGAACGCCCTATAAAAGATTTAGAGCATTCTCTTGAAAACACCACAATCCATCTCAAATGGAAATGTGGCCTCTCTTTTTCTTTATCAAGACTACAGGTTAGCTGTCTTAAAATGCACTGGTTCAGTCTTCAAAGACCTGGCATTTAAAAAATGCATCTCTCACACAACCTTTGAAAAAAGTGACCTTTAATGGAAAGCTATCTTTCTTTAAATCTGAGATACCATCCCTTTTCAAGCATCACAGCTTATCTGATGTAAATATGAATCTCACCATCATTTCTCAGCACCAAAGGGGTGGGAGAACTGAGCACTTTTTCTTCTGTGATGCTGTTGTTCACAACACAAGTGTAGTTGCCTGTATCAGATGATTCCACCTTAGCAATATAAAGGTTTCCAGTCTCCTGGGACACAAAGCGTCTGCTGTCCTGCTGAACAAAGTTCGGGTATTCATTGAAGATCCAGGCAAAATTGAGATCTAGGAAAAAGTACAAAAGCAGCACTTTGTTAGGAATCATCTACAATTCCTCCAGGACAAACATATGATCCATGGTTTAATTTCTAAAACGAAAACTGATAGCTGTTGACTTCAGCTTAACAAGCTTATATTAAATCATGCCAAAAATTCAATTGTCTAGGTATACGTAACAAAGTATGTAAATACAAACAAGTGATGTCAACATATGATTGTAATAATCATGGTACAAAAGCAGATGAACAGAAATTGTCATGGTACAGTCCTTGATGATCATAAATTGAAAGATTATCTCATTTGTCAACAAATATATTACAAAATTGTAACTCAAAAATACTGAAAGGAATTTGTATTTTTATTTGTCTACAGTGTATAATACCATTAACTGATTCAAGGATATGGGATGATTTTCAGTGTGTGAAGGCCAAGGCCATATGACCACTTGGCAAGGGATTACTTTGGCAAACCTGTGTCAAGCACTACAATAAAATAGTTATATGCACGGATGCCACTTACAACTTTACTGCACAAAGAATATGTTAATAATTTCCAGAAGCAGCTTTTGCTTCAGCAGCATCTAGTATTGACCATCACAAAGTAGAAAAGTATTGTGCTCAGATAAATCAGCATTTCAGGTTATTCATTATTTTTCTTTTTTGAAAAACATGAATAACGTGTCCTCCAAACCAAAGATGTAAAGGACCTTTAAGAATGTTATCAGCTACAAAATCAGGAGTGTGTCATGATATGGGGCTGTGTCAGTGCTCTTGGCAAACGTTATTTATACTTCTGTGATGGCAGCATCTTGAAGGCAGTACATGTTGCTTTAGTATCTCACAGACTCCTATGCATTTAATTTAACAAGAGAAAAACCTCATTCTTCTTACATTACAAAAGGTACGGCAGCAGCATAAAAGTGTATTGCATGGACTGGCATGTCTGCATACTTCAACATTTCCTCCATTGTGAAATGGAAATGCGACAATGACAATCCCATACTGATGCACATCTTAAGATGTGTTTGCAGGTCTACAATGGAGGAATGGAATGGATCTGACCATTAGTGGTTGGTTAAGTCTGGATTATATTATATTTTGAGGTGTGACTTATTTAAAGTGATTTGGTTATACTGATGGTCATTCTCAACAAAAGTCATATAGGTGGCTGTATTTTCTCATTTTTGTTTTTGTCTAAAAAAATCTGTCAGTTCCATGTAGTTGTCTGTTCACATGTGCAGGGACATGTCCAGATGTGTGATGTCATTTGTCATTTCTAGCAGAAGCAGTTTTTTTAACCTTGATCGAAATACAAAGCAAAAACAATCTAAGAACACACTGTCTGGATTGTCATTATTGTTATTTCTTCCTTCTTAGTTCATCCCACAGGGTTTCAGCAGGGTTAAAGTCAGCGCTCTAAGAAGGCTATTGCATAGCACACAATTCTTTATGATGTACATGATTTAAGGTTCCCTGGATCTTTAAAGGAAAATAGCCCAAAGACATCACAGATCATTAAATACAGTTAGCTGTGGATAATTGTATTTGTGTAAAATCTTCAAAAATGCTGTATTTTTGGGTGGCACAATGGCGCAAGGGGCACCACTGTTTGGTTGACTATTGAGTCATGTCCTGACCTGAATTAATTTATTTATTCATTTATTTATTTTTGGTTTCATTAAAACATTTAGCTAACGATTTCTGGAGCATCAGACTATTGCACAAACTTGAAATAAATATTTATTTATATAAATATAATTAGTCTAGCAGGAATCCCCAGGGTATTTGTAGTCTAGTTAGACACCACACTTACCTAAACCTTTCAGTCTTCTTTAATCTAGCTCAGCTTGGTGTCAGTCAGGGGACTGAATAGACCATTTTATTACTGATATATCACATCTCCATTAACTCCAGTAACTTTTAAACAAAGGAATTTCCACATAAAGGTTTAAGTTCTTGCTGGGGACGCAATAATGGCAAATAACAGATCTTTTTCACAAGTCTTGATAGTTATTGAACGGTTAACACATACAGACTGCCGAGTTTCGATCCTAGAGAAAATGCCAGTTTGCTGCCAAGTTGGCACATTTAGTGATTCTTTTAAAGATCTTAATACATAATGACCTAAGTAACTGGTATGTTTCACCTTGGCTGCACTTGAGCTGGCATATACTCCAAATCTGAAAATCAGTTTTATACCAGCATGGTTTTACAAATCCAGAGAGAATTTTGTGATGTTTTTAAATGCTTGGCTTGCTCTGCCCTCAGATTGCCAGAAGATTTGATAAGGTTTAAATCAAGTGATTGTAAAGGAAAGTTCATGACACTTGGCATTTATTTTATTTTGTGTTCTAGATGTTTCAAAGTGTTTAGTTTGGGGTTCATTTGCAGTAAAAAATTACCAAATCCAAGTAAAAAGCATCCTAGTATGTAGAACACAGATGGAACAACAAAAAAAATCAGTAATCTAGTTTAAAACAGAATACTATAAAATACATTTCATTAAACAGTCTACTTAATGGAGAATGCTACATTGTTATGTCACATTATTATGACCACTTCCTCCGGCTGTAGCTCCTGAACACGTTTTGTGTTTTGGCTTGATGGGTTGAAGGCATATCCCCATAATTACCCTGACATAAACTCAATTGAGTATCTGTGGGACCACACTGACCAGAGTGTTTGATCTATTAATCAGGGATTCATTGCAACTAGCATGGCTGCACATACGTATATGTCACAACTTGCCAGTACCTTTCCGAGTAACTAGTTCCTGTCTATGCTGCACACGGTAGTTACCCTGGATACTAGCCAGCGGTCAGAATAATGTGACTTGAAAAATGACTTTGGGTATGTTATTCAAAGGAAAACTCTCGAAATGTTTGTCCTTTACTGAAAATCAAAATGCAAGAATAATTGTATTGCCACCAGTTTTGCAAATGTTTCTTTGTTTATTAGGATTTTAACGTCATGTTTGACACTTTTGGTTCATGACAGACACACATTTTAATTAGTACACAAGTTTACATCAAGCACATTCATGTTCCAGTGTTCAGGCTTTGCAGTGAGAAAGACACTCATCTGTTTTGACTCGTTTTGTCCCGATTTTGCACTAAAAGAGGTTCACAAATACATGGTTTGACAAGTTTGATGTAAATTGAACCTGATGTCCTGATCTCAATTCCCGGTAAGCAGTTTCAGGATAAATTAAAACATTGATTTTTAAAATCTTGTCAGGCACGGTGTTGAAAAATTAGTTTTAATTCCGGTACTGAAAATAGCTATGCCAATGCAAATACATAGATGTGTATGTATATCATCTAATGTTCTTGATCAGTGGAAAGTTTAGATCTAAAAGAGAGCAATAAGAAAGAAGGGCATGAATAGCCTGTCCAACCACACAGGGCATTTGGCTATACTGTTACATTAAAATAGAAAATATCAGAACAAAATTAAAAACAAGTATTCAAGCATATATAAGGTTACATTATTTAACAAAGGGTTTTAAACAGTAGACAGGGTAGACACACAGAGATGTCACAACAACTGGTTTGCCCAAGAGAATATCCAAGTGAACTATGCCAAATGCTCAAATAACTGCTTAACTAACCACATGAGCCCTCACCCAACAATGAAGTACAGCTGTGGATCATTTGTTCAAATAACATTATGGGTGTTCGCTTGACAATATGAACAAAACCATAACAAAAACTTAACCATGTTCTCCAGAAGACAGGGGCATGGCTCATGGGTAAAAGCATTGTGAAACTCAATGTGGATTTATCACACATTGGTATCTTTCATGAAACTATTGCTGGGAATTATTAATATAACAGAATATTCGAAGTACAAAATAAATAGCTTTTACAACACCCTGGTTTTATTTTCTATGTATCTTGCCAAACTTATTATTATGTTGTTTCGACCAGATGTTTGTGAGCACATTTTGAACAGAAAAGCTATTATTATTATTATTATTATTGTTATTTGTTTTACCATTACTACTAGTACTACTACCATCAATTAGTAATTATGTGTGGTGTGTAGGAATGTTTGGATTCTAGTTTATTAATTATTATAACCTTTCTACTGTTTTAGTCTTTCCACAACTATATTGAATTTAATCCTGGGTTCTTATTTTAGTTAAGTTGTGGTTCAACTAATGTTAAGTTTTGAACCACTCACACCAACAAAGAATATTTATGTAATTCATTATGGCTCTGTAACTTTTTTTGTAATGTGTGCCTTTTTACATGCACTACATTGTAGTTACAGGTACAAAAACCACTTAACTATTGACAAAATGCACAAATACCACTTAAAACAGTAACATTTGCTTCTGTCATAACAGCTGCATGATATAAAACATGCTTTGAACAATATCCACCCTTCCTTTTACTTCCTTTTTACTAAATAGCAGTGCACTGTCACTGTACCACCAGGCTACTGCTTATTAAAGATGGAATCGAGAACAGACACCACATTATTTTTCTTATCTGAAAGATACAACAGTGTTGAAGCTATTAGTAACTTTTTGGTTATTTAGTTTACATTATTTTATAAAGATTCCACTGTGTTTATTATGGCTCGTGTGTATACATGCATTGGTAGTATACAGAAAAGGATGGTTATCTCACTGACACCTTAAGATGGCACACTGCTATCTTTGTTGCGGAGGACACACACGGTGACCACATCCCCACTTTTGCCTTGGGGAGACAGAGCTCGATAAACACTGCAGCTCTTGCTTCAGAAAGCACAGGAGAATGGGAGCGAAACAAACGAGATTAAAAGTGCCTGGCTGCCACTCTCAGGACACAAAACCCTGCTTTAACTAGTCTTATTCACGCCTGGCTGATTTTCCTTATCCATCAGAAGAGGGAATAGGTAAAAAGGAGTCAACAATGTGTATTAAATATCCGTGTCATTATTAGTAGAATAGTTTGTCTTTATATTTTCCTCTTAAAGCAAGAACTTTTGATGCAAATACATGAATTAGGAGCTTCGACGTGTACATTCTAAACCTGACCTGAAGAGCAATTCATTCTGTTTGAGAGAGAGAGAGGGCCCAATGTTAGCGATCTGTTGACGAGCTGTCAACCACGCACCACACAGCTTGATTTAGAACAAGAAAAGTATGCCTTGCGAGTACAAAAATGCAACTACAAAGTTTCTAAATAATCATGGGTGTGTTTTGGGCATAACATGCACCAAACCAATCAGCATGTCAAAGAGCCAGGTGCGGTCTGACTTTTGCCGGCTCGCTATTTAAGGGGCACAGCTACTTGGATGTGTCCAATCCTTCTTAGCAGAGGAAACTGACCTGCTTGTTCATTCTGTGAACAGCAGGAATCCACCAAAGATTTAATTTAATGTTAATTAGTAAATCTGAATAGTTAATAAAGAATCATAAAATAAATGGCACACATTGTACAAATTGTACAAACAGTGGCAGTGATAATTAACTCCAAACCGAGCGCCTCAAATACAATACAAAGCACATTTTCAGCAAAGCAAATGATCTTTATATTACAGTGCATGCTTTGGTGTGCTTTTGATTGGAAGCCATCTTATGTTGTAGGCATGATACATGGTGTAATCAGCCAGATCTGGATGGTCACTGTCCCCTAACATAATGATGTACAATAATGTTATTTCATTTTGTATTCTGTTTATTGTTGATGTAACTGACACATGCTATGGGTTTGTGTGCACTGCTGCATGTTCATGTGTGCGTAACAAGCGGGGGTGTACATGCAGTTCCCTTACAAGATAGCAATGAACGTCTTGACTGTTGATGTCTGTCTAGGTTTTTCAATCATTGGTGCACCTGTGTTTTACATTGCCAAGGTAGCAAAACACAATAAATTGCCTCATTTCGAGACCACCACATGCATCGGCGTAAATACTGCCACTATTTTAACTACGCACATACAAAGCATGAAAATAGACTGTTTGCGGGGTGTAAGATAGCAATGTGATGCGCCTTGCGCAGGGTGTAAGATTAACATACCATAGGCTCTGTCAGCTGTAACAACAGCATTATTTACCAATATATGTAACAAATCTTATGTACAAGTGAGTTCAAAATTTACTTCTACAAAAATATACAGCTACAATTTTAAGAAACACATATTAAGTGATATATACAGTATATACAGATATATACAGTCTGTCTATGGTTTTATGGAAACTGGGGACAAAAGACAACAAACGAAAGCATAGCCTACAGCAAGGGGGCATATTTTGCTTCATGGCTTTAAATCTACTATTTTCAGTCATCAGGCTATTGCAGTCTACTATTTAAACATATGGTTAAATTTTTAATTGCCTATATTGACATTCAGCAATACAGGGAAAACACTTAAAAATAACTCAAACCTTGCTAACACGCTTCAATGCAAACCAGTTTAATGAAGCCTGGACACTAGCTGCCGATGCCAATTCTCAAACACACTTGAAAATGTTCATCAGTAAGTGTTCATGAATAAGCATGGGCCTATATTTTATTATTTGCATAGTCAGCTTTAACCACATACAAACAAAACAGACATCTCTGCAGTGGTCTTGACTGAATTGAACTGTGTTTGTTTGCAAAAACATTGCAAACTAGCGACTGATGAATGAAAACTTTTTAGATTAGCATTGCAACCAAATAAAAGCAAAAAGCCAAATTTCATGTCAATAACATTGAGTTGTTTAATTGAATCTATCAGCATACACTGTCAACATACAAACACCCCTGATCTACAGTATAAAGTGTAGAGCAATTACAAAAAGTAAAACAAAGAAATCTAAAATAAGAGTTCAAGAAGAATAATTCAATAATAGTATGTTAAACTTTGCCTTTTTGAAAGAAAATGATCATAGAAAATATAATGGTTAGACAGAGAATCTAGGTTTAACAAAAATGATTCGCTTCTGGGGAGTACCCAGTTTTAGTCTTACCTAAAATTCTGCTTCTTATTCATGCATGATAATCTTATCGATTCCTTGCTTGAAGCAGAGAATGTATTCTGCTGAGAAATATATTACTTTCAGATTGTGTCGAGGCTTTAAATTAGAATGTACATTTGCCTACAGTTAGATATGTAAAAAGAATTGGAACAATAAATGAAGAAAAGGTAAGTCAGGCGCGGAGGGCTTGTTTGGCCTATTTGGAATGGCCTTTGATTCATATCACTGAGCTTGATCAGAGGGTCCAACTATTATCACTGCAGCTTCTATAAAACAATGCACACTTTGAAAACAAAGGAGTAAACAGCTTTCAGATCAAAATGGAAAGACTTACATTTCAATCCATAAATCTTCAAAAAGGTTTTATTGGTGAATTTAGGATATCACATTAAGACTATGAACAATGTACTACAAACACTGTTTCCGGTCCTCATGCTAGGCACACAATTAATCACAGACTAATTATCCCAGAAAATCCTAATTGCTGTCATATCAAACAAGTCCCATGTCTTCTCAATTCTGAAGCCTCATCTGTTGCCATAATTGCTGCGATCTCAAATTGAAATGAATGTTTCACACCGCTGATCTGTCATTTCCATTTGGGCTATTAAGACTCCTCTCTAATTACCGTTGTCTGAATAGCAGTCCCAGTTTTTAAGTTCTGTCAGCTGGCCAAAGAGATGCTTATCATGTAGAGTGGAACAGCTGTGAGTTTTGCATTGTTAACACACTTAGATGCAAACAACTATTTGTTTGAACTCTTGTTTCAATGCCTCCAGCTCCTGTGTAGTTATTAATTTGCAAACACATTAAGGGCTATAACTTTAAATAAGGAAAGAATAACTTGTCATTTTTCTTTTACCAGGAAACAATACCAACTGTAATTATATTATACCAAGTTGCAATCAGCTTATATGCTGTCAGTAATATAATCTTTTAATTAAAATTGATATTTTTTCCCTTCATCTGCTTACCTCCAGAATGCAGTGGAGTTCCACATAACAGCACGACACCTTGGCCTTCCCTTACATTCACAGCATTTCTTGGCTGGGTTTTGAAGTTCTCAAGATCTGCAAAACAAAAGAAAATGTATCCTTCAATGTATTGTGGTATTTATTGTCTGTATCCTGACGGTATGTTTTTGGACTGTGGGAGGAAACAAAAGCTCTTGGAGGAAATCAATGAGGGCACAGGGAGAACATGCAAACTCCAGACTACTTTACCTAAGAATCAAATTCAGGACATTTTTGCTCATAGTGCTTCCCCTGTGCCACCATGCTGTTAGAGATCCTATATTTGTATTGATATTTAAAAAAAGTGAATGTTGCATACTTTCACCATATTATTTACTAATTCACTTAATATGTGAAACTCAGCGCTATTAACATTTCAGAAAGGTGTGAGATGAAACAAAGGTGTTGGTTGTCAAGTTTTCCTGCTTGATATGAATGCACACACTTGTTAAATATCAAGAAGGAATTGTTTATGTGATCATGGCATGTTTTAGAGGAACTTATACAGTGAGGAAAATAAGTATTTGAACACCCTATGACTTTGCAAGTTCTCCCACTTAGAAATCATGGAGGGGTCTGAAATGTTCATCTTAGGTGCATGTCCACTGTAAGAGACATAATCTAAAAAAAAATCCGGAAATCAAAATGTATGATTTTTTAAACAATTTATTTGTGTTAGTCCTGTTAGTCCGCCTCTAAAAATTCCACCTGCACTCCACTTATTATTCTAAATTAGAAGCAATACATGTCCTCCAAACACAGTGAGTGGAATTAAAACCTAAAAGTTCTATTATGGTCATGAGCAAACTTAAGACGGGCTTGAACGTCTGCTGATTTAAGCAGGGGAACCTTCTCTGCCATGCATGACTTTAAACTATGACGTCTTAGTGTATTACCCACAGTAACCTTGGAAACAGTGGTGCCAGATCTCTTCAGGTCATTGACCAGCTCCTCCTGTGTAGTTCTGGGCTGATTCCTCACCTTTCTTAGGATCATTGATACACCATGAGGTGAGATCTTGCATGGAGCCCCAGTCCGAGGGAGATTGACAGTCATGTTTAGCTTCTTCCCTTTTCTAATAATTGCTCCAACAGTTGATTCAGTCACAACAGTTTTTTCACCAAGCTGCTTGGCAATTGCCCCGTAGCCCTTTCCTGCCTTGTTGATGTCTACAATTTTGTCTCTGGTGTCTTTGGACAGCTCTTTGGTCTTAGCCATGTTAGTAGTTGGAGTCCTACTGATTGTGTGGGGTGGACAGGTGTCTTTATGCAGCTAATGACCACCAACAGGTACTTCTAATTTAGAATAATAAGTGGAGTGGAGGTGGACTTTTTAGAGGCGGACTAACAGGTCTTAGAGGGCCAGAATTTTTGCTGATTGGCAGGTGTTTAAATACTTATTTGCAGCAGTAACACACAAGAAAATCAAAACTTTGTGATTTCGTTGTCTGCTTCACAATAAAAAAATCAAATGTTCAAAGTTGTAGGCATGTTCTATAAATTATGCAAACCCTCAATCTATTTTAACTCCAGGTTCTGAGGTAACAAAAGACGAAAAATTTCAGTACTTTTGCAAGGCACTGTATTTTTCAAATTAAAAGTAACAGCATTTCTGGGAGTGATGGGAGCATCAGGGTATAAAGAGAGGCAGCCGCACAACTGCACAAGCCTGTGTGTGCAGTGTTATGATCTGGGGTTGCTGCAAATTGTCAGGTCTAGGTTCATAAATGTTATGTGCCCAAAAATTCAGCTGATTACCTGAATATACTGAATAACCAGGTTATTCCGTCATTCTTCAGCGAATGTGTGCCATAACAAAGCTAAAGGTGGTCCAATGAAATTTTAGAGTGTGCAACATTTTTAGATAACATCAGTGTAGATAAATAAAAAAATAAATACTAGTATTATTATTTATATATTATTATTTACTATTGTTCGAAAACTGGATTGGCAGTATGTTTGGAAAGCTAGTTTCCGTGGTGAAATGTATTTCAACATCCATAATGTGCTGAAGTGGCACATAATTCCCAGGATTAACTCCTAAAGGAGATTCATGAATAAAGAGGTTTGGAAGGGGGTGAGGCAATGAAACAGGAGTCAAGTATAGAGTCCAGCCTCAGCATTATTATCTTGTTGACTATGACTGGTACACTCACAAAGCATTATCTTTCTGGCCACTACAGTTCCACCTTATTCCTCTTTAAAGGTACAGTCTGTGATTGCATTTACTTGAACCTACACAGATAACAGCAAGAAATCAGATTTTGAAAGTAATCTGATTACTAGAGTTACATATAATTAGGTAATTTAATAAAGGGTCAACACAAGTCAGTAGTGGATTTTTTCTTAGACCGCTGAATTTTTCTTCCAAGTTAGTAACTAAAATGTACTTCTACTGTATTTTCTTAAATAATGTGCATGTTTGGTTACAACTATGCTGCTATTTTCAATTCAAACTTTAGAAAAGAATCTGTTTTCAATAACAATGGTATTTAGGTATATTCTAAGCACCTGCTCTCAGAAGCATAAGCAAGGAATCTACAAGTATAGGTAAATATGTGGAAACCTGAAAACAAGCTTGTCTGACATTCCCTTTCAAAACTATGGGCAACAAATAGGTTAAAAACCTAAACATATGCGGTGTGGTGTAGAGCAAAATATGTACATATATATATAATAGGTCAAAAAAGAAAGCATTAGACTTGGTTAGTACATAATAACAACATAAAAAGCTTGTAGTAAAAAGCTGAGGCTCTAAGGATGATTAATGAGCTCCAGGGTTTGTATCTATAGCTTATCCCACAAATGCAAGGTGAGGCAAGACATCTCTATGGGGCCCCAACATATCCAGGTGTATGTAATGAAGAACATTAATATCAGTCTGGATACAAAGGTCAAACAGTTTTGCTGGGTTGGAGGTGGGAGCCATGGGATTCCAGCTCTATTTTCACTATTGATTTTATGTGACTTTATAAAGTGGGCGCAGCAAACTAAGCCTCCTGATTCAAGGAATGAGTTTACACAAGAAAGAGGGAAAGCAAAAAACGAAAAATGTGACATTCAGAATATTTTACAATATATTTCCCAAATGATTCTAAATTTTTGCCCCATGACCTTCCATTTGAACAGTAGTTTTGCAGGCAAGATGCTAGCTCTCAGCCTTCTATATGCTACATGATAGAAAGAGATAAGAAAAAAGAGGGGAAAAAATACATTTTATGTAAATGCACTTGGAAGAAAAAAGTAGTCATTTGCAGATAACTGAATTTATACATCGAGTACTAATAAAATGTCATCTTATAGATAAACACTCTCCTTTTCTTAACTGCTTATCCAGTCAGGATGGACTTGAGCCTATACCAGCTTTTCAATGGGCACAACACACATAGAAACTCCCTGGATGGGGTGGCAGTCCTTCAGAGAGTACACAGACATACAGGTGTATCTCAAATTAGAGTAGCATCAAAAATTTATTTCGATTTAAAAAAAGAAACTCATATATTATATAGATTCTTTATTTCTTTTTCAAGCATTTTTTTAAATGTTGATGAGTATAACTTATCTTTTGAGTAATTATCTAGATAAATTACATATATTATACAGTGGGGCAAAAAATATTTAGTCAGCCACTGATTGGGAAAGTTCTCCTACTTAGAAAGATGAGAGAGGTCTATAATTTTTATCATAGGTACACTGCAACTATCAGAGACAAAATGAGGAAAAAAAAATCCAGGAAATCAGATTGTAGGATTTTTAAAGAATTAATTTGAAATTAACTTTCTTTAAGGTCGAGGTCTGGAGACTGGCCAGGCTTTTTACAGAGCCACTCCTTTGTTGCCCAAGCGGTATGTTTGGGATCATTGTCACGCTAGAAGACCCAGCCACATTCCATCTTCAATGCTCTCACTGATGGAAGGAGGTTTTGGCTTAAAATCTCATGATACATGGAATTCTTCCCTTTACATGGATCAGTCGACCTGTCCCCTTCACAGAAAAACAGCCCCAAAGCATGATGTCAAACAGGTGCCATTATTACAGGTAACGAGTGGAGGACACCATAGCTTCTTAAAGAAGAAGTTACAGGTCTGTGAGAGCCAGAAATCTTGCTTGTTTGTGGGTGAACATATACTTATTTTGCACAATAATTCACAAATAATTCTTTAAAAATCCTACAATGTGATTTCTTGGATTTTTCCCTTATTTTGTCACTCATCGTTGACGTGTAGTTATGATGAAAGTTATAGAGCTCTCTCATCTTTCTTAGTAGGAAACCTTGCTCAATCAGTGGCTGACTAAATACTTTTTTGCCCCACTGTATAGGACTAATTTAAATAAACAAATAATATATTATATATAAAATATTGGCCTATTGAAAGGTTTTTACAGTACATGTCCTCAATACATTTGGGGGGGGGCTCCTTTTGCAATAATTACATCTTCGATGTGGCGTGCCATGGAGGTGACACTGCTGAGGTGTTATGTTGTAGTCCATGTCCTGGATACATCTGTGTTTGGTGGATCTTGAACCACTGACTCCAGCAGCAGTTCACTGCTTGTGAATCTCCCCATCCTTTTCCTGACAATCCTTCAAAGCTGTGGTTAACCCAGTTTTGCACCTTTTTCAACCACATTTCCCCCCTACTTAACTTTCCATCAATATGTTTGGATACAGAACTCAAGTTAACAAGCAGCTTCTTTAGCAATGCCGTTTTTGTGGATTTGAAGAACAGATTTGTCGAAATATGCACCTATGAAACCAATACTTTAAATCTCATATCTTAAGTGAAAGACATTTTGTCATTTAACTGGGAGAAAAAACACAAGGTTTCACTTTTTCCCTAGTGGTCACTTACTTTTCTTGCAACTGTACATAACTGCGTTTGTGTCTGAACATTAGTACTGAGTCATGCTAGGAGGTAATTAAAATCCCTCAGTGCCCTGTAACCTATAAAAAGATTCTTAGTGGTGCAGATGTCCTACATTTGTAAGACATCTATTTAAGTTCATGTGTAAACACCATAGCAACTGATCTTCAGAGATATAAAACTGGGTGGGTCGTACTTATCTACAGATTTGATTCTTTATTGGGATTTTTACATCATGTTTTTTACTCTTTATATACATGTTATATACTTGACAGGACAGTTAATCACTAGATTTTTAACTACACAGATTCATCAGTTAAAGTTTTAATGTCAAATACAGTAAGGGGACAAGTTTGAATCTCCAGTTCACCTCACTTGCTTGTCTTTACAGTGTGGGAGGAAACTGGACTTTGTGGAGGAAACCCACACATACACGCTGGGAGCGTGTAAATTCTGAACAGAAAGGACCTGTATTGCCCAACCTGGGTATTAAAACTAGGACGTTTTTGCTACAGATCCCCATTTGTAGTAATTAGATTTGTAACTACATAGATTCATCAGTAAAAGTTTTAGTGTCAAACACAGTCAGGGACTGTTTGAATCTCCAGTTCACCTCACTTGCTTGTCTTTAGAGTGTGGGAGGTAACTGGAGGAAACTTACACAAACACACTGAGCACATGTAAATGTTTGAATCGAGAGGAAAAAAACTGTACCTGACAAAAATAATGGAATAGAACCCTGGTCCAATCATGATCATGGTCTGCATTACTAATTAGCCATATTTTTTTTTATGCTGGATGCCCTTTCTGACACAATCCTTCTATTTATCCAGACTTAAGTGGTAGGAATGGAGGCCAGCTGACCAGTACTTGAGTGCAAGCAGATCTGGACACCATATGTGAGTGTGCATCTAAGATTAATAAATTGTAATATAATAAAGCAAAGACAAAAATATGCTTTTAGCATGTGCATGTGAGTTATAAATGTGTATGTGGAAATTTATGTTCAATCGGTCAAATGAACGTTTGTGAATTCAGGCACTGGCCTGGCTAACAATCAACATTTTAGTATATGGTCATTTGAGTTTGAGAGCAAGTCTTTGTTTGAGAACAGGCCAATTATTTTATTCCATGCACGTCCAACCCTATGTTTATGGGTTTTAACATGTACTGCTTAAAAAAACACTAGGAAACACATCAGAGATCTCAATGAATGAAATATTCCTGTAGAAAATCTTCATTCATAACATGGTGGAATGCCTTTAGAACAAAAAACATAAACATGATGTATAACAAAATTATCCAATGGAAGTCTGGATTTCAAAATCAAAGTGGAAAATCAAATTAAAGGCTGATCCAGCTTTAGTGGAAATTCCTCAAGACAAGTTAAAATTTAGGCTCAGTAGTGGGTGTGGCTTCCACATGCCTGTATGACTTCCCTACAATGCCTGGGCATGCTCCTGATGAATCGGTGGATGTTCTCCTAAGGGATCTCCTCCCAGACCTGGATTAAAGCATCAGTCAACTCCTGGACAGTCTGTGGTGCAATGTACCATTAGTGGATGGAACGAGACATGATGTCACATATGTGTTTGATTGGATTCAGGTCTGGGGAACGGGCAGGCCTCTCATGTCTACCTGTTGTCGGTTCCATTTGCACAAAAGCAGGTGAAATTGATTCATAATCAGTGTTGCTTCCTAACTGGACAGGTTGATTTCACAGAAGTGGAGTTACATTGTGTTGTTTAAGTGTTCCCTTTATTATTATTTTTTAGCAGTGTATTTACCCTGTATTTGAAAAAACAAATCATACATTTGTTACCAGTTGGTGTAATTAAAATACTTAAACTTACTAATAAGATGAGTCGTTCACAAACTTTTGGCAATATAGTGTAAGAGATTCTAGGTAAATCAGCCAAAAATAATAAGGTCTTACCTTAATGGAAGGTAACTGAATCTGGCAGTAATTGTGCACTATTAAAGTCACCACTCCCCTTCGACTAACCAGTGATCAATAAAGGAAATAAATGTCAGGCAGCTCCTTTTAACCAATACCCAGAAGTAAGATTCATTATCCTACCCATGAGGATAGTGGGAGCCTAAAGGGAGAGTGGGATTCTTTCTTTGGCCAGAGAGCTGATCAATAGCAAGGCGGCTTAATGTGGTGAGATAGAGCAGATAGACCCTTTATATTCAGCAGCAAAAAGCTTTAAGGAGGGTGATACTCAAGTCACAGAGGTTAGGTGAAGCAATAGCAAAGAACACTACATTCTGTAGTTCATGTCTTGGAAGCATGGTAAAGAGGTTATAAAGCATTCACCAGCCTTAATTAAGGACCCCATCTAGCACATCGAGTAAAAAGAAAAAGTAAAAGAAAACCATTTGTCCTTCACAATAAGAATTCATTATAGTCTCGGCCATGCAAAATAAGTGTTTTCCTTGAAATCGTTCCTTGCTTTTACACCATTGATGGTGTATTACATATTTTGTCCAGACATTGGGAAATTCCCTACTAACAGTGCAGTCATTCTTAGTAAAGTATGCATTATATAATAACATCTTAAAATTCTTTATCCGTTGTGATACTTTACAGACTTTACAGATTTAGCAGTATTTTTTCATATATTTTCACAATTAACATGAACTCCTTCACCTCAAAGAAGTAGCATTTATCTATTTCTTTAGACCATTCAAAATAAGCATTCACCCCACAGTTTTGATCAAGGTCTAAGGCAGTGGGATGATAGTGAGAGAATTTAGCAATATCTCAGTTTCAGATAATATGTGGTTAAAATATACTGTATCTAAAAACTGATATCCTATGTCCTGTTTCACCCTCCCTCAATATCACATCCCTCATAAAGTTGTTTAGTGCTTGGCTTGAATGGTGTAGAACAAAGTAATCCATCATCAAAGTGTGACTTTAATATTAATTTTTCTATGCTTACCTATTTACCTATGCTTAGCTGCATTATAGCATGGATATTCTAGATATTTTGAGAATCCGATTGGCAGAAAAAGTCTGTATAAGTAAAAAGTATATTACTTTTTATAAGTTCTCTTCTCCCTACTAATCAAATTCCTGGATCGTTATTTAGTTAATTTTGGTGCTAGACGTGGCCTGGTGGCTAGAGAACTCAGCTTGTTATCAGTTGCCGGTTTGATTCCCAGAGCTGACAGGCCATGACTGAAGTGTTCTTGAGCAAGGAACCCAAACCCCTAACTGCTCCCCAGGCGTTGTGGCAAGGGTTGCCCAACGCTCGGCACATGGGTGCTCCCTGTAGAAACCCCATAGAAAACAATGGAACAGCCGGTGCAACAGTAGTGTTGCTGCTTAACATGTGAATTTCCCCTTAGATTTTTTAGTATTAACCATAGTAATAAGTATGAAAACCCTGTGTACATCATCATGTGCTTTTTAACAAATGAACTTTCTTTTGAAAAGATGTTGCCTAATTTATCCATAAATACATATTAGTACCATCATGTTATCAAGAGACACACGTTATTAACTTAACACAATGCATAATGTCACAAAAATGGGATGAGAGCTGAATTCATTTATACTTCATACTTTCTGAAATCCATTAATGGCAGCTTCTACAATTCAGTAATCACAATGCAAGTCTGTCAAAACTGTTTAAAAGTATGACACTCCATGACTACTGAGAATTAATGTTGAGGTCTGAATCAAACACCCCTCAGTTTTACCGTGTTATTTCAAATCATTTTTCAAGGGGGGTAGAAAGCTTTTTACCATTATTGATTTAGTCTAAATTTGGCATTTTAAAATTAGTGGTGCTCAATATGCCGATTACGATCGACAAGTTGATCGCATAGTGCATGTTGGTAGATCGCTCTTCATTCAAACAAGTAATCATAAATAATTCGTTTACATGAAATGAGCCCACTGTTTCCTTTATTTGCATTTGGCTTTACTATAATTATGCCTCAGCCTGCCTGTTTTCATTAATCTCTAGCCATTCTGTGAATTTTCCTTTTACAACTTACACTGTTTGTGAAGATAAGTGCACAATTAAGCACAAAGAAAAAAATTGTCTAAAAAAGTCTAAAAAAATGTTCCACCCTTAATGATGAACAGAAGACTGTCATTAGCAGCTACACAAACTTGTCTGACACCATTACAAGCAGTGACCAATATAAATTATGAGGCCAGTCTTTTTTTAAATAGTCAATCTTGAAGTGTGAGCAGAGTATAATCTCATCTTAACTACATAAATTCTCTCTAGTTTTACAAGCCAAAGAAACACATGTAAACACCCCCAAGTTAAATTGTGTTTTATGTTTACACAATTATTGACAGATTTAGAGTTTATTAGTAACCTGCCTTGTAGCAAGAAAATGCCTCCCAAGATAACATTATAAACTCAACCATAAAATACATTTTCGAATTCCAATCCATCTAACTGAGATTCCGGCCTGACTGCAGACTCTGTCAATCCCCTTTTATCGATTAATTTATAGTCAGGTTATGTTGTAGCAAATCTTGGAGTGCAATAGTAAACACTTCTTGAATATTGAATAAATTGTGTCTAAATGTAAAATTGTGTCTAAATGACCTCCTTGAGGTCACAATGCCAGTGTTTCATAAGTACTAATTAATTAATAAATAAGTATTAAATGCTTATTAATCAGAGCAAAGTATTTTTATTGATAATAATTTTATTTTGAAGGGAAAGTATGCATGTGCTAAACTCATGTTGTATGTTCACATATATCTCATATGAGTGTGCTGTAATTATGAAAAAGTTTCATGTCTTTTGTCCATTGTTTTATTGTCTTGAAAATACTAAACTTTGCACTTTGCAAATTAAGTAACAAAAGAGAAATGAGCAAGCATATGGTTATGGATATGTACACATAAATGTAAAAAAAAATCTATTAGATTAAAAAAGAATCTATTCCCTTAACAATATATAAATAGCTAAATCAATTAAATATTCAAGACTCACATGCAAATTGCAGAGTGGCTCTGTGGCTCAGGATAGTGCCACGGGCATTAGTGGCAGAGCATTGGTAGATCCCTGCATCTTGTTCTCTCGTCAATGTGTTAATAAACAGATTCCCTCCAGACACATGACGTCTCTCCTCACCGTTGAGATCAATGAATGTCCCGTTCAGAAACCATCTGCGAAAATGCAAACACAATCATGTCTTGAGTCTCAGGGGAGTCGCGCTCATGAGCATTTCTCACACAGATCGATCTGATCAGCACTACCTTCATTACACTGCCAGATCATTACCAGGAATCAAAGCTCGTGTATAAAATTGGCATTTTTTTCCACTTCATGCTAGGTTTCACAAAAAGGACTGTAGAGTTTATTACATTGACATTTCATTGCAGACAGTATGGACTTATATATTTCATGATTTGTTTAACTTGGCCTGGTGGTTAGAGAACTGACCTTGCCATTCCCAGAGCCAACCGGTCACGACTAAAGTGCCCTTGAGCAAGGCACCCAACCTCTTAGTTGCTCACCGGGCACTGTGGCTAGGGCTGTCCACCACTCCGGGGACGTGTGCTTACTGCCGCCAAGTGTACTAGTGTATATGTGAAAATGTGGAAAACAAATTTCACTGCACAGTAAAGAAAAAAATATTTTAAAAAATTATACAATAAAATAGGTAGTTAATAAACATCCATTCCTGCATATCAAGCATGCAACTCATTCCAAACAAGTAGGGATCATAAAGCAAATCCTACTTTATAATCTTGCTTTTCCTTCTCTCCTTCTCACAGCATGTGCTACAGTACATTATCACATTTTAATTTCAAAATTCTCCACACAGTGTCTTTTATGAGCAGGACAGTACCCTCTTCTTCCACATTAAGACAACATATGTGTCTCTAAAATCAAAACTTTATTGTTTGTTGAAATAATACTGCCGTTATTGCTGTGAGGCGACAGTGCTACCTACTTAGGGTTAAAGGCCTTGCACAATTGTGAGATTTGAACTGGCATCCTTTAAATTACTAGTCCAGTACCTTAACCCCTTGGCTACAGCTGGCTCTCCATCTCATCACACTGTAGAGTGTTGCCACCACACCGCCTCCGCAATGTGGTGACAGAAATCCTGATTACAATCAGCTGATGACAATATCAGTTTAGGTCTGGTAATCAGGTTAAATAAATGAAAAATGATGCGATAAAGTGCCCCATTCCAACATTATTGTAATGTATTGTTGGTGTAATGGATGTATTTGAATGTACATTAACAAATCCACGAAACTGTGTCCATAAAGTCCCAACTTTGTCTGGGGTTGTAAATTCTGCATATAGTAAAATTAATTATTATAAATGACACACAAAGTGAATTGACATGTTAGAAATATGTGCTAACTTATGTCAGTAAGTTAGTGGGGGAATTTATTCAGTCAGGGTCTGTACGTGCAGTCAGATTATGGAAATCAAATGCCTGCAATACTCACATTTAATTCATAGCCTACTGGTTAAAATATTGGACTTGTAATCAAAAGGTTGCTGGATCAAGCCCTACCCCTACCAGGCTTGAGCAAGGCCCTTAACCCTCAATTGCTTAGACAAATACAAGTACACTTCTTAAAATGTAAAATCATGAGTCTAAAAAGCTTGTTAAGTCTAAAAGCTTTGGGGTTTTGTTTGGCCCATCAAATGTCTATAGAGGTTCCACAGCATTCAATGACTTATCAGGTGTTTTACAACACATTTAATTTCATAAGCAGATAAGTAAATATTCTCATATAGCATCTCCTGACAAATAACAGAATATCCGTCAATTATGGTGAGTCAACCAGGACCTGAAACTTCCTCACATCACACTCCCATTGTTTATGTGTTAATAAAGTGCGTTTTGTAAAATGTATGAAACTTTCCTAGCAAGAAAATGTTGAATGGTGAAATTGTGAACACCAAGCTTATTTGAGGTAAGCAAAGCTTAAACTTCAAAATATTTCTAGAAAGATTTACCTTTTTTTAAAGCTTACTGCATTTCGAAGGAATAAATGTCAAAGTGGTTTTGGAACTCTAAAAAAAACTTAATGTTCATTTATTAATAAACTTATTTATTGGTTAATGTACTGGACTAGTACTTTGAAGATTGTTGGTTCATGCCCCACCACAGAAAGTCTGCTACTGTTTGGCCCTGGAGTTAGGCCCATAACCATCTATTGCCTGCATTGCATACCGTCCCATCTGTAAGTTGCTTTGGATAATAATAATAATAATTATTATTATTATTATTTGTGGCACTGTATTTATTGTCTGCCCTTTGAAGGACAGGCAACCTGTTTGGATTATTAAGTGTTTTTCACCCAATAAATTAGACCCACAAAGACCATGACAAGGATAAAGGGGTTTTACAGTTAGAATGGCGACTGGTGACATATATTTATAATGCCAAATTGTTTATAGTAGTGTGTATGTTTGTGTTTATGGTAATTTGTACAATACCAACATTGGGAAACATGGAAAATGCAAATAATATTTCCACTGTGTGATAGTCCATCACAGATGCCTTTGAGCCAAGAGAAGTCAATGCCACTTTTGCATGTGGTTAACGTAAGGCTTCTTTTTTGCATAAATTGGATCTGGCCATATAGCTAATCAAAGACTCAGACTTTCCTGGATGATGATTTAGCTCCTGATCATCATTACAATTAACTATTGATATCACCTGTTTCAATAATATCATTTTTTACCTCATTCCTAGCCCTGAACTGTCTATGTTCCAACTTTTTGAATGTGTTACAGGTAAGAATGAAATGCAAGAATACACATATGTTAAGATTTGAAATGAAATTCAGCAGACAATCAAATAAAAGTTAAAGTAACCAAAAGTTACACTGCATTTTAATATTATTTATATTATTTGCCTTTTTACATACTGTTTCAACTGATTTGGGGTTGAAAGTTAATTACAATTTTATATGATATGATATATGTGGTTTGTGTCCATTCTGTGCTTGTTTGAGCATAGTGGGAATGGTCTGTGTATTCAAGCTTCCTTTGTGCTCTGTTACTGGTTCAAAGAGAACTGCTTCCTGCAGTTTAAAAGAGCAGAAATGTCTCGTTCGTCCTCGCCGGCGCCACATCATTTTGGCTGCATTTTATAGTGCACTATTAGCAGAAAAATCCATGCCAATAATTTTCAGCCAAACATATCATCACATGCAGTGTTCCCGACAAGTGTATTCTTTCATAATTGTGTGGTCTTTGACACGGTGTATACCTGCCTGAGTATTCCTGATCTGTTCAATTCTTTGAGGATTTTACTTCATGGTTAAATAGGTACATCTTCAGTGTATTTTAGTCTCTATAATGGTTGGGGTTTTGGCAATGCAGTTTAAAAACAAGCACTATGTGAAATAAATCCTGTTTCTATGTCTTTCCTTCTAATATGTAGAGAAACCACATATTGACTGGCTGATTACTTTAATTTTAGCTCCATGACTTACTTTGCTTGCTAGCCATTAAGCTAAACTATGGCAATGATTTTCTGATTTGCTTTGCTTACAAACAAAGCACTTTGGTCATCATGTTGTTGAGGAGATATGACCAGGATCTAACTTTGAAACTTTCCACTTGTGCATGCCTTGTTAACGATTATTTTATTGTGTACATAAAACAACAGGAATGTAAATGCTGGATAGATAATCTAAGCATTCTCAAGTTCATGGCAACAGATGAAAGACTGCTTAAACCTGGTGTGGGGGACATAACTGTTACATTTTCCATTTACACCATATCAATCCCATGGCCTCTCTTACCACTACTATGTAGATGAAATTCAGTAATGTCCTCTTTCAAACAGTTTCAGCCTGCATCTCAGCATGTGAGGCATCTCACTACGGATATCATCTCATCAATGAAAACCTAATTCCAGCAAGACGGATCAACCAGAGACCTAGTCATCTCTCTTAACAACTCCCAGAACAGACTATCTGATAATCTACTAAACCTTGTTGTTCTACTGGATAACCATGCTTTTGCATGCTCCTCCACTACAGCATCAAAATTGTTAAATCAATTTCATCAGTCTGCCATCAAGCTGCCTTTGAGAAGTCATCAAACCTCATCAAAAGACAATTAAAAATCAACCCCTTTACTAAGCACTAAAGAACTAACATGCACCAACTAACTTACTAAAACAATTGTGATGATTTTTTGCATTTTATGCAAATTTGCATTATAGACTATAATATAGTATGCCTTTATTCATTATTAGACATGTACAGATGTACAGTACAATGAAATGAAATTGTATGGTGCCCCTGGAGCATTGATGGTTAAAGGACTTGCTTGGACTATTGTCTATTTGAAGTCCAGTAGGGAAATGTTTAGTTGTGAAGGAAACCCATGCACTCTGGGTGGGGATGTAAATGGGAGAAAAAAAATACTCAAAAAAAAAAATGAAGCTAATTACATTCCAAGTACTGTAAAGGTATCTACTGATAAAACACTAGAAAAAGATAACTACAATTCCTACATAAAAGAGCCATGGTGTCTGTATATCTACATACCAACAGGACATGTATTCTAAATGCAAAGGCCAAAAAGTCTAGCAAACTGATAAAAGCAGTAGGGAGCCACATCCCAGTGCTTTGCACATATATCACAATGTCATAAAATACCTCTATCCTTCCATCTGGCACCAAATATTGCTTAATTACTCCATTCAATTGCTGTTTCTTCAGAAAGAACTCACTGTTTGTTCCAATCTAAATAATTATGATAAATACTGAGCATGCTTGAGGCAAGTATTACATAAATGGGGTTGTGGCCACTATTTCTCAAATTCTCAGTATAAATACAATATAATACTTAAATGCTCTAAATGCAAAAAAAGAAAAATTATTTGAATCTCAACAAGTTTGCTTGCATAAAGGATTACTGAAAAGCATGTGGGTGCTAATAATCCCTCTTTATAATTCAGTAAATGACAAGATTGTTTTTTAGTGTGGAGCTGCTGAGAATTGAGACATGCTGATTTCAGAGAAAAACGAAGGGAGAAAAAAAATCAATATAGTTCTTTCTGTATGGAAATCTAATGACTAGGAAAGACTGTGCTTCTTTATTATACAAAACAGTCTTGACTGTCCCCAGACATTTCTGACAGACTACAAAAGCCATGCTGTTGCTGTTCATATTACTGATTTTTATCTAATTGTTGTATTTTTAACAATTCAGCTTTAATTGGTGACTAAAGAAGTCAGATTGAGTAAGTGTTTGTGTGAAACGGACCATCCAGACTGTAATCCGAAACATGTCGACATGCTATGTGGTCTGACTTGGCTTGGGGCTGTGTCAGTGCCCAAGGCAAGGGTAATTTACTTCTCTGATGGCTGTTGCGTTAATGCAGAAAAAGTACCCATATTCTGAAATTTTAAAAGAACATATTCTGTCTTCAATAAGAGTATTTAGAAATGTCTAAGCACTTTTGCATGCTGCACACATAACAATGGCATGGCTGGAGGTACTGAACCAAACCCAAGAGAATGTTGATGATGTGTGGAGAATTTTAAAAAACAACAACCTTGTACTGCTGCTCCGTTAAGATTTTTAAAGGAAGTGTGGTGTCACCACAGACGAATGGGACAAAGTGAAACCTAAAAATTTAAACTGCTGGGTCTAATATACTCCGTGCCAAAATGTCTAAGAGTTTGTGGAAATAATGGCCACATTACAGTGTTTAATGATGTACCATGTATTTAATTTAATTTTTATTTTTTTTGGAATGTGCTGCATGTCTGAAATGCAGGAAGAGATGTATATTAACATATTATTTGGATGATACCACACAAAACATGACATTTCTTGGGTGCAATTAATATTAAAAAACCTACAATTTATAAACAATAACAAAAAAATGTAACAAAATGTATTTAAGACATAATGTTTCCACACCAGACTGACTACTCTACATTCAACTCCATTCAAATATATACCGCCTATCATTCCTGTTAGTTTATAAATAGACAATTCTAGTATTGTCAATGTGAGTGCTTAGCAGAGGTGCAGCAGAGCTTTACTGAAAGTAATCGACAAGGACAGGAAGCAGACTGAGCTGATAGGCTGGCTGAGTCTTCTCTGCAGGCTTAGAAAGCTTTAACCGGAATAAAATGTGTAAACACACACACACACACACAGCCACATTCCTGCTATAGCTGTATGGTTTTTTAAGAGCTGTAATAGCAATACACATGCTTGCATTGCTCTAGCTATAATACTAACCGGATTATGTTAATAATAAGCAGTTTTATTTAAATGTATTTATCTTAAGAAAATAATAAAAAGAAACTTAATTCGACACAAAAGGCTATAATTGAAGACAAATTATTTCACCACTAATTTTAAAGTTAGAACAAAAATGATCAAACATTATGTATTTTATTCATTTAAAATGCACTAATACAATATTTTTTAAAGAGAAGGAAAATTTGTCATAATTTTTCTTCAGTTAGAACAAAGAGTGTTTTGTTATACACCTAATTTCAACTGTAGAACCACAATGGTCAAACATTATGTAATTTCCATTCATTCACAGATTATTTCTTTATCCTTTTGTTATTTAACAATAAAAATCCCATGTACTTAAAGGTGCTGTGCTAAGTCTGTGCTAAGTTTTCTCTGTGTTTAACGGAACCATGCATGTGAAGGATACATTTTTAGAAGCGAGGTGTCTCCTGTCAGAGTGGAGGGATCTGATGAATAGTCAGAGGTCAGAGTAAGCATTCAGTGAGAGTGCAGTCAAAAACGAGGTGATGTAAAATAATCTTACACTGTTGTCATACTTCTCAAGATAATAAGGTTTAAAACCAAACTATACTATACTCCACAGCAGTGATTCCATGACAGCAATGACAACACCTGAAATTATCTCAGAACATTGATAAGCTATGTTTTTATTTTCAAGAAAAAGGCCAAACAGCACTAGCAGGTGAATGTGCTAACACAACTGTACACTGCTACACTGTAATGCAGGAATATAACATCGCATGTGACAATCCACAGCAATTACACCTTGGCTGCATTTCCAGCTAGAAAAACACCTGAAACTGAGAACATTACACAGCATTTAGCAGACGCTTTTATCCAAAGCGGCTTACAATAATTTAGTACATAAACAGGCACTGAGGTAAGTAAAATAAATAAAATAAATAAATAAAATAAATAATTTAGCAGGGTCAGAAAGAGGCCAAACAGTTGTATTGGCAAATATGAAGGAGGATGAGCAGTTAGGAGAGTACGTGCTCTTTGAAGAGCTCGTTCTTCAGGAGTTTCCTGAAAATTGCGAGGGACGCCCCTGCTTTGGTAGTGGTTTGCAACTTATTCCACCATCGGGGAACAAGGAAGGAGAACAGCCTTGATTGCTTTGTGTGTATGTTTGGCAAAGTTAGGCGGCGTTCATTGGAGGAGTGCAGTGGCCGGAGAGTAACGTAAGCATTCAGGAGTAAGTGCAAGTAGGAAGGAGCCTGGCCCGAAATCACCTTATAGGCAATTGTAAGGGCTTTGAACTTGCAACTGGTAGCCAGTGTAGCTCAATGAGCAGAGTTAGTATGTATATGCATAATGTTCTATACAGGTAATAAATGATGGTACCTTACAGGTGACAAATTCGACAGCAGTGACCCTTGGCTGTCTGGTTTAGCAAAAAAGAAACATCTTACCGGTCCAGTAGGACAAAAGCCAACGCTGCCTCACTTGTGTAGCCTTTTAGGACATTAAGCTCTAGCCACTATTTACTTCTTACTAAGCATTTCTTTCCTTTGACAGCGAATGACAGATGAGTACATCTCAATATTTTTAAACAGTAGTTCAAGTATATTCATCCTTTTGGCCCCGTTTTTTAACGGTTCTTTTAAGGAACTGAGCCAAAGATACGGCTCCCTTCATAGAGCCATAATTCTCATCACTATTCAGCACCTGTACGAACGCTGATCAGAAAATCAGCATCTAATTTCAGAGGCTGTGTAAGTGACATGGCCAGAAACATTTCCGCGAACCTCACCATTCTGTTTGAAATTCTACATAGACAGTGCAGGGACAGTTGCACCAGCACAATTAATTACAACATTTTGCTCTCTCCCCACTCAGGAATAATACTGCTTTTAATTTTAACAAAAAAAATAATAAAATAAAATAAACTGCAGCTTTAAGTATACACTTTCACCAAATACACCCAACCATCCATCTAACCACATATTCATTTATCCATTCATCCATCCATCCATTTATTGACTCATTTCACATTACCACTGAAGCTCAGACTGCACAGATGATGTAGCTTGGAAACAGAGTGGGAGACTGTTTAATTGTCTCATCTGTCCAAAACCAGCAGGCAAGCAATCACTTACAAAAGCTCCAATCCAGGCCATGACAAATATATATTTTTCCTATGGGGCAATTTCCTAAGCAACATTACCTAAGCAGGAGCTAAAAAACAACTGAGCTGTTTTTAAGACATACAAAATATATAACAAACAAGAGTGCAAAAACTGGTTGATTAAATAATTTACAATAATAATAAACATTATTTTATAAAAATATTCGGTTCAAACATTTTCTAAATAACAATCCTCACTATGCTCATTATTTGCATTCTTCCCCTTTTCCTCACAACTTAGTAATTTCCAATCCTTTTACTCTTCCTGTCTCTTAGTTCACCCCATCCATGCTGCCAGAGGAAGGAAGCAGAGCAAATTAACTATCCACATTTTTACACCTCCCACTGCATCAAGTACAAAGGTTCACACTATGCCCTGCTGAAACTCCACTTCTCATGCCTGCGCCTTGGCCAAACAGTGGGAGTCACCGTTTCATGGGCACTGTGGAAAAAGTGAAATTTCACCCCTTCTAATTGTGTTTTCTCACAAATCCAGTGGGATGTTGGGAGCTCAAACTTTCTGCAGTGATGAGCTAAAATATTTAACGGCTAAGATAATCAAATGACATGATCATTATTATTAACTGGTATGTTAATTATAATTACTGTATGTATATTTCAAATCTTATCTCTGAATCAGTGCTATGTAAACTGTGCAGTGAAGACTTGTGTTAATGCCAATAAAGTAATTGTAAAGACATCTGGCTTAGTGGAAAATAAAACTATAGCAAACTCAGTGTTAAGTATGCACAGTGGCAGATTGTTAACAGTGAAGTGGGTCTAATGTCTTATTACCAAGTTGCCGGGTGGGAGAAGAATATTTCCAGAATACTGTCGTTATTTGTAATATTCATTAAAAAAATTCATTTAAAAAATAATATAAGGTTTTTTCTCTGTAAGGAAAATGTGCAGCACTGTTTCACATTGTTTGTCAGAAACAAAAAGGCCATTCATTATGTTGATAAAGCACAAATAGTAATTGTATTAATGGTAATTAATTTTTTTTTTTTAAATAATAAATAATAAACATCTTCACAATTAATTCTTCAATTTTATTTTGTTCAAAAGAAATCATAAAAAAGTCATTTTGTGAACCAAGTATTATGAATCAGCATAATGGGTAGAGTGTATCATTACATCCTTACAAATAACAATAAAAAAAATGCCATTTTTGTAATAATAATGTCAAATTTGGCACTACACTTTGGTTTTAATCACCTATATTATGTTCAGTGAACCCAAGTGAAAATTTGCGATTCAAGGTTTGTGTTATTTAGCAATTTTTTTCACTACCTTTATCCTCTGCATTTTATGGTTTTATTGTGGCAATAATAATTTTACATTAGAAGACATGAAAAATTTAAACTTTGTAACATACATATTAACATAAAATCAGCTATATTTACCCTACTTATACCAAAGAAACCATGCTTGCATGAATGACAGTACTTTCATAGAGAGGTAAGATCAGTAGAGTGATTTGAGCTGGTCAAGAGTTAGTAGTGTTATAATGTAAAAAGTGTTTTTAGCTGAAAAGCAAAACCAACGTGCCAAAAGCTGTTATTTCAGAGAAGACTCGGTTTTACTGTTTCTATGAATATGAAGCTTTTGAGCTGGGAACGTGCCAACAACACACAGTTACAATGCCTCTCAATACTAAACACAATTATTTCAAAGGTCCCTAGAAAATGAGCTTTCAATTAAACGAACATCTACAGTTTCTAAGCCTTCCAGACCTCTTCTCTGAATCAGCTGCGCCGATTGGCTGTTAAGACAGCTGCCGCTCCATAATCACTATGATTGGTTTGCAGCTTTCCAGCCAAACCTACAAGCTGAACAATGGTCTATTTCACTGATTCTAGGTATTTAAATGATAAAAAGGCACTCAAATGTATTTTTTACCACATCCAAAATTTTTGGTTTTTCATGATTCGTGGGTGCTCCTGGAACATAACCCCCACAAAAGTTGGGGGTTTACTGTATTAAGGTAAAACTTTAAAAATGAGTCTTTGGGTGAGTAGATTTAGATAAGTTGTAAAACAAGTTTTAACAGAGATGATGAAGTATTCAATTTAAAATCTTCTGGCAATATATTCCATTATGCCACATATACAAGCACAACATAAAAATATTTAACTCAAATTTGAAATATATTTCCACACTTTACACCCGAGACACACACTAAGTTTATTACACTAAACTCAATATTTTCCAAAGCTTTGTACTTTCTAACACATTATTTTTGGATTTTGTTTGTTTGTATTTTAAAATCATGTTTTACACTTTGGTTACATTCATGAAAGAAATTGTAGCTACTTATCACACAGCCCAGTATGGAACCCAAGTCCCACTTGCTGTTAGACGACAGAACTGCCAAATTAGCAAATGTGCAGCACTTAACATATTATATATTATAGAAGCAAAGTATCATTTATATGGATTATAGGATAGTATGATTGCAATCATAATGCTGAACTAATGTACAATGCACTTGACTCCATGGATCCAGAATTCAGAATAAATGCAATAAAAAAACTTTTTTTAATTTATTTTTTTTGTAATAAAATTGTTGCCAAAAACATGAGTAATGAGAACAAATACGAACCCAACTTTGTCGAGGCGCTAATTAATAATATATGGCCACTATGCAAAACCTTTGTTTTCTTTCTGCTTTTTTATGAAGACGAGACACAGTGGCTCTACAGCTTTAATGAATGGATAAGAACAGTGCAGTTCCTGGCTTAGCCCCACCAAACTCTGGCTGACCTTCAGACATGCATATAGCACAGGGTAGGCTTAACATCACAGCAGTATTCATAAAACTTTTAGCATTGGTGTTACTAAACAATGTAAGAGACCACTGTCGGAGAACTCACCCACAGCAACAGAATGACTAACAAGAAAATAAATTAAACCTATACTTTATAACTTTACCATCCCACTATTACTTTATTTTTGTTCAGTTTACATGCTTTAATCTGGAAATGGCTTGAAAATTACTGTACACTAAAAAGTGTGTAGACAGCAGGATAAACCACTAAGTCACCAGCTCTGGAATTCTCAGCTCCGTTACCGATTGGCCGGGCGCCCATTTACATGCATTTTCAGAGTGTACAACAGACACAATTGGAGATTTAAGTCTGGGTGGAAAATGACCAGATTGAAAAGTGGGTGGGGTCTTTAAAGTTGTGCAAGAACCATGGTGAGTAATCCAGTAGTAAGCCTGTACAGAAAGTGGAAGAGTGTGGCGATCAGGGTGTGACCATCCATATACGAATACTGGTCTCACATGCAAATTCACAGAAGTGTGAACTGTACACATCAAACTTCATTTTGTTGGGCACAAATGGCCTCCTCTGACACAACCAGAGTCTACAGAAGTGGGTAAGATAAGTCAGGAGTGAAAGGAGAGATAATGCATAAAAATGGATCGATATGGAGTTGCATCCTTCTGTAACTAAAATAAACGAAAACGCCCACTTTGCACTACACATGTTAACTGACCCTAAATATACTAAATTTGGTTGAGGTCAATGGAGTTTCTCCACATATCTAAATCATGTCTTCATGGTTCATGGAGCAGAGAAGGGCTTTCCCTAACTGGCTTTCCCTTTATTGGATGTTTTATACAGAAGAGTGTACTCTGAACAGCACACTAGTATTTTCAGTTCCACTGAGTGTGTCAATCAAGTGGACCCCGAGGTACCTGTGAGACTACATGTCAATCTCTTCCCCAGAATGTTAATTCACCTTAGCAAATCCACCAAAAGCCTCTTTTTGTTGCCGGTGTTAAGATGCCAGTTATTTCCCAGCACCACAAAAGTCCTTTGTAAATGTTCTCTACTTAGCATACATTTTTGTGGAGGTGCCTGGCCAACTAAGCTCTGCGCATGCTGATGCAGTTTTTAGGCAGTGTGGGCAGTTCCTAATTGCTCACCAGAAGCAAACATTTTAATGTAAATGGTTAATGAAATTGGAGCACCCATCTGTATGGCAATTAAGCTTAATTATTAGTAGGGAAAATCAATTATGTTTGATGCATTTATTCTGATTCTTAAATTGAGTTTTGACAGAATTGGCTCAAAGTAAAGGTACAACTTTCAGCCTAGACTGTCTGAAGGTGCAAAATGTCTCAGTTTGGTCTCAATGCAAGAAGTAGGTGCTGACTTTTTTGTGATCTTTTTCAGACTTTCTAAAAGGCTCAATTCTGTGCTTACAGTTTTATATATTTGAGATGAAAAGACAAAGTCTGATGGTGCAATCCGCTGCCACATTCCATGAAATTAAAACATTTTTTCAAGCTTTTGTAAGTTAAAGAACTGATTTTGGGTGGTTGGTTAAAGACCCATTACCTGCTCCATCAGCGATTTTTCATATTGTAATAGGGCATTATAGCCAAAACCACAGTGTACTTTCAATTCGATTTTAATTCAATTATTAAATGTGTTTTAACTTTTATAATTTTGTTTTCATAATTACAATTTGACTTGCCTTTTATAATTTTGTTTTCTAAATGTAAATTTGATTTGGCTTTTGTAATTTTGTTTTCTTAGTGTAAATTTGATTTGGCTTTTATTTTGTAAATTTGGCTTAATATCCCACCCCTATATAACCATCAGAGCGAAAAATCACATTTGAGATATCCGCTCTAGTATACTTTTGATGTGTTTTACCAATGCACCACCTGACCAGCGAAAGTGAATACATCTTTTATTCATTTCCTGTTTGAAATTGGTTAAAATGAAAAAGGGAAATAACTGTAATACAAAAGTACTCACACCCTTTGTTCAATACTTGAGATTCATACTTAAGATACATTATTAGAGAAACCCTGTTAATAATTATATCATTTTTCTGCCTTTGGACATTTTTCTTCAAGGCAGATCCTCTCAAGCTCCATTAGGTCAAGCGGTGAGCACCCATAAACAGCCAACCTATTTTTTATAAGGTGACCTTATGTCTGGGTTTTGCATGTGCCACTAAAGGACTTTCATATAATTTTTTTTATTTTCAATTTTAATGTTTTTGGACTGTGGAGCACCTGGACTAAACCCACTGAGATATGGGGAGAGCATGATAACTCAACACAGAAAGGACCCGGACCACTTCACCTGTCAAGTTTTGTTTTGGATGCATACTTTGTTTAGTCATATTGCAAGATGAACGGCTGTCCAGTTTAAAAGTAATGGTGCTACCTCCTTGCTATTTCACTATAGGCAATCTAATTTATGAATTGCTGGAAATGTGCTTGTATGTACAACCGTTTTGGAGTTATTTTTTAAAAAACATTGGGTTTCTTTAGAAAAATACTCAATTTGGCAAAACAGCCAACTCGGGAAAGGTTTTATATTCTTGTCCTGATCTATACCCTATCAAAATTTAAATGTGGTAATCCAACTCCAGTTGCTTAAATTCTATGGTTTATGTTTTGAAAGTGTAGTGTAAATGGTACACCAAATGTCCAAGGTAAACTCTAAACCCTTCTACAACTTACACCTTACTCAAGGTATGTCACATTTGCGAATGCTTGCAAATGTCAATGGGCATAGTGGTCTCAAAGTAAGATAAATTTCTGTAAGGTAAAAGGTGTTCAGGTAAATTTCTGGCATATTGCTTTCTTGGCGATGGTAACCACAGGTGCACCACTGACTGAAAAAAAAACTAGAGACGTCAACAGACAGACATTCATTGCTATCATGGCAGTAAATTGTGTGTACACCCCACAAATGGACATGCAGCAGTGCACAAACCCATAGTGTGTGCCAGTTGGTAGCTAAGCAACAATATAACAACAAAATAACTACAATTCTACATCTCGTAAATGACCTGCTCGCACAAATTCACAGCATGAATGAGCAGGTCAGTTTCCTCTGCTGAGAAGCTTTGGACACGGACAAGTAGCTGCGCCAATAAAATAGCAATCCACCAGTCAGACCACATCTGTCTCTTAAAGGGAATGGTACATTTCTGTGACACGCTGATTGGTTTATTGCATGTTACACCCAAAACACAACCATTAATAATAAAAGGACTTAGTACATGCATTTTGTGCATCATGAGATGCACAAGTCATACTTTTCCCGTCATCACAAGGGCAAAGACACACTGTCATGCCATAAATCAGGCTGTACAGTGAGCAGTTGATGGCTTGTCTACAGAGTACTAAAATGGGGCCCTTAAAGTTCTGGAAAAATGACAAGGATAAGTAAACAGGATGCGCCAGACTACAATATGATGCCCAAATCAAATTGGCTATTTTGGGTCTGGTGGCTTGGATGGATTGGAATCTTGTGTCTATTTTATCATAGTAAAATGACACCCTCAGTGACCCTGACCAAGACAAAAGTGGTTTGTGGAATGAAAAAGAAAAAAAAATCATATAAAATAACTGATGGTGGTCAATGTAAACATATCTGTTCAAGGTAGATGTAGTAATTACATTATTTGTAGGTTTATCTTTTAAGCCCCTAATAATCTGTTCCAAATTAGAGATGGCAGCCAAATACCTCCCAGGTCTTGGTACTGGACTTGATGTTCTCAAGCAACATTTTTCACTTATTAGCAGTGAGAATTCAGCCTAGGTCATGCATTACAAAAAGTCATTAAAATGTCAGATCTGCTGCTCAATTGGCACAAAAGTAATTCACACTAGAACACCAGAGCTTTGATTTCAAATATATCATTTAGAGTCTTAACTGTGCCATCCATGGCATCTGTATGAATAATGACTATAATAGGGTGGAATAAGCCACATAGTGTCTCCGTATAAATGGAATGGGGGGAAATGCATAAACTTTAAATCTTGTTCACCTCATCTACTACTGACTCAGCAGCTGCCATAACCAGACAATGTAATTTCAGAATCAGTATAATTTCAGAAATTTAGAAAGCTTAACACAGAGTGGTATCAGTTTACTGTGCAAACATAGTAGCAAAGACTATCCCTGAGTCGGCAAAAGCCTCTTCCTGAGTCTGCTCTTTTTGCTGAATTAACAGAACTAGCAGCAGCAACCATGTTTACAAGCATTCATGAATAAATCAAAAGCATTCTAATTAAAGTGCATAATCTAAGCCATTTCATCTGGTTGAAGAGTGACAGAGAGCTTCTGTGCATGTTTTCCTCTGTTTCATGCAGTGTTGTTAGCATAATAGATTAGCTCTTCTTCTACCCTTCTCATCTTGCACACCATGTACAATGATACACCCTGCTGTTGACCTTGCACTGTGTACTTCACTGAAGAAAACAAAATACATCTATTTAACAAAATGTCACTGGCAAGGTTATTGGCCACCCATCCCCAAAGCATTAGCTGAAGGATTTGCATGATGCTGACCCAAGCTTTGAAACACAATCTACCGCACTACCAGAACCGGCTGCTATTTCTGGCTAGATCTTCCTCCAGGGACTAACTGGGACAGTAATATTAAGGAATCTTGAGCACAAATGAGTCAATTACATCCCTCTCTATTTTAAATGCTATTATTTTAATTGGGCTGCCACGAATGTAAATTAGTCTCATAAGCAATGTTAATTGCAAATGCTAATAAATCAAAGTTGATGGAAAAAATGACATCTTTTTATAGTACAAGTCTTGGGGATAAATTGGGTCATTATTATTATTATTATTATTATTATCATTATCATTATCATTATTATCATTATTACTATTATTATTACTATTATTATTACTATTCCTATTATTATATTATAAATACCATTTTACAGATACATACTTCCATAATTTTAGATAATTTAATATGGTATAAAATGGTATAGCTATTCTGGTTGTAACATTCCAAATGCAAATGTAATACATATAACATATGCGTTCATCTTTGTGCAAACAATTAAAAACTTGAAAATGTTGGAACAGTTTGCTTTTACTTTTTTGGATTGCATTCCTATATTTTAGACCTGTAACACATAAAAATGAAATTAAGATATGTTTTCACCTCTGCGCTTTTACACACAGTTTAATTGGTCCTCCGCTTTGTAACCCAATCTGTTGAGTGAAACATGGACACTTCAGTTGTGATCTGAATCAAACCAGCAACCTTCCGATCACAAGTTCAGTTTACTAATGACAAGGCCAAGAATTAAATTAAATAATTTGATATTTGATTCTCAACAGGTGCGTCAACAGATTATTGTAATCATGGTTTCATATAAAAGCAGAATCCAGGTTTTTTATTAGCAAAGATCGCCAAAGAATCTCCAATATGAATGGATAAAAAATGGATAATAAAATTATTAAAATCTTGAAAAACAAATGTACCTCAGAGAAATATTAAAGGTATTTGAAAATTTCACTCTCTCCATTGCATAATATCACTAAACAATTCAAGGATTCGGGAGGATTCCAGAGCGTACAGGCAAATGGCACAAGTTTAAGCTGAACCCCCATGATCTTCGATCCCTCAGACGGCACTGCATCACCACTCAACATTA
>JAYDZG010000043.1:13383548-13397091 GCA_034509265.1 Microcambeva bendego
CAACATTAACTGCATAGGCAAGCAGCGTCAACATCTCTGGGCTCTAAGGAATATAGGATGGACCATACAGGGGAAACATGAATTGTGGTCAGATTAATCCAGACATCTTGTTATCAGCAACAAGTCCAAAAGCCAGAATTTGTCATGGTGAAGGGCTGTGTCAGTGCCCATGTCAAAGACATCTCCAGGAATCTAGAACAAGCATCCAAGAGTGTAGACAAATGCATACAAAGGCAATACAGACTTTTTTCACGACCATGTGTGGGAAAGAGAGGAAGAGGGAGAGAAAGGCCATACTTTTTTTTTGCACTATTTTTTTTCTCCTGAACCGCATGCATGCTGGAAAATGTACCCTTGTTTGATAAAAAAATAAAAACTCGGTCATTGTGATTTCAGCATCACCCAAATGATTGTAAAATGCATATTGAGGTGTGTTCATGCGACAAATGAACATATTAGCCTTCTTAATTAGTTGGCTACTTGAGACAGCCGTGGTCTGGTGGTTAGAGAACTGGGCTTGTGATCAGAAGGTTCCTGAGTCGAATTATCAGATCCGACAGGTCCCGACTGAAGTGCCCTTGAGCAAGGCAACTGCCTCTAACCTCTAACTGCTCCTTGGACGCTGTGTGAAGGGCTGTCTACATCATGTTAGAGAGGTAGCACAAGCTGTAAAAACATGTAATGCACAGTATCGAAAAGAAAAGTTCCATTATAACCCATATCCTTTGGTGGGAGCAAGAGATTTTTTTTATTTGTTTTAAATAAAAAATGGGTTCAGGGGGTTCCTCCCTGAAATGAGTTTTTGCAGTTTGGAATGTCTGCATATATGGCCTTCAAGACATCATCTTTTCCAGCGACATGCATGCATTTTTCAAGAAGACAATGCAAAACCACATGCTACGCACATTGCAAAATCATAGTTGCATAAGAAGAGTACGAGTACTGAACTGTGGAAAATTTTGCAGCAAAGGTGTGATGCTGACGACATATAATTGTTGCACTTCTAAGACATGTTTGCAGGAAGAATGAGACAAAATAAAAGGTGAAAAAACAAAAGTAAAAACTTTACAAAGTGGTAAATGCTTTTTGTTGTTGTTTTTTTATGTGTTGCAGACCTGAAATGCAGGAATGGATGTTTATTAATAAATGAAATTAACATTATGACAACACATGACATATCTCAGGTTCATGCTTTTAATGTATAAACTTATAAAATAAATAATAATAATAATAATAATAATAATAATAATAATAATAATAATAATAATCATAAAAACCCACAATTGTCAATAAGAGTTTGCATGTTCTCCCCATGTCTGCGTGGGTTTCCTCTGGGTACTCTGGTTTCCTCCCAGAGTCTAAAGACATGCTACCAGGTTGATTAGAGACACTGAATTTTCCTGTAACCTGCAATGGACTGGCGCCCCATCCAGGGTGTTACCATGAGCCTTGCGCCCGTTGAAGAGCTGAGATAGGCTCCAGCACCCCTCCCCAAACTTAATTAGGATAAGGGGTTAAAGAAAATGAACTGAACTGAACAATTGTCAGTAGCTACAAGTTCAACTAGCTGCCAAGGAATGAAATGAAAAAATAATTACGCATTGAATAGTTTCCAGCTAAAAATCAGATAAAAAGGTATTTGTTGTCCATTTGTTTGTCCATTGGTTCATTAAAAAGCAGTTTAATGAAATTTAATATAAAATAATGTAATATATGTTTACTTAAAACATTTATAGCAACCAGCAATAAGTATTATTCTCTATAACATCCCTAATACAACAGCACCACTGTCAAACAGGAGCAATGATCAGTAAGAAACAGCCTAGAGAGAGATCAGCATTGAAACTCATACCTGTACTGAAGAGGGGGTGTGCCAGAAGCCTCACATATTAGGATTGCCTCCTGTTTTGGTGAGTGGATGGGAAGAATCAGGTCACTGGGCTCTGTTATCCAGCTTGGACCACGGAAATGTGCATCATCTACACAAACTGACAGCAGAAAAGAAACAATGAGCCTCAGCAAAAGCTTTGTTCCATTGCCACTCTCAGCACAAAACAAGAAAATGTAGTGCATACGAAGAATTTTAAATAACCAGGCCTGGCATAAAGATTAGACACACAAAACAAATCATGGACACTGCACCAATATATATCAAAGTGTATAGTCACACCTAAGAACACACCCATTTTATTCAAGCTGTCACTAAAACTTAGGAGCAGTTTAACACATTACATGTATTTGGTTAACTTATTCCCCTAGCACACAAGCGCTAATATTCTGAACTCCCTGGTGCTGGCACCAGTCAGCTGGGTGCCATCTAGCAGCTTAATTGACAGTGTCTGCAGCAGACAGTGTCTACTATTGGGCAGGATGTATATTTGGGTGAGGTGATCATACACTGTGCAAGGACACAAATTATTGGAAAAAATGCATGGCGAGAACAAAAGGGCTGTGCGCAGGAGGAGGCAGAGGAGCGGCAATCACGTGTTCCTAAGAAGCAGACAAAAAATTTAACATACTCAATCAGGAGGGAAAATGGGGAGAAAATGTGAGAAAAAACAATCATAAATTACTTACAATAAGGCTCCTTTTATACCCATTTATAAAAGTATTTTCTGTTAGCATTGTTTTTGATTAGTCCACAAACTTTGTTGGCCCTACCTTGTTTTGTATTGTACCTATCGATGGATGGATGGATGGATGGATGGATAGATAGAAAGATAGATAGATATCAATCTCTATATATCTCTAATATGTCAATCTATCTATCTATATATGCTTGTTTTGGACATTGTTTGGGTTTTAATCAAATTGTAATAAAAGAACTTTACACATGTTTGCAGGAAGAATGGGAGAAAATTAAACCTGAAACACTAAATTGATGGTTTCATGAGTTTCATCGAAGTGTGATGAAAAAGAATGCCAAAGGGTGTTTATTAATAAATAAAATTGTCCAGACAAAACATGATCTCAGGTTCATACTGGCCTATAGGATATAAATGTTAAAGTATTTGTAATATGTGTTCGCTTGTTAACAAGCAATATTGGTTACAATATAATGTATACGAAAGTTATATTTGTTTATTTATAACTTTCTTTTTTCCTTAAAGTCCATTGCAATCAATTATTCTGAGTGTCTTTTCTGGCATTTGGAATACCAGTTAAATGCAAATCGATTGCATAAGAGAAACAGAGTTGTGCAGCTGTTAAGTTGATGCCACAAATCAAAATGAGGTTTCAGTGTCTCTTCTTATAACAGTGTGTGAGACAGTTAGCACAGTTGGCAGACATCCTTCAAACCCTTTTGAGAAGCATCCTCATAAGAACAGCTTTTGTAATAGATGAAAAGAGTTCACTCTTGTTTAATACCATTAGGTTTTTCACTGGGCCAGGTATACATTTTTTATGCATATGCTTTGGCATTCTGTAAAGAAGAAATAAAGTCCAGTTAATTGAAATTTATTTGAGCAGAACAGGTTATTTAATATTACAATCAAACTGGAACTGTGGAACTGTAACCCTATTCTCTACAATGTCTATCATAGTTAAAATATATGAATAATTTTGTACAAAAGGTCAAGTAATTAAAGAAATAATTGTGTTAATTAGCACATATCTGTATAACTAAGTAACAGGAAATACATATAATAAAAAACAAAGAAAAAAAACAAAACATAAAAATACCCAAGAACTACAGCAGGAGCCCTAACAATGTGCTAATTGGATAGCTGTGAAACCAAAAACGGTTTAAACACATTTTAAAACTCTATTTATTTGTATTTGGCCATAATTTACATGTATTTGGCAATAATTTGGTTGATTCATAAAAAAGAACAGTTACATGTATAATCTAGAAAGTTATTATCCTCAAGGTATGAGGTGTGATGGTGGGCGATTCAAGGTATAGGCTGCTTCTCTGCAAGCAATAATGTGGCTTAATATGAATGCTGATACATTTAAATTAGGAATTTCATCTAAGCTGCCACAAAACTACACAAAGTTCAAACATACATCCTCTAAAACCAAGCTTATGCAATCTTATACTTACAATTTCTAAATATGCTATTAACTTTGTAGCAACAGTTAAGAAAAAGCCCTTTCCCGATCCAGCATGGACTGCATGGAATATATAAAGACATGAAGAAACACTTGACTTAAAGCCTGCACATAGCCATAAAAATGCTCTTTTGACAGAATGGGCACAACTTCCCACAAACTTATTTCAAAGTCTTGTGGGAAGCCTTCTCAGAAGAGCTCTCATAATAGCCTAACATGTCACATAGAGGACACTCCTTTTAAATATCATTTTTATGAGATGTCCAACAAACTAATTGTCAGTTTTTCAAGTACCTTTGCACATATCGTTCATCTTCCCAAAGAGATATTTAAGCACAGTAGCCCTTAAGTGATCACATACTAGACACAATATCATATTTTTCCCTTAATCATCAATGCGTCATAGCCATCGAATAACATTGTGGTGATTTATGGTTGGGATTTACAGGAAAGGCTCTTGCCCAGCATCAGTAGGTACTGCCCAAGATCTCCTCTAGCTGTTTTAAATATAATACAACCCAGCCATCTAGCCAAATTTATTTGGCCAATCCAAATTGGCCCTATGACTCATCAAAGTAAGTCATTCAAACTCAAGATCTGAGTCTGAATCTCAGATGTATTATTGACTGGCTGGATGCCTACACTGATACGATCGACAATGTTTGTTGGAAGGGGTGGTAAAAAGGATTTCTCATTACTGGCTGTTTAAAGGCATCTGCACAGTAATAATCAGAGGTTCCAAGTGGAAAAACAAAGTCCTTTGTTACTAAACTTAAGTACTTTTCAGGCCTATGTACTTAAAAGTTACTTACATTTTTAAAAGAAAAATCTTTGTAGTACTCACTACATTTTCCAAACAGGCTCTCAATATAGAAATTTGTCTACTCCATCCATCCATCCATCCATATATATATATACTGTATATAATTTTTATTAAAGCAATTCTAGCCAGGCATGAACTCATACACACAATGCTTGTCCCAGGCAAGGTGAAAAGAAGGAGATGGCAACTGTGCATGTGTTAGATGAGTAATTTGTCAGAGCATGGGTCTGTAGCATTAGAGGTGAGAAAGAATGATAATAAAAAAGTAGGGCAACTCATGTTGTGCAGTGGTAAGAAGTGCTGGCTCGCTAGAGCTGAGATTTTGAATATCTTGTATAGAATCTCAGCTCTGCCATCCACAGCGGGGAAGCTGTTTAAACAATGATTGGCTGTTGTTTTTATGGTAACACAATCCAGATAGAGTCTCCTAAGAACTAAGCGAGTTAAGGCCTATGGTGGCTGGTTAATGACGCCTGCACAAGAGTCGAGGAATGGCGCTGTTCAGGATGTGGCTGTCCGGTATTTAACAAACGTATAAATAGAATATATTGAAAAAGTCAGACATATGCAGAAATGTTATTAAAATACAATCAACCAAACATTTACAATTTCCCAACCAGTGTAACCATTAGACAGGCTGGGAGTGACTCAATAAGGTCCTGAAAGGTTTCCTGGGGTATCTAAAGCCATTCTGACTGTAGTGCATCCCACTGGGTGTGTTGGGAGGACCCATGGAGCAAACAAGATGAGGTAGTCTGGGGAATTAGAGGGCCAGGATGTTACTTTTCCAACTAATGTCAGTCATTTTTGTTATCTGGTCTCAAAGAATTGCCAGTCAGGTACAAAGGATAAAGAGGATCAAACGATGGTTTGACAAACCAAAAAATTGACAAACTAAGCATGTCTTCATTCCACCTTTTAAAAATGTGTGTTGGGCAACAAATTCTAAATGCATTTATAATTATAATTTACAAAAATATTGTTTTTCCTATTCAATTCATTCAACAGAAATTTAAAGGTGGTTAACAAATGACAGATTTCTTTAAATATGTACAGCATGACATTTTGGATATAAGTTTCTTGGGAGATATGCACATGCCTCCATCTCAAGGTTTCAGATCATTTTAGATAAAGTTTTAGACAATTTAGGTGAAATCTTAGTCATATGTGCAGTCACAGAAGGCATTCCAAACCCAGAGAGTCTGCGAAAATATAAAAAAAACCTCTGATGTGCCCTCTGTCATCTGACTCCCCAACAAAAGAATAATACACAGACTGTACTCACAATGCCAATGGGGATCCCCAAGGCCTCTCTGAGCATGGAAGTGGGCCCCATTACATTCAATCTATTGGGATATATACATCTATTTAAAACTACCTATAGCCTTTTTGGGGTCTTTGAGAACTGACAAATACTTTATTTATATTTTTTTAATACAAGGGTCTAGAAGGTTTTAAAAGGTTAAAAGCCACTGATTTAAGCCACTCACCCATTATTCTTGGGGGAATGATTCTGTCTCATATCGATTCCTAGTCCCAAACTCCATTTTTCTATTTTAACTTTACATCTTTTAAATAAATCACAGCAATATTTCAGATTTTAATAGGATAATGGGGTCCCAGGACCCAAATTTTAGAGTGGGTTTGCTAGCTGTGTACTTTTTTTTGCTATAGTGTGTGGTGTATCTGACAACTTTAAAATAATCATTAGTGGTAATAATTTCATTCGTTATGTTGCCCTTCATTTCTACCCATTTTTAATTCATTACATGCAATACCTTGTGTTCAAATCTTGGTGGTTTTATAAGCTGGGCAGCATCTGGACAAACATCACTCACTAATTCTCAAAGTGTGGGCTGCATCAGAAAGGTAACCCAATGGAAAAACTATTGGATGTCAGGTATGTGGAACAGACCCACTGACCCACTGAATATGGGCTGTCTAAAGGTCAGAAGAAAGAAAGCATGATAGTTTGCTAGTAGTTCTCATGCCAGCCTGGATTCTATGCTATAGACTATCAACACAATTTTTCAAAAAAGGGGCCAACAGGCCATTCTAGTTACCACATGTGTAGTTGATTTTATTTTTTCAATTTTCATAAACATATAAAAGTGTATGTTTTTCTTGTTCTTACTATTCCAATAGTTTTTTGCCACTTTTTCTTCATCTGCAATTTTTGGAATATTGATGCTGTTCCAACTTTAAACGTGGAAGCCCATTTGACGCGCATAAAGCTTTTGGATCTGCCTGCCCCTTCAACCATTACCTTTTTAATACAGATTTTCACCCACTGACTTCCATTCATTTTTTTATTAAATTTTTTGAAATTGCAACACATTCCATCTACAATTCGCCCTGGTTGTTCATGACACTATGACACACACCCCTACCACACCTGATTTCTGCCTCATTCACTTACATATTTTTTTAAATATTTCAATGTATAACTGTCATTGCAACTCTAAATCAGACAGCCCGTAGATGATACTTCATCTTGGATACAACATTTGGACATGCATACCCTCTCATTTCCTAATGAGGGGCTACCTTCTTGTATAAAACGTGTCACATCTGGCCATGGCACCGGCTCTGCTAAAATCTGTAAAAGCGGGTTATTCTGTAAGTGCACCAGCACTGTGATTATTTAACTTCTTGGTTAGAAATTCGGCATTTTCACTGATCGGCAGAAGACAAACTGAGTAGGCTAAACTGGGAGAAATCGAGAAAAAATGCTTAAGTAAAGTGAAAAAAATTAATAAATAAAATTCCATCACTGGCTGGTGTGAAGAAGCAGCTGGTGGCTTCATATGAGTCAGAGGAAGTGTGTGTTAGCCTGTGTCCCTTTTTAGTCGGCAACGGTGCTGTGCAAGCAACACAAAGCTGAAAAACTGTGCAGTTTACTGTCGGACTGATATATTCAAATTCAGAACAAATGCAAAACTAAAGGTGTACTTTTGCCCATAATTTATTACATCACTTTGTATTGTCATTTTGATAGATCTAAATAGAATTTAACTAACACTTTCTCTAAACTAGATGTACATTCTGTATGACTGAAGCACCTGCCATATGATAAAGCTGCTTGTTTGTTGTTTAATAAAACACTACTGTTTATTCAAATTACCAGTTTGATTTAATGGATTTTTTTTCTAGAAGCAGGAAAATCTTAACAAATGTAAATTTGTAAAGAAAAACATGCAAAGCAAAATATTATCTTTGAAAGTATAGTAGATAATAGAAACTGAGAAATACAGAAAGTAAAGAGTCTGTTTTAAAAAAATTATTTTTAGTATGCCGTTACTCATACCCTCTATAATTAACAATCTCACCAGGGTTCCCAGATTGCAACAGTATTTTCCAACCGAAAACATTTTCAAAATCCATCAAAAACTGCCCTAAAAAACCACAGGATAAGCAGATAACATTTAGCATTTCAAAATTAATAAACAAGTTAAACCATCTTAAAAAATATAAAGAACAGTAAATGGTATTTTTTAGGTCTGGTGGTCCTTTAAAGCTGTTTGTGACAATTTATGTTGTTAAAAGTGTTAAAATGTTCTCCTCGCACCACTTACAGCTGAGGGAGCTACACAGTGCCCCAGTCTCTTCACCACTTTCTCATGTAAATCGTGGTCAGCTAATGTATTGTAATTAGATTGGATAAAAGTACAACTTAAACAAGGTGGGCCAAAAAAAAAATGGCCAGCCAAGTCTGGCCAATGGGCCCCAAATTGGGCAGCCCTTTCGTAGACTTAGAGGTTGGGACTGCCATTGTACACCCTGGAGCCTTACATGGATGCATGGCAGAGCTGGGATTCAAACCCACAGCCCTTCAGTTGATAACTCACAGCTCAACCAAACCGGCTATCATAGCACCCTCATTCCCCAGTGTTACACTAATTACAGTAAATACTGAAATAACCATGCAAATGAAAAACTAGTGGGAAATTTTATGGTTTTAAATAATATAATATGTAAGATTTTTACCTGCAAGGCAGCCAGTGATTGATAGCAGCACTAGGTGTTTCCATAGAAACATCATCTTCAGTTGCCAAGGGCAAATATGACTCTCATCCAGTTGCTGGTAAAATGGAATGATATTTCCCGTCTAATTTACGACGAATAATCTGTGGGAACAGTAATTAAAGAAATAATGAAAATGAGACATTTTGGGCCAGATGTGACAGGCTTTTTCTTGTATTACAGAAACATCAATTATTACATTTCATTTAAGAGATCACCTTCACTCTAGAGACAAATGTTATTAAATATGGTTGCATCAAATATGACTGCTGAGATACCCGTGCACTTAAGCCTCTGGAGCCATTTACAAAAGTTTCAAATATGTAATAGGTTTAATAGGTGGACTTTTTTAAGCTTTAGAAGAGTGTATGTAAGTGAAGCCATAAAGCACTGAATGTAATAGTAATGACATTTTGATGGTTAACTAGAGACAAGTGTTCTTTAAAGCTGTTATTGAAGCTCCTGAACCTTGCATATGCAGAACATTTTTCAAACAAGTTTGCATTTTAGTAGGGTGGAGCATGCTAGATGTTCTAATGTTTTAACTAACTGGTATATACTAATACTAAAAAGTTTTCAAAACACGTGGACCACTTGCCTGCATAATATGCTGTCAACCAACACTTCACATTCTGTATATTGCAAAGTGGATCATCCCAGTTTTTTCATTCATCTTCAACAACTACTTGATTCTGGTCAGGATCCCAGCCACAAATTTTAGCTATAATTTCCATGTAAAGCCTTAAGCTCATTGTGGTTTGATGAATGCTAATTTAACACTACACAAATCTTCAGTTGTTGTGGTTCTCTCACTACACGACTAATCACTAATGCGCAATACTGTTTCGGTATTGTGTTTTATAAAGATAAGGTCAAATGATAATCACACACACATCCTTTTTGACCTTATCAGGCGCCTCGACTGAGATCCAGATAGACATTCAACTTGTTGAATACCTTAGTCCCTCGTATCGAGTTGCAGAGCCATTCACACAGCGATTGAAAGCAGAGTTTCGATCGCCACTTATCTAGCGTCAACCAGTCGGTGAGCAAAAAACAATTTCAGGACACTTAAGTGTGCTTAGGATCGTTGTTTACTGAAAGGTCCAATTTTCACTAACGTTAAATTACACTACATGGTATTCCTGTAAACCCACAATACCAGTAACATGGTCAAGATTACAGTTTCTTCATTCAAAAAAAAGAAAAGAAAAAGAAAAATCCAGGTGAAAATCTAAAACAGATCTAGTTTGATTCATCACACCTATGAACTGTGTCCCAGAAAACTTATTCAAATAAGGCCTACTCCAGTCAATGCTTTTTGAGATTCCCTTTGAAGTAATCCAGTCAATGGTTTATAAAGTTCTTGCTCAAGAATAGTGTGTGAGTCCAGCCAAAGCCTGAAATGTTTGCTGCTGCACCACAACTTTGGAACTTCCAGTATGACCAAACTGTTTTTTTTAAATTATTTATTTGACTTTTATTTTACTAAGAAATAATCTCATCCAGATTTACAATCTAATTTAAAGGAGAATCCTTGCCAATCGGGGGTGGGGAGCTTTCACTGCTACGGTCAGTTTTGGTACATTGTGGGTCTGTCTATAGAATTCAGAAGCATAAGATCAGGGGGTCTGAGGTGATTAAGCCTTTGGATTATCATCAGTTGGAGTCCCCACGGCGGTGAAGGCCAATCCTCATTCTAGTCTCTTCTTTCTCCCACGATGTCTAGCAAGCCTGAGACAGACCTTCTCTACTGTCCGGCCACATCGGTTCCTGTCATCAGGCCCTCTGCTGCTCATGAGGTGATGCACTACCTTATCAAGACGATTTTACCCGCCCTACGAGCTGGCTCCAGCGTCCAGTGCATAACATACCTCCTGCACTTTTACTTGTATTTTAATAACTTTTTTCCATTCTTGTTTGCAGTGTGTGAAGTCCCTGGAGGAATCCGCGACCTCATCCAGGGATTCCACACCGTGCTGCCGTTGATCAAACACCGAGTCACGTGTAATGAGTGTAGACTTTGCCAGTTTTATCCCAGCTTTCTGTTCTTTGTTTTTTATTTTATATGCATCTATCTTCTGTTATTCAGTTTAAATAAATATTATTTGGCTCCAATCTGTGTGTCCTCCTTTTGGAATCCACATAGCAGAATATAAATAAGATATGGGTGCATGCATATAAATGACATCTCCATAATCAATTTCTGGTAAGAAAGTGTCACAGATCAGTTTCTTTTTTTGCTTGAAAGGATAAACATGATTTATTTCTAAAATAAAACCTTAGCCTTTAGTTTCTTCACGAGCAGAGTAATATGAGCCTCAAATGTCAAAGAACTGTCTAATACTAAACCTAGATATTTAGATGTGGATACAGTTTCAACCATGCATCCCTCCAAGGTGGCAACTAATGGTGGGTTCAATGGCATTTTAATTGACTTTGTAAACAGCAACTGTTAAAGTGAGTTTTATAAAAATACATGATTTGAAGTTTTTGGTATCCCACACAGAGCTGTGACTTGAACCCAGGCTTTCTATTCCAGCATTAGTTCTTGACCCCACAAATGCTTTTTTATGATTAAATAGGAAAAAAATCTTACAGACAGTATTGGAAAACTTTCCAAAGATGTGATAAAGGTTTCGGGGCCTCAAACAAAGGGCCCATCACTATTTTAGTATTTTAGGAATAGGAAACTCAAAGCCCTACTGACTTGCCTCTACATACATGTCTACTGCATACTTTCCATGTAACCAATTTATTTTTCGTTTTAAATATTAACAAATAATCACATATGTGCATAAAAAATACACATATACAGAAGATGGATGAGCTGTTCTAAAAAGCCTCAAGGTGTGAGGATAACACAGATAAGTGAGTGTGAAAGTTTTTTGTGCTTAGAGAAATTATTGAAGAAAAATGCACGAAAAGTAAATTGATAAAATGTAACTAAATAAAAGAGTTTTGGTTGGAATTACATGGTGGTTAATACTACTACTACTACTACTACTACTACTAATAATAATAATAATAATAATAATAACCATCTAGATAATTAATCAAATTCTAATAGGTATCCCAATTAAATAATAAATAACCCCTATCTAACGTAAAATGTTCATAATGGCTTTGCCTAAAAAATGTTGAACCTCCAAAATTTTTCGATGAATATCTCTATAAAAAACAGCTAGATTCACTCAGAATTTACACAAATGTTCTGTTGTATCTCCGGTTAACACGAAACTATTTGACCCCAACAAGTATGCTACATATCTTGATATATGTGTAATTGATTGTATTACATGTGATGTTGAAAGTGAACTCCATGCTCCTAAACATCTTTAATCCAATTTATGTACCATCTTCTGAATGACAACTCTTTAAGAGTATGTCACAAACACCATATTTCTTCCTAAATTCACTCTGATATTGCTTAAATGAATCGGTGACACACTGCTCAATACTATACACTACCATCCTGATGGGAATCTGAGTGACTAAGTGAAGGGCAACAGGTATGCACCTGGAACTTGCAAATAAAGGTTTAACTGCTATCTGGTCCCTACCTCATTGCTCTGAAGCAGGGGCCTCCTGGCTTGTTTGAAGTTAATGAAACTGAGGAAAATATGGAATGTTGTTTCAGTTGTAGGCTTTACCATGAAGAAGATTAATTACAGAACATTTGGGGCATTCTTTGAGTGAATCTCCCGGTTTTGTAACCGAACAGTAAAGTATTAGCAAATAATATAAGTTTTTTTTATCAGTCAATGTCAATCAGACACAACTCCTAGGACAGTAAGGACCTGGGTATGAGACCTTCTTTCCTCTGAGTCGCTGTTGCACCTAACTAAGCCTTTAGTTTCTTTATGAGCAATATGAGCCTCAAATGTCAAAAGAACTGTCTAATGCTAAACTTAGATACGTATATGTGGAAACAGGTTCAACCATGCACCCCTCCAAAGTGGTAACTAATGGTAGGTTCAATGCCATTTAATTGACTTTGTAAACAGCAACTGTTAAAGTGAATTTTATAAAAAATACATGATTTGAAGTTTATGGGGCAGAGAAACCGCAGTATCCCACATAGAGCTGTAACTTGAACCCAATTGAACACAGAATGAAGCGAAATGTCAACTACAAACTGGGCTTTCTATTCCAGCATTAGTTATTGACCCCACAAATTATATAATTGCAAAATTTTTGATATCAGTCACTGTCAATCAGACACAACTCCTAGGACAGTAAAGGCGAAGAATCTTTCGTCTGTGTCGCTGTTGCAACTAACTTAGCCTTTAGTATATTTATGAGCAGAGTAATATGGGCCTCAAATGTCACAGAACTGTCTAATGCTAAACCCAGATATTTATATGTGGACACAGTTTCAACCATGCACCCCTCCAAGCACCATTAGTTATAATGGTGTGTCCAATGGCATTTGAATTGACTTGGTAAACAGCAACTGTTTCTAGTCCAGCATTAGTTCTTGACCCCAAAAATGCTATAATTAAATAATAATAATAATAATAATAATAATAATAATAATAATAATAATATTAATAATAATAAGAATAATAAGAATAATAATTCAAGGGACTTGGAATATTCTGTTATTCTAAACTGAGAGTTCGTATCTTAGCAATGCTA
>JAYDZG010000043.1:13416092-13436377 GCA_034509265.1 Microcambeva bendego
TATATATATATATATATTTATATCTTTTAAAACTGCAATCAGTTTAATTATATTTTCTACAGTCCTAAATAAGGAATGTCGACACATACTACTACTAAATAATAACCTTTATTTGAGGGAGCATTCAACATTTTAGAAATAATTAACTACTATCATTTTACAGTACATATGATAGGATAGTAATGTACAGGTTACAGTATCGTCAAATGTGCACTTATGAACTAAAGGTGTGACAGCATCCTTTCAAATCGTTGAATTTAGGGTTTTCAGCCACAGCCACAGCCACCTTCCGTTGGGTAAAATCCATGGCATGAAAACATTTTGTTCTTCAAAATTGTTGTCACAAAAGAAAAGTCACAATACATTTACATGTTTATTCACAATAATCACATGACCTGTCCATACTTTGGACGTGTAGTGTGTATATTCTAACCATGGCTTTAATGTAATAATGTCCAACAGGGTCAGGTAAAGTAATCGTTACCTAGTTTAGACAGAAAAAAACGCAAACTGTAAATTAAGTAAACCTAAAGCAACATAGCAAGCAAACTGATTTATGAAGATTATTTACAAAACAGCACACCCTGCTGTCTACCACGAAAATATCGTTCTCCATTTTATCTTCTCGTCAAACACACGGACTCTTGTCCATTACTAACAAAAGCAGCTATAACTAAGATTTAATCTGTTACTTTCACCAGACGACCATAACAATTATAGCAATACATATTTATGTGGTCACTCACAAAGTGCCTGGTGCATAAAAGCTGAAACACAATAAATGTCAAGAACTGTTAGAGATGCAGTGAGTTTGTAATGTAGACCATACAAAAATAAAAGATGTAGGCTGGTTATAATATGGTATTTTGCATTATAAGAAGCCTCCTGGTTCCATTTCCTTACAGTTATTGTACCCGTTTTATTGGCCACTGTTTATTTTGTTGTCCAGTTCCTCCACTGATGCAACATGAAATAAACACTTCTTTCATTATGCTCCCCTGAGCTATCATATTGCATTGCATGTGTACGGTGATTACTAACTCCCACAATATCTGGTATAATGTGCTTTCTTAATAGCTTTAAACTAGGGCAGATCACATTTAAAAAATGAATAGTAACTATAAGAAAACATTTTTTTTCATAATATGTATTATAATATGTTCATAATATGTATTAAGTGGAACCAATGACATGGTTTTATTGATAAAACTATTTTTTATTGGGGTTTTTTGTAAAAACATAAAAATATATCAGATTTGTGTGTGCTCTTGCTTGGAGAAAAAATGAATTAATTATTTGGATAAAAATGTTCAATATTTTTTTCTATAGTTTGGTTATTTAGAAAGGAAAAAAAACATTCAGACCAAATATCCATAATAAGGTAAATAAGTTGCCTTTACAAGAAAATGTGTGCACACTTTCTTGATTAGAAATGTTTGATTTCACTTTAATTGTATTGCTTTATTTTTGCACACTTCAAATTTTGATACAATCATTCCTTAGCTCTTTCAAACAATGCATAATCTGTGTAGGGAGAAAAAAATGGCATCAAACAGAATTTGATCCCCATATCTGTTAAATATCCTGCTGTGGTTTACGAACATCAAAAGGCAAAGCAGTGAAAGAGCACTTTTTTATTCATGTATCTTACAAGGCCAAAAAGAAACCAAGGACACTTCATAACTTTGCTTTCTTACAGAAGCAATGGAAAATTTTCACCATAACACGAAGTCTTTCAGAGATCAAAACCTGGGTTAATTAGTCTGTTCTTCTTAATGTTTCCTGTCTGTCTAGACTTATTCTGGTGTTATTTTTTGGTGAACTGGTCTCACTTTAAACGAAATGACATTTTATAGAGATTTGACTATGTTTTGTAAGCTATTCATTGTACCCCATACAAAACATGACTGATGTGGCAAATATAACACTCTCAACCGTCTCCTACTGTGCATTGTGTATATTAGATGTGACTGACATTTAGTCTGAAGTGCTTCAATTCACATACAATACTTGCTCAAAATAGTTCCTTTGTACAGATCCTGCACCAAATTCAATCAAAAAAAGCATATTGGGAGTACAAACGAGAATGAGCTTCTGTCTGGCTATATACCTACATTTATTACAATACATAGAAGAAAATCTAAACCAATATAGCATGTAAACTCTTTCAATCCTGAATAACAAAGTGATTACATAAAAAGTGTAATTTGGTGCCCTGAGCAGCTTTGTTTCTCCCTTGCACCCAGTTTGTCCAGGTGGTGACTGACCTAACACAAAAATGACCAATCATGATGTACATACGTACATGTTGCGAATACATGTTGTGTGGTTTATTTGTCATAAAAGTGATTTCCTCATTAATATGTTACCACAGCTTTTTAATTTTTCGGTAATTTAATTGTGCAGACCTTCCCACTGTTCAGGATTAGTTATGCATGATGGGTAATTAGCTCTTCTTGTGAAAGTTCCCCAAAAAAGTCCCATTTTACATAATAACATATTTTTTGTAAATATCACATGTGGTTATATCAACTATTGATGAATTAGGGTGCCATCCTAGAAAAAAGAGATCTCGGGTGATTAGGTTAGGCTTGTGCAGATGTATTCACGCCCCCACCAACTCCTTGACCAAAAGTATTCAGACCCCCCACCAACTACATGACCAAATGTAGTTAACCCCAGTTATATTTTTAGGCATGTGGATGTATTCGCGCCGACCACCAAGTACAAGTGAGTGCATATGCACATACCAATTTTCAGTTTTTATTTCCACAATTTATTTATATATATATATATATATAAATATGCTCTTTCTTTAACATCAAAAACTCAGAAGATATGAACACATGATATGCACATTGTTCTTAAGTGCTGTACAAGTTCTCCTTAAATATCAATATATCCTATCTACATAGAAGCGAAATTTCATGTAATACTAAATGCAGAAATGATAGTAATTATTGGACGTCTTCTAAAAACAATATTATACAGTTGTTCATGTTCTACTGTTTACCTGGCAGTTGTAGATAGACCCAGCATTTTTTAAACCCCCATGAATTGCTGGTTGATCTCTGAAGAGGACTGGGCTTACTCTCTTGTCTTCTGGAGTATTATATCACATGTTAAAAATCATTTGCTTTAAAGAAAGTCTCTATATTGTCACTATACTGTCACTATTCTAAGGCTTTTCATCTAGCATACAATTGTCAGTACCTATACGTGATACTGTTTGTTTGCAAAGCAGTCTAGAGAAAAAAGTGAGATAAATAATACTATACATGGTATAATACTATACTATACAAACTATATTTTTAAAATGCACAGTATAATTTATTTATTTATTAAGAAATAGGTTGAACAGGCTGTGCAGGGACGGGAAAACATGCTTTAAAATCCCTTTAGCAATAAGTAAGGCCAGACCACTTAAAGTCCGGACATCTTGCTGGTTATTACAAGATAGTAAGCCCACAGTCAGTCAGTGCTTTGCCCAAGCTGATTGTGATCAGCCAACACTTAGGGACAGGCCATTTGCGAACAAGTAAATGATCATAGGCCCATTGGTACAGCACTTATACTTGTTTACTGTGGAAACTGGTAAGTGAGATTTTTATATTAAGCTTATAATGAGCTGAGCTGTGAGTTAAGTCCTCACAGGGGACGTGTCTTTAGCATTGGTAGAGACCTTTTTTTGGATTAACGAATTATCTTTAAAAACAATTATTCTTCATAAACATGCACCAGTAGTGACAAGGAACCATCTCATTTCTCATTAAAAAATGGTGCTCTGACGCAGACAAAACAACCCCTGGCAATGTGAGGTAAAATTAAATTAAAGCTCTTTATCATTTATTTCTTTACTGAATGCACAAGTCAGTAAATTTACACCCGCAATGTTCATATGTTTAGTAGGTATACCTTTTAAAACATTTAGTGAATTTACATAGGTGTTCAGTGTGTATATTAATTATTGTACTGTATAATTATCATCATCATCATCATCATCATCATTATTATTATTATTATTATTATTATTATTGCATGTTGTAATTTTAGGCACGTGTATTTTTTTTGTCTCTGCAGTAAGTATTAAAACTTTAAGCACCTTGGAACTGTACTACATTAAAAGGACACACCTTATTATTCACTATTTATATGTTACATCTAATACACATTATTAAAGCAGATTTTCAATGTCATTATTAAAATGTCAGATTGTTTTCCACTATATTTAGTTTAATTGGATCATTTTTCTACCAAAAAGGTAGTTTACCTAAAAAATATCACCTGATTTTTTTATAATGAGACATTTTATGGCTTAGCCAAAATATAACAAATACTTGTCGAGCTCCATTAGCAATGTGCCATGGAACATGGAAGTGAATTTATCCTTTTTTTGAATTTTGTGCCCCTTTTGTGTATGACGTGCTGGATAATGTGATGTTTATAATAAGCAGGTGATGCACTTGTTGCAGTATTACAATTTAAAATAGTTTCTTATTGTCTTGTGGGGAGCGGGGTGCCCTGAGTACATCTCTCAGCATCCAACACCATGATTGCAAAACCCCAATCATATGTGAAAAGCACGCATGGCTATTGTAATTAATGGTGATTGTGATTTGCATATGGGCCTGATCTCCGATTCCATTGCTATGCAATGAGCCATGATTGGTTGTTATGCAGAATGGTTGCATAAAATATTTGGGGTAGTAAACACCAGCTGAGACTGAAGAAGTCAGTTGGATGAAAATCTCTACACCAAACTTGTGTCCAGTTATTCAACTTCATGGATGTGTGTACGTGTATAGTTGATGTCATTGTTGAGCAGGCATCAAGTGTGTGTGTGTGTTTGGTCCACTATATTTTGGGATAAATAAAAATATGGTATCTGGGTTATCATTAAGTGGAATGTTTTTTTTCCCCCAGTTTCAGTTCTCTCTGCAATTTCGAAAAACCTTGAGCTACACAACACAAAACAGCTAGTGGATTCTCTGTGCCCATGGACATAGAGTGTAATAGTTTCCTAATTGGGACAAACACAACTCTGGAACCAAAAAACAAACAAACAGGCGAGAATTGTACAGAATAAGCAGGCTTCCATCACAATGGCTTTAGAGCCACATAAGAGTCTCTTGTGGTTCATAAGGATGGCCTGCTTTAAAATTTGTTTGAGAAAGAGATTGCTGATCACATATAAAAAGGCTTTGTGTTGGTGCATCCTACTTAAATGGCAGCCTTTAAATATGGCAGCCTTACCCCTTAAATAGTGGCTGCAGTATTCAAGTTGGATTTTTTTATTCTTGCATAATACAAGACTTCTGCTGTTCAACAATCTGTTATTTCTGGGGTTTTTTTCTTTACATTTTTTTTATCTTTTTATGATGCATTATATAGTTTCTGGAGGTGTATCAGTTGGCTCAAGACCGGGGACAAGGGCGGACATACGCAGAGATACAAATACAAAGAGTTATCCAAATGTTTATTCAAAATGACAATTGAAAAGACCACACAAACTCATGAACTATGCTATCAATAAGCTAAATGACAACACAACTCCAATCTAGCCCAAAGGCAAACACTTAAACACTTAAAGACTGAATGAATCATGAATCAAGAGAAGATATTGCAACCCTGAACATAGTATAGATCAGCCAAGAACAGAGCAACATTCCAAAGCACGACCAAATTATTCATCAAAATCAAGTGTAGCAAGCAGATTCCATCCAAAGCCCTGTCCTTAAATACATTGATTATTACCTTTCAAGAAGGTTCAACTGTGTATTAGCTTTTTACTAATAAACAGGAGGGTTGTTAACTAGACACTATAACCAAACCATCTCTAAATTGTGCTCCCTGGAGACAGGGATTGTCCTATATTTCTGGCATAGAGAACCATCTTTAATGAGCTTGGGCCCAACAAACTTGTATGTGTTTGCAAATAATTTATCTACATTTTATCTGAAGTGGTCCTGTAGCATGCCATAGACAAGCTCAAATGTCATAGAAAGGTTTAGTTAGTTAGTTGTTTAATTCATGTTACGTTCATATTATTATTATTTCAGTTCATGTTATTATTATTCAGTTCAGTTCTATTTCTTTAGGGGTGCTGAAGCCTATCCCAGCTCTTCAACGGGTGCAAGGCACAATGTAACACCCTAGATGGAATGCCGATACATCACACATTATTATTATTATTATTATTATTATTATTATTATTATTATTATTATTATTATTATTATTTTGTTAAAAATGAAAAGGGTTCAGCCAATAGGCAATCATGCCTAACACCTGTCTGGCCCAAAGCACAGCTGAAATTAGTGGTGGGCTTGAAAAATACATTACTGCTTATAATACATTATTCCAGCTTGTTTCCCCCTGAACAACCTGATTTCTGTTTTTTTGACTCTCCAGGCTTCCCAATGGCTCATTAATTGTTACAGTAATTGTTTCCATCTATCTTGTTGTTGGTCATCAATTTTCTCTTTTACCTTTAAATCTTCGAAGCATTCTGATGAAGTGTCAAACAAGAGAGTTTCAGCGCAGCTTGGTAATTGGAGTTGACCAGTGATGTATGGAAACTAGAAAGGTAAATTTCCAGAAGAAATTTTGAGTTTGTGGAGGTGTAAATACTTTTAATAATATAGTTGGTGGTGGGCCCAAATATTTTTGGTCATTTATTTGGTGGGGGTGTGAATACTTCTTCTTAAATTACACAAACATATCAGGGTAAAAAATCAGTGGATCAATCTGTCAATTTGGGAAAATGAGAACAAACATGGGCATTGCAGGTGAGCAAGTTACTTATTTAATTTTTTCCCCATAAGTTAAAATAAATAAGTGTACTAAATAAACAAACTAGGGTTTTAGCAGTCAGGAGGTGAATGGATCTTAACAGTGTTCAATGTTGCCCTCCCTCCCAAAAAATATTTTCTTACACTGATCTTTTGGTGTCTTGACCTTTTACTGCTCAGATCCCGGAACCTCAGCTATTATTCATGGAAATAAAAATGCTGCCATTTAAAAGAGCTATAAATGAAAGAGTAAACCCCTGAATACTGGGATGCTTCGCCCAAATCTCTAGTCCTTTAATAACCAAGAGACAGACAAACAGGACATATAATATGATTTCTATTTTACATTTTACTTCCATCTATTCTACCCAATTTTCCTTCTTAATCTAATTGTGTCCAATTACCTCTCTTACATGCTCCACTGCATTTTAATTCTCTGCTATTGATTGAGGATGCTTCTCAAATGAAACATTCCTCCTTTGACACATGCTCAGTACAGACTACATTTGTCACCTACACGAGTGGAGTTCAGTGCCGAGCATCATTGTGCAGGGAGAACTTGAACACTCTTCCTCAACCCTGTGCAGACGCCATCAGTCAGCCAGCAGAGGTTGTACCAGTGAGAGTATTGGGAATTTAACATAGACCTCCATGAACAACAGCTAATCATTGTCTTTAGCCACCCAGCCCAGCTTAAGTGGCAAAGTTGAGCTTCGATACAATGTATTCAGAAACCCAACTCTTGTCAACTAGCGTATTTTACCGCTGTGTCACATGAATGGACAGTATTTCAGCTTTTGATGAAGAGAATATGCTTATTTAATCACCAAAACCTATTAGCATAGAGATGTCTTAACTATTAAACTAATTTATTGATGAATTTAAGTTTTGTAAGCCTGCAAGTGATTAATGGGTTGTGAATAGGGCTAAAAACTAACATGGCATATTAGTGGGTGTGTGTGTCCATCCAGGTGCTAGTACAAATAAGTTGTTTTATGTCTGTCATTCAGACTTTTGGCTTTAAGGCGAGCAACATGAGCTGAAATGGATAGCTTGCTTTCCAGAAGATATATAAAGATTTTGTTTAAATATAGTTTGTTAATATTGCCAGGTTACTATTATTCAAGCCTTACATAATATTTTCTTATTGCCACTCTTCCTCAAGGGCAGCCCGCAATTCATTAAGGTTCTGGGGTACAGAGTTATGAGCCACTACATAGCAACTCAGCTGATCCTATAGGTTTTCTGTAGCAGGGTACCGGTCCATGGTTTAATTGGTACCTGGCCACACAAGAAATAATTAAATATTTCCGTTTTGTGTATTTTCTGAGTCTGAAAGATATTTTATTTTGAAAAAACTTTAATTTTGAGAAATTATCATATTCTCTCGGTTATGTCTTGTGCGCCAAATTACCTTAAAATATGTTCGAGACAGCAACTCTGCCGGTGTTCTGGATTAAAGTCATGCCAGAATACCCCGAGATTGCCAACACAGCATTGAAAACCCTGTTGCCATTTCCAACATCCTATCTGTGTGAAGCGGGGTAGACTGGGCATTAGCAACACACTTTGGGTGTCATTGTCTCCCATCACTCCCAGATGGGACCGTCTCATTGCAGAGAAACAAGCTCAGGGCTCCCATTGATTTGTCGTTGTCATGAGTGTTCAGCGTGATTCGACTCATCAATGAACATCTCTGAGACCCACTGGCCCCTTGCACAGCATAAATGTTCCTTGGCCTGAGCCTGGTGTGGCCAGGTACCCCAGCAGGTCATCTAGAACGCAGACCATGCAAATGTAAATGATTTTGAATGGTCTGACGTCACACTTGGGTGCCTCTAAGCTTTTTTAAATTTGCCTGGAGTTGTGTGGCATTCATCATCCGTTTCTGCAGGGCACTGTTCACAATCAAGGGGTCATCAGTGTGGAAGGCCAAAGGATGTCCACATTTATGTCTTTCTGTTCCTCTTCCAGTCTTTCTGTATCTCTCTTACCCCCTGCTGATAATAATCTGTAGCTCTCAAGGCTCACTTCCATCTGAGAACATCCTGTTTGAAGCAATGTAGTGCTGAGGCATTGTTGATCAATTGTTAGGTGTTGTCTTGGTTTCATGTGAACAGCATGATGAGGTGGACCTTTTAAATAGCTATTCTATTTGAACCAGGAAAATGTATTGCTCGATTAATGGATCAAACAACTCTTGCTTAATGGGTAGCACTGTCGCCTCAAAGCAAGAAGATCCTGGGTTCGATCCCCGGGTGGGGCGATCTTGGTCCTTTCTCTGCGGAGTTTGCATGTTCTCCCTATGTCAGTGTGGTTTTACTCCGGGTACTCCAGTTTCCTCCCACAGTTCAAATACATTCTATAAAGCTTATTGGAGACACTGAATCGTCCTGTAGGTACCTGCAATGGACTGACGCCCCATCCAAGGTGTTACGTTGTGCCTTAAAGAGCTAGGATAGGCTCCAGCACCCCTCCGGGACCCTTATTAGGATAAGGGGTTAAATAAAATGAACTGAACTCAACAACTCTTGTAAATTTTGCCATTAAGCTCCTTGTTAGAGAACAGCAACTTTTGTGAAAAGTACTGAAACACTAAACTTGTGCATTCAAAAGTTTAGAGATCACATCAAATTCACCTGGAAAGGAATGCATTTTACCTGAAATTTCCATCGAAAGCTAATTATCCCTAACATTTTGTAAGTAGTGTATGTACAGGAAAGAAGCAGTGGAGGTTGATCTTTGAGGCTTTGAGGCTCTTGGTCTCTGCTGAGATTAAAACCACTTACAAAGAGAATGAGCAGTTTGTAGCAGGGCATATATGATCTTTCCTGCCCTTTGCTTCATCCTAGACGAGTAAAAATCTTTTAACTTTTTCTTCTTCTGCAGATCACTCAGAGTGATGCAGAGATGCAAAGCAGAACCAGACAATGCAAAAAATATAGTTCATTAGTTAAGATTTGTGATCAAACTGCACTAAAACAAGTTCAGTATAAAACAATTTGTCCTGTATTATTGATTTAATAATAATTATATTTATTAAAAACTTAAATCTTATACTAAACCAAATAACCTTTAGAAAGAAATGTATTTTATTTTATTTTCCATGCATAGTTTTTAACCAAACTCAATCCATGCAATTTTGTCAAACAAAACAGATATAGACAGACATTAAACCATACACTTAACATGTTGAAGGGTAACAATTACACATTATAACAAAGTGTCAGATTTTATGTCATATAAGATATACTTTGGAAGTCCTTCAGGAATTATTTGGAATAGGGGAAGGACGTAGCTATCTCTCGATATAGTGTAGAAAATATGACGAAGTCTCTTCAAATGATTCTGTACTTTTTTTAAACTTCAATCACAATATATTTCTTTACAGTTAAGTAGAATATTGTTTGCCAATTTTAAAATATATAATTAGAAAGAGTATAATATGATTGGGTATTGGTAATGAAGTGATGTTGTTAAGTATGTCAAAGCCAAGATCTCAGACAACTTGCCTAGGACCTCTGACCAGAAATCATGAGAGGTGTCAAAAGTATTCACATTCCTAAGATACTAGGGTTTAAAAATATGTCTGCAGAAGTTGAAGTATCAACTCAAGCTGTTTTTAAAAGCATTGTTTAAAAGTACTGATTTCAAAACCACTTAAACTAGAAAAGTAAAAGTAATGTAAGTGGGGTGCCATTTTTGGCTACAGGGGCACTACCCCACCTCCCCCAATAACATTTTTCTAAAAGGCATGACTACAATGTTATTACATTATATTATATTATATTCAAATGTTAATGTTGAAAACTGCAGTATGAACTAGACTACTTGTTTCAGTCACATATTTGCACATTGATGACAGCATGAACATGAACTCAAGCCATAGAAAAAGAGTGCAAAACAAGGGTTGGCTGGTCTTCCTGGCTACAGATGTCCTTGCTGGTGCTTAGTTGGGAGATTTCGTCTCTGCCATGGTCATCTTCAAACAGGCTACATACATCTGCTCTGTCTTTGCTGGAGTGTGACATCACATGTGCAGGTTTGATGGATCGCATCCAAACCAATATGGCGTCAGAATGGTAAATTATTTACGCTTTTCATCAAAAACGCCACAATCAAATTCACTCTATCTGGATGGTGCGATTTATCTGGATAGGGTTTTAGTAATGATTTTAGTCAGAATGAAAACAAGCCAAAATTAAAAATCAGTAAAGAGGCCATTTTTAAAATTTAAGGAGTAGAAACTACCTATAATTGCATATAAATGTAAGGAGTAGAAGTAAAAAATTGGCTGAAAAATAATTACTCCAGTAAAGAATAGATAACCAAAAAGATCTACTTAAGTAAGGTAACAAAGTATTTGTACTTCGTTACTTGACACCTCTGGAAATCATAAATGTGAGGGCAGAGCCAGAAGGCATGAAAATAGTTGTCTCTTAGATTTTGGCAGCGTGGCCATGTGTTACTATGATTAATACCCATACGGTGCAGTCATAATATGGATTATATGAAGGATTTTAAATTGTTTAACTGTAGTTTTGAGTGGCCAATTATAAGGAAAATATTATTGCTTATGAGTTGCCAGTTAAGGTCATCACCCTGTCCTATATCTGCTGACCACTTTCTTATCAGAAGATCATACTTTCTTTCATTATTATTATGTTTAGAATTATTTTGTATCTGTATAATTTGGGGTAAAAGAAAGAAAAAAAGAATTATTTTTAAGAGTTATTTTTAATTGTTTCTTTATCATTTTGAAGGTCATGAGCGAGTCCTTAGTGTAAAGCGGTCCGAGACTGGTTACTACTCTCCATGCAGAAAATGAAAAGTGATTGTGGTTGATTAAGAACATGGGATTATTCCATAATGGGGTGTGTTCTGGGATACTGTAACTGAGTATTTCATTAGCTTTCCACCAAGCAGTCAAGGTGGTGTTTATTGTTTTGCATAGGTAACAGCTCATTGATATTTAACATTTGGAGTACCAAGACCTTTCAAATGTTTTGGTTTTTGGAGGGTATAAAATATAATTTAATTTCATGCTTCCAGTAAAACTTTGTAACAGCTTTTCAATAGAGGATAACCAGCGGGTTGGTGGTATGACCGGGATAATAGAAAACAGATAATTCATTTTAGGGAGCATATTAATGTTAATTGTTAATATCCAATCTAAATCCATCTTTCTAAATTAGCTTGTATTTCAAGTATGAAGTGTTTGTAGTTAGAGTGGGCCCAAAAAGGATTTAGACTTAGAAAGATGAGAGAGGGCTGTAATTGTCACCATAGGTACCCTACAACTATGAGAGACAAAATGAGGAAAAAAGTCCAGGAAACACATTGTAGGATTTTAAAATAATTTATTTGTAAATGATGGTGAAAATTAAGTATTTGGTCAATAACATTGTTGGCAATGACAGAGGTCAAATGTTTCCTGTGAGTCTTCCCCAGGTTTGCACACACTGTAGCTGGCATTTTAGCCCATTCCTTTATGCAGATCTCCTCTAGAGCAGTGATGTTTTGGGGCTGTTGCTGGGCAACATGGAGATCAACTACCTCCACAAATTTTCTATGGGGTTAAGGTCTGGAGACTGGCCAGGCCACTTTTTACGGAGTCACTACTTCGTTGCCTGAACGGGCATATTGGTTTAATCTGACCACATGATATTCTCCCAATCCTCTTCTGGATCATTCATATGCTCTCTGGAAAAAAATCATACAGGCCTGGACATGAACTGGCTTAAGCAGGGGGACACGTCTGGCACTGCAGGATTTGAGTCCCTCTCAGCGTAGTGTGTTACTGATGGAAGCATTTGTTACTTTGGTCCCAGCTCTCTGCAGGTCATTCATCAGTTCCCTCCATGTAGTTCTGGGATTTTTGCTCACCGTTCTCATGATCATTTTGGCACCATGGGATGAGATCTTGCATGGGGCTGCAGATCGAGGAAGATTATCAATGGTCTTCTATGCCTTCCATTTTCTTAGAATTGCTCCCACAGCTGATTTATTCACATCAACCTGCTTGCCTATTGTAGATTCACTCTTCCCAGCCTGGTGCAGGTCTACAATTTTTTCCTGATGTCCTTCTTTGGTCTTTCCCATGGTTGAGTTTGGAGTCTGACTGTTTGAGGCTGTGGACAGGTGTCTTTTAAACAGATAACAAGGTCAAGCAGATGGCATTTATACAGGTAGAGAGGGGAGGACAGAAGAGCTTCTTAAAGAAGAAGTTACAGGTCTGTGATAGCCAGAACTGTGGGTGACCAAATACTTATTTTTCACCATATTTTACAAATAAATTCTTTAAAAATCCTACATTTTATTTACCTGATTTTTCCCTTCATTTGTCTCTGATAGTTGAAGTGTACCAATGATGAAAATTACAGACCTCTCTCATCTTTCTAAGAAGGAGAACTTGCACAATCAGTGGATGTCCAAATACAGTTTGCCCTCACTGTAAGTTCATAGATATTTTTATGGTTTGGGGAGATGTGAATGCCAAGAGACTTAATAGACTGTGCTGTACATTTGAATGCTGTGTCCCAGACCTTGGAATAACATTCGGACCCACCAGAGGCAGAATCTGTGTTTTAGACCAACTGATGGAGTAGCCAGATAATCTACTATAATTGTTGATGAGATTATGGACTGATTGGAGTGACATAGAGGGTTTGGGGATGTATAAAAATAAATCATCTGCATATATATATTCATTTTATGATCGTGTGAACTTGACAGCATGCCAAATTTTATATTGCATTTTTTAATAGAAGTAGCTATGGGTTCGATAAAAAGAACAAATAACAATAGGGATAAGGAACACCCTTGTCTGGTTCTCTTTGTAGTCTATATGGTTTAGAAATGTGTCTGTTGGTTAAGACTGAAGCCATTGGGGAATTATATAATGTTTTTATCTAGTTTATGAAATATGGGCCTTTGAGGGTGTTTGGGGGCGGTGAAGAGGACCGCTCTACTCTATCAAACAGATGTTCAGCATCCAGGGAAGTGATTAAAAATGGTGTCTTATTTGAGATGTTACTATTACACATTTTTATTATTTTAAAGTGTTTTAAACTTGTATTATTTAGTACTGGTCTGTACTTACAAATGAGGATTGACTCAATATAATGGTTTTAACTCAAATAATTTGGTTTTAGAATGAGTGTAATGAGTGCTGTGTTCATATACTGGGGTATGCTAATTCTCAATAGATTTCTGAAAAAAAGTTTGAAAAACAATGGAAATATAAGAGGCCAAAAGTGTTTATAGAATTCTGCTGGGAATCTATCTAGTCCAGGTGATTTTTTTATTTGGCATTAAAAAGAGAGCCTTTCTTGATTTGTTCAGAGGAGAGGAGTTTGTCTAATGATTCTGCCTGATTTTTATTAAGTTTTGGGAGGGAAACTCTCCACAGAAAACAATTTATTTCCTTGTCAGAGGTTTAAAGATTTAAAAATGCTAAGGAGTCTTGAATATTGTTCCCTAATGGGTCTTGAATTGATGTGGTTATTGATTTTTCTCTTTTTCTCTTTTTTTTTGCTTTAGTTGGTTTGCTAGATATTTCCAAGTTCGATTTCCAAACTCAAAATGCTGCTGTCAAAGTCTAAAGGTATTGTATTCCATTTCATGATGTAGTATATTGTTGAGTTCTTGCAGAGTTTTCAGAAGTTTCTTAAGGACTGCATCCATAGGTACTTGAGAGGCAAGCTGGTCTAGTCTCTTCAACTCATTCTGTTGGTGCTGTTCTTTTCCAAGCTTTTTAAAATTATTATTTAATCAGTGAGAGATTGTTTTCCCTCTCATTACCGCTTTAGTTTTTTACAGTGTAAAGGATGATATTGCTAGATTGCCATTGATTTTAATAAATTCCATTCTTGTTTAAAATAGTTAACAAATTCTTTATCTTTTTAATAGAGAGGTATTAATACACCATAATGAGGGAAAAAAAACTAATAAATATCCCTCCATACCTGCATTTCAGGAATGCAACACATGCCAACAGGATGGGGCAATTTAGGTTTGTAAAGAGGTTTAAAAAATAAATAATGTGATTCCAACCAGCTAATGTCAACAGTTGATTGTTTTTTTGATTTGATAACAATGCAGCTTGTAGAAAATGCCAGACGATATTCATTTTGAAACATGCATAGAAATATTGGAATGTTTTAAAAGAAATATTGGAAAACATTTGCAGATTTCTCCCTCTACAGGGCATAAAATCATTAAAATCCCTGCATCAAGAGCTGGTACTCAACAATTGCTAATATCACCACATGGGCAAGGAATTACTGTGGCAAAACTTTGTCAGGCACTACAATACAGTAAATGCACAAATGATACATAGACCTATAATGTCCAAAAGAAAGAAGGCTTATGTTAAACCTGTCGATAAGATGAAAATAATGAACACAGTGTGCTCCAGACCAAATATAAAAAGAACCATGCAAACTGTTATCAAAAGTCAGAGTCGATCATGGTATAGGGCTGTTAATTTATTTAGTCCTAAAAGACAATCTACTTACTGCAATACTATTGCAATACATTACTGGGTATGAGATTTTGGTACTGGCATCAGAAGCACTATGCAACCCAGCAGTCAAAATCCTTTTTGTTAGCTTTTGTTACAAAGCCTTGCTCACTAAGCACAGCTGTAAGACTAGTAAATAAAAAAATATTCTTACTCCAGCTGTGCCAGCCATAACCTCTGTCATTCAGAGGTTCATTCAGACAAGGCACAATTTGCTCTCCTGGGAAATATATTGAATAATCTTGGATTTCACGCCTCATTTCTTGTAGACACCCACCCTGGTGCTGAATTCCAATAAATTCTTACTGTTGTAGGTTAACTGCTGTTAACTGCTGTCTGGGTACCTTGATCCCCTCTTGTTAGCTATACTACTTTGCTTGATTTTGCTTGCTGGTTAATAAAATATATACAATTGTTGAGCCTTAATTATCTGCCTTATTATAAAATTCTAAAATACTCTTTTTTCTGGTAAATTTAAATTTTTGCAACAAAACAATCCTACAAGTGTGTTATAGTAGATGTTTGCACCATAAGATGAAACTTTCAACCATGATTTAGTGAGGAAAACTCATTGTTGAACAAATGCATGGTGGTTAGACTGGTGGTCACACTGGTCTTGTGATCAGAAGGTCGCCGGTTTGATTTCCAGAGCTGACAGGTCACGACAGAAGTGCCTTTTGAGCAAGGCACCTAACCTCTAAATGTTCCCCGTGTGCCACAGATACCTAGTGTACACTAGTGTGTATATGTGTTTCACTGCATGGATTTAGTTAAAATGCGGAGGACAAATTTCACTGCACAGTTATGAAAAGAGCATTCTAAATCTAAACCATTAATAAACTACGCTTATTGTTGGAATATCCTACAAAATGATTTGTAAACAGTCTATGCTAACAACATGGATTACAAACCCCAAATGAATAGACATAAATGAATGCAAAATCCACCAATAGTGCATTTAGGAATCAAGATGTACATTTCATTCCTTCATTCCTGTATAATTTTTTCTCTGAAATATCTGTAGCCACCCACACAAACCTCATGGGAACTTCCTCAGTCTTCTAGGAATCTTCAACAATACCATATATAACTAAATGCCACAATCAAACAGCCTTTAAATATAAGGAACATAGTATTTGGACAAGAAGTATTTTAACGAACCTAAAATGGTTTCTGAAATACATTAATACATTAATACTAATGTTTAAAAACATGTCAGATAACTTTACAATTCAACTGAAGAACAAAGTGATTTGTAAATGACAACAATCACTAATTTTAAGTAAGGGACTATTAGACTGGCATATCTTTACCTGGCAATCTTTACCCACTTTTGCTTGCAAAAGTACTCCAAATTTACCATATTGTGAAGGCATCTCATGTGTGAATCCCTTTTCAGGTCACCCCCCCACATTTTCAATTTAATTCAGGTTGGTGGCCATTTCAAAGCTTTCGCTGATGTGTAAATATGTTATGCTGAAATGTGTTTTTTGTGGTATTTGGAGCTGTTTATAAGTTTCATCCCCTTAACAAAAGCAACAGTTTTAACCAAATCAAAACAGACCCAACATGTAATGCTACCCCAGCATGCTTTTGATTGATTTGCAAAATGCTTGAGTCCAGGATGGATTTTTTCCATTCCACCGTACCCCACAGCCCAGACATACTGTATCAAGAATACAGAAGATTGTTGTGTTGTCACATGTAGTACCCAACCAGTAATTGCAAGACAATCCTGTAGCTCCTGCAGTTTATTTTATTATAGCATTTTGTATCAGTTTGATGTTAAATTACATGGTTGCTGACAACTGATGCCCATTCTGTGAGTCAGTCTTACAGAATGTGCCTGCCTTCACCCCAATCAATTAAAAGTGTTTCAGATATTGGTGCAGATGTCTCAGAAAATAGGAGATGCTGTATAATATTTATTAATCCATATTTAAGGTACCAGTTTTTACTTACATAATGTTTTATGAGCCAACCACGAAGGATGCTTAAGAAAACATTCTATAACCATTGTTATATTGTTGTTTATTAATTATTTATTTTAGCTCCCCTCAAAAAATGAGTTTTAAATGTACCTCTAATTAAGGGTAATTTCCTTGCTTAAATGTATCAGCATTCTGATTTTAGCCATAGTCCTACTCATGCCTAAATGATGCTTAATTGAGACTGTTACAGTCCCGACCACGCTCAATGAGCCTCATGCTGGTTTGCGGCGCTGCCGCACTATGACATGGTGCTGATGGCTACTCATGAGCCATGTGCCAGTTGTGGCCTGTTATGGCCTGTTATGATCCCGATCCTGTTTGTCGAGCTGCGTGCTGCTTTGCAGATCAGCCGGTGCCTTTGTATAGGTGCAGATGGCTGATCGCGAGCCACGTGCGAAATCGCGGCATGGTTGGTGTTACAGATCACCTTCCTCCAACTGATCTTATTCGACTGAGGCTAATTAAGGCTAATGGAACGCACCTGGCATGGCTCTACTTAAGCAGGGTGAAGCCACACCTTTGCTCATGGCACACCTTTGCTCATTTTCAGTGTGTGGCATGTTTCTGAGCCTCCTGGTGGAGTGCCTAATACAAGGGTCAGTTTTCTTCTACGAGGAGGTAACGCATCCGGACAGTCTCTAGCAGTCAGCGCTCCAGCGCTCAGTGCGGTAACCTACCTCTTGCTTTGAAGAACTAATCTATTTTTTTCCTTTGTGTTTGCAGTCAGAGAGTGAAGTGTCTGGAGGAATCCACGCAGCTGTTTAGCCCCCTTGCCGTTGCTCAAGCTCAGCGGTGCATGTGGCGAGTGCATACCACACTTGCCCAGCAGACCAAGTTTGATTCCAGCTTAGTTTTTGTTCTTTATTTAGATGTTTGTTTTCATTAAATGCATTCATGTTCTGTAATTTGGTTTATTTATTAATAAATTTTGTCGGCTTATCTGCCTCTTGGTGTCCTTCTTTCTACATCCATATAACATTTACCTTTGTTTTTGCAAAGATTTGTAATTTAATTTTATTAATGATTATTTTAGATAATAATGGGTAAGATCTGGATTTAACTAGCTTTATAAAATAAGCTCATAGTGTTTAAATTTTCCTACATTATTTATGACTTTTGTATTGAAGATTTGTGGACAGTACCATAAACCTTTTTTTGCCTTCTGGGTTTTGTCATGGCTCATTAATGAAAACATTTTTAAAAACATAAAAGCAGCAGAGATGTGCAGTTGGTGGGCCCATCTACACTGAATCAAATACATGAAACAACAGCTCAGTTTAATTTTGGAAAATTTGGTTCATAGTTTCAAAACAGCAACCCAGATGGTAAATACTTCACCCACTGAGTCTATGACACCATCCCATGCTATGACGATCTCTGTTTCAAACTGTAGGCTTAACAAAAAAAAAAGTTAAATAAGTATGTTTCTCATCTTCCCCCACCTCTTTTTCTGTTCTCCAGCTATACGTGATGGTGTCATAAAACTCAAGGGTGTTTCATAAAGTACTCAGTTTCTTAATTTTGTGGGATTTTCTTTTCTTTGAAGATTGTCAGCACTGTTCCTATCATTTTCATGATCTATTATCACTCCGATTAGAAAACATTTGTTGTTTTTTCATTTTGTTCCCATTGAGTGGTTTATTATCAAGCAACACATTCTTATTGTGAAAACTCTTAAAAAAATGGGGAGTGTTATGCAGAGACTGTCTGGACGTGACAATGGTTGATACAGATACTCGAGTGAAGTCGCAACAATTGGATGACTGCCTGCAACGAAAGTGGAGGTGGACATATGCTCAATATCATTTTTCATTATTAAATCCAAGTATATGTTGAATTAAATTAAATACAAAATTTGAATTTTACTTCAATTTTTCCTGATTTATTGCATTTTTCAAAACTGCATGCTTTATGAAACATCCTTTAGTAAATAAAGTTGTTTCACTTTTTGTGAATGCCTTAACAAGAAAATGAACTTTGAACAGTTTCTACTTTTTGCCCACTACTGAGGTGTAAGAATTCTGAACTTATGGATTCATTAGAAATTCTTTTAAATATCACAATCATACTATCATATTGCTATCATGACCCACCACAAATGCTGGCAACATCACCCAAAAGACCAAGACAACACGTAAGGCTTCAAACAGGATGCTCTCAGACGGAAGTGGCCTCAGGGCTTAGAATGTCACAAAGTGTCATCAGCAGGCTGCAACAGAGCTACATAGAGACTGGAAGAGTCACAGAAAGTCAATACAAACATTCACTCAAGGGCACATGACAAGTTATTTTTGTTGGGGTATATCTACCACTGTTGTTGGCTTTTGTTTAAATAAATAGTTTGAGATGAGAAAATCACCATTGCATGCTTCTTTTTAATTCCCCTTCTTTCATGATATAAAATCCCTGTAGCATTTTACGTAGCATTTTTGTTTTTTTTTGTGAGTAATGTAAATTATTACTCATGGGCATTTGTGACATGGTGGTTAGAATACTTGGCTTGTGTTCAAAAGGTTGCAGGTTCAATTCTTTGACATAACAGGTCATGACTGCGCAGGGCACCAAACCTCTAACTGCTCCCCAGTCTCCATGGATAGAGCTGTCTACAACTCCAGGCACATGTACTCATTACCCCCTAGTATGTATATGTGTGTTTCTCTGCTTGGATTGGGTTAAAAGGAAGCATTCCACTGTGTGAGTCCAAAGCATTAGTTAGTAGACTTTTTTCATTATTATTTTTTTTTTAGAATTCTCTTGTCATCACTGTGCAGTGAAATTTTTCCGCCACATTTTAACCCAATCCATGCAGTGAGACACACATATACACACTAGTGAACTCTAGGGGGCAGAGAGCACACATGCCTGGAGCGGTGGGTAGCCCAAGCTGCGGTGAGTGACATAGAGCGCATTTTCTTTTGCTCTGATCAGTTTTTTTACTTCACTGTTCTCAATGTGCTGCTGTATTTCGTGTTTGTTCAATG
>JAYDZG010000043.1:13542024-13560648 GCA_034509265.1 Microcambeva bendego
GCAAAGGCTTTCTTGCTGCAACTCATCCTGTCAAACCTGCAGCTTGAAGTCTTCTCTTCACAGTTGAAACTGAGACTTGCTTACTACAACCACTGTTATGCTGTGCTTGAAGGTTATGCCAGCTTTCAAGATTAAACTTTATTGCTGCAGAATAGCTTTAAATTGTTAACGCAGTGCATGTTCCCTGAAAGAGGCATTTTTGTATATTTTCCCCCCTCGGTCAGTTCAACATGTAACTTTTTATCATTTCAAACTATTAATTGGAGTTGAACCACTTGAATTGCAATACAAAATTGATAAAAACCACCCCATCCCAACAGTCTATGCAGCTCCTGTCCAGCAGGGGTCCAAATGAACGAAAACTGTCACTATGCGCCTACATCACATCACTTATCTGTAAAAAACAGTGTTGGCTGGGTTCTGGCAAAATCATTTATTAGTCCTGGCCATATCCTCCAGCAACTGGAGAAGATCAAGATTCATATCAAAGTTTCAAGAGAACAGCCGAATGCTGGAGGAAAAGATTATAGAAAATCTGTGTTGATTGAAGCCTTTTTTAAATAGAATCGTACCGGAAGTGAATTATTGCTCATCAAGTCACAGGTGTCAGTTACATCAGTAATTTGCGCCTCCATGCCCCCTGTGGTAGCCAAATATGGCAAATCAGCAGGACAGGATTCTGCATGCCCAGCTGCTGATGTCCACACCAGGTGGGCCAGGTATAGCAGGTAGTAGTTTAAGACACTGCAGTTCTGCAGTCATTTTTCTGCATGTGTTGCTTGATGAATGATGACACACTGTATATAAACAGAATAAAAAGATGAATTTTGTTTTAAAGCTGATACTAGCTTTTCGCTTATTTAACTGTACTAGGATTATAAAAATGCTGTGTAAATGAGTGCGTCCATAATGTAATAAAGTCATTATATTTATTTTATCAGATAATTAGTTTGCGTTAATTCATTTTCTCTGATCGTCTCACTCAAAGACTGTAATAAATCTTCCACATAGTAAAGAGAGAATGTGCAAAGTGTACACAGAGTTAGTGTGTGTTCTTGGCATGCTATGCTATAAACCTGAATCAAGGCCAAGGGCACAGTAGTATTAATCAGTAAAGCACTTGGGAACTTAAGCCCCATGGTCATAATTGCTCATTTGACCCATAGAGTACCTGCAGAGTTCCGATTACATTTTCACCTTGTTATTTTTCTCTCTGTGTCTTGTTGCGGTGGCCAAATGAGATTTTGACCCCAATTTGTTTGGTAGATTAGTATTTGTTTGAAAGAAAACACACTAGCTTTAATCAGTTTTAGTTATGACAGACTGCTGAACCACTGAGTGTATCTAAAAGCCCATTATGCTGGTCCACCACCACTGCTATCTCGTTTTAAATCTTAGTGGTGCTTTTGGCTGGTCATCTATCTGTAATGGCATTGTCTATGTCTGAAAAGGAGTAAGCAAGGCTGGAGCCCATTGTTGGATTTGTTTCCTTTGCAGGGTGTTCTTACCTTGTGTCCAGTGTTTTTGAATTAATTTTCTCCCCTTTTTCTTTTTAAACTTTAGCACGTCCAATTAAGTCATGCTTCCCCTGTACTGATGTTGATCGCGGCCCTGATTGAGAAAAGCAAGAGTGCCCCTCCCCCTCTCCCCCTCTCCCGACACATGTGTATTAGCCAGCTGCAGGTTTTTACCTGAATAAAGTGGGAACAAAGCTGAAATGCATATGAACTCCCAGGATCTTCTTGCTGGGAGGCACTACCCACTTAGCCACCATGTCACCCAATTGTTTTATCAGACAAATTTAAAATTTTATTCCAGTTCCAATAATTGCTGGTAAATTTATCAAAGTTAACTTTCCATGCTATTTCAAATATTAGCCCTCTGATTTTTATATTGTTTCTTTCTTTATGCTGAGTGGTTTGACCACAGTTACATCAATAAGTATAAGAAAGCAAAGTGTGTAATATTTTTCTTCAGTTATGCAACTCATTTTTACACACAATCTGACATGGACAGAGCTATTATAGTTTAGCTTTAATTTACTCTCTTGAGGTTTCACATTGTGAAGTAGATTTTCTTCTTGCCTCATACAAAATGTAATAAAGCTGCAGCTTCAGTTACAACAATATCAACAATAATCATTTCAGTGTGACAAACTCTTTCCTTAGTGACATTTATTTAATTAAAAAACAGACTGACTGCAAATAATCCCTTCAAACAATGGCTAATTGCACAATCGAATCAAAGGAAAGCAGGTCAGTCGCATAGTGTGCTGGAATGTTTCAAATTGAGTCTACTGATGCAAGGTGAATGGCAAGTGATATCTGAAATTTGCATGTCACCTTGGTATGAAATTGGAATGTCATTAAATGAAACAGCAGGGTGCTTGTGGGAATGGAAGATCTGAGTGCCGATGTGTACTTAATTTTGTAGACTAAAATTGTAAAATGGAAATTTTCATTTCAAAGTAAAAGATGAAAAAATCAATGATGTTAGGCTGTTAGTGTTAATTTATTTCTAAATTGATGTCTTTATTCACAGTGGGATAATACGCTAGCACACCAGTTGTGAGATATGCTACCATTACAGACCAGGATAAAAGTTTTAAACGCTGTGTTTGGACCTTGGTTGCCCTGGGAAGGCCTGTACAGAACGTGAAAAAGGGTAGTGATTGGGGCGTGGCTCTCCTTATGCAAAGCCAACCTAACTGACAAATCCACCAAGTATGGTTCATTCAGTTCATTTTGTAATCCTAATTAGGGTGGGGAAGGGTGCTGGTGCCTATCCCAGCTCTTCAACGGGTGCACAGCACATGGTAACACTAGTCCATCACAGGTATCTACAGGACAATTCAGTGTCTCCAATCAATCTGGTAGCATGTCTTTAGACTGTGGAAAAAAACCCAGTACCCAGCGTAAACCCACACAGACACAAGGAGAACATGCAAACTGCACAGAACTCTGGGACCTAGATTGCCCCACCCAGGAATTGAACCCATGACCTTGCTGTGAGGCAACAGTGATACCCACTAAGCCACCATGCCACCCAGAAGGGATTGGCGAAGTGGTGAATGGGTGACACCATCAGAGGACCTAGCAGTAGATTGGCTATGCAAAATTAATAGAAAAGTGGACAAAATGCAAAAGATTTTGGACACATATAAAGGACACATAAAGGATAATTTAGTTTTTTCTCTAATTGGAAATGCAGTACAGTCATTAATATTTTGTAATTTGGTGCATCTGCTGGATGAATTTGGCAGTGAAGTGTCCTTCAGCATTGGCACTTTTGCCAGCAGCGGGGGTTAGAGGCGCAGATGATTGATGTGTTAGTTTCTCTTGATTGACAATATTAGTCCAGTCTACGTTTCTGCTGGCATATGAAGGCAGCATCCTCTCTATTTCTCTATTTTCAGGGAACTTGGTTCCAATTGTGACACCACTCAACTGACACAAAAACTATTTAAGCATATGGTTTGGTCTTACCTTTAAAGCTTTGTGGAACAATTTGAAAAACTATTTAGAACATTCAGTCCACCAGGTTTTGGCAACTTGACACACTTTCGGAAGTGTACTAAAGTATTTAAATATCTTCTCAGAAGAGAATCAGAAATCCCTCTAGTTTGTTATCAGTTTATATTGGCTGCCGGACAAGCTTATAACAATGTCCAAATCATTTGGGCTTGACATAAACGTGTTAAAAAAGAAATAAAATGGAACTGTAAAGATTGTTTTTGCACTTTTATATTTAGTTTGGAAACAGTAAGGGCGGGAGAAGAAGTAATTGGTCTGAGAGAGCTTATAGTCTAAATATAGTGCCACCTGCTCAAAGAAAATTTAAGGAGAAAAAAAAGTGATGTCATGCATTTAAAATTTTTTTATGCATTTACTCAGTTTTTTAGCACATCCAATTACCCGATTGCTGCATGCCTCCTCTCCACCACTCTGATCGAGGAGAACAAAGTGATCCCATTCCCCCTCTTCAGGGCCAGCACCTGTGTGCATTATGCAGATCAGCTATGTGTATGAAGAGACATACTCTGAACAACACACAGGTCATACTTGCACCACATCGTTTTTACATATCGGTGAGCTATCATGTGTTTTGCTCCTGCACCACCTCATAATAAAGAGAGTGCAGCAATATCTTGAATATTTTGAAGAAACCAAGGCGGTCTCAGAGATGTCACTCTATTCAACACAATTTTTAATGGACATCCCAACAAGCTTATGTACAGATGTCACAAAAAAGGGTTTGAGCAATTTGCTACAAGAACTAGTTACTTGTTATGTTACATAACCTTTGATCAATATCAACAACAAAACAGCAGGTTACTAACAGTGTGTATGGATGGCCGAGCATCATTTCAGGCTATTTCGGATAGGGTTCCTGAAAACTACAGGGGTCCTCGATTGTTACCAGCTTGTGCCCTTATCTCGGTCTGCTTTTATTCCCGATAAAGGCAATGTTTCTACCAGACTTGATGTTCTTTTGGTGTGTGTGTGTTGACACTATTGTCTATCTGTGAGTTATGAAATTCACCTGTCACTTTGAAGACTGATGTTTTGTGTAAGCTCGCTGTTGCATGACTGAGTCTATACACACTGTTCAATTACTTTGACTTCACAGTCATTCTTAGTATACATCACCATGCGGAGGAGTGAAACCAAGCCATTTCTAACAGCTTTTATATACTAACATAATTTCAGCATAATAAAACTGCCAGTTTTGAACTCCATTCAGGGGCTGCGTCGGCAAATCTGAGCACATGCTTTGTTTCATGCTAAACCACGCAGGACTGCAACAATAACAGCCTTTAAGGTTTGTCCTTCTTCCTGTGGTTTTCCAAACACGAAAATGATGCGGGTATCTCATTTTTTTATTTTATTTTTTTAGACCTGCTCTCTTAGTAAATGCTGGATGTTTTGTACACCCAAAAAAATCATCCAATATGGTGGAAAATACACACTTTTTAAATGCCAACTTAAATTGCACAGAGCAGGTGGTTCAGCTCTGTTTAACATGACCTTCAGAGATAAGCCACTGGATGCTCGTAATTGGATGATGGGACTGTCAATCATTTGCACAAAGGGGACAGATCAGGCTTCATGGGCCACCCAAAACTGCATCCTGTTAACATAGACCAGTACAACACTACAAACTATCTCAAATGTAAATAAAAACACTGACCATCATGGAATCAATTACCCAACATTAAAAATCCATTAATAAATAACACCAGAAAAAGCATAATAATAAGAAAAGCCTAAATAAATAACGAACTAGCTCTTCTATTACAATTAATATGAGTTCCTACACTTATTTAAATGTACATATAGGCACTCAAAATCTCCTTCCTGAAGGGAAGGTATCTGTTCAAAGATCACATGCCAGCTTGTATGACAGCTTGTATTTGACTCAGTCCAGATATCTGACCAGCTGGTGTGTTTGCTTTGGTCGTATCAGTTCTTTTTCTAATTTTTGTTTTGTGTCCTCTGCATTCTCCTGATTTGGAACAAAAGGCCTGGCTCTTGATCTGGATTCTAATTCATCCCAAAGGTGTTAATCGGGAGGAGATCATGGCTCTGTTCCAGTCCCTGCAGTTGTCTCCACATTAGACTTGTCAAGCCATGTCTTCACTGACCTTGCTTTGTCCACATGGGCAGAGGAAAAGTCTTTCCCAACCACTCACCACCTGAACAAAAGAGACAGGGAAATCTGGAAAAGCAGAAGCATCGTGTGGGCTGTTTTCCAAAGACTTACTCAAAAACAAAAAGGTAAAAAAAGACAGGCTGAACAATGCTAGTAAAGTAAAATGTTGTTCTGCTCATGTGGAACAGCGGTAAAACACATGCAGAACAGCAGAGCTGGGATCTCGAATACATTTTTTAGTTTTCTCTGTTTGCGATCCCCGGTGCCCGCTTGGCCCATTTTTTGTGTTTTACGACCGTTTATCATTGTTTTGGTTATGACTATGATTTCCTTATTTAATAAACAACCGTTTGTCTCTGCATCTTTGTGTCTGCCTGTCTCTCATCATAAATTTATGTTGTTCTTGTTATTACTAACTGGCCCTTGCCTTTGCGATGACCATTGAATGGTGCCCTTAAAAAAAAAATTGGGGACTCCTGGTCACATACTATGGAATATACCATCATAAAATCTGTCAGTAAATAGGTCAGTAGGTAATGCCTCACTACAAGCTGGTGTCCTGTTCACAATATACCTTGTATGCCTTGTACTTCAGGCTGCAACTAATAATTATTTAGGTAGCTGACTAATCTGATGATTATTTTTCAATTAGTCGACTAGTCACAATTATTTCTTGCACACCCTGCATCTCTGCCTTATCACAAATATTTGTTGCAAATGTTATTTAAGTTCCAATATCAAATTAAAAGAATGCACCATGAAACTTGAATGTGAAACTTAGGCTGGGTAATCAAATATTTCAAACATTAATATGCATAATCGCAAGAGGAAAAATGTTAAATTAATTGAAGTTACGTTTAATAATACATGAAGTGCAAATAGTTTTTCAAAAAAACAAAATGATTAAATATGCAACTCAAAACAGCAGCACCTGTCCCAGCATTTGAGGCTGTTCAGTTTCAGAAGTCAAAACACATCTAACATAATTAAAGTTTCAAGTACAAAAATAAACGGAAGTTGAAAATAAAAAAATGTAATTGAATAGGTTTTATTTATGTAAATAAATGATGTACAGATGGTGCTTGTGTTTCAGATGCTCATGCATGATCAAAGTGCTGTTATACAATAATTTTGATATACAGTGTCTGTATATAATGTAAAAGCGATTAAGAGTAGAGTTGTGGTCACAGAGCGATCCAGAAATGGCAAAACTAGTGCAGACCAGAAACAGGGAGAAAACCAGGGCCTGGGTGGTGTAGTGTGAGCGAGTCTTTTGTTTCTTTTGGCTGAAATGCTCCCCTAGAAAGTTTTGCTCTCACCGTCTTTGCCTCTCTCTCTCTCTTTTCACATGCTGAGCAATCATTCCCAGGGTTGCCAGATTGCAAAAGTATTATTCATCTAAAAACCTTTTCAAAATACACCAGATTGTTTTTTTGTTTTTTTAAATCGACACTGACAATGGATTACCTTTAGGGCTGGAATAGTATGGCTGCAACGATCAGTCAAAAAAAATGACAACATTGTTGATATGTCGACTACTTGTTGCATTTCTACTTGAAAACCATGTTTATTGGCTGGTGTATTAATGTATAACAGATTCATGAATTAATTATCCAGTTTTAGAGTGCAAGTTAACAGTAGCAGCTTGTGTGTCAGCCTGTTGGTAATGCAGTTTTTTTTGTATACTCTAGGCTAAATAATTCTGATTCTTTCACCATTTATTTATTTTTTATTCCACTGGCTCTTTTAATTGATTTGGGTCTGCACAATTTCTTGACACACTGTGGAACAATTGATTGTTCGTCAAGAAGGATAGTCAAATTAACCATTATACCTTCATACAGTATGTTTACACCAATCAGAAACAACAAACACTGACAGAAGTAGACATTTTATGCTCAAATTGTAGAAGCAGAACAAATGGGCAAGTTTAAGGAAGGATTTGATGGAGTTTGACCAGGCCAAATTGTAATGGCTAGACAAATGGGTCAGAGCCAAAACTGCAGCTTTTTTGGGGTGTTCCTGGGGTGTCTGCAGTGGTCAGTAACTATCAAAAGTTGTCCAACAGGGTCATGAGTAATAAAGGCTCATCGATGTGCTTGGAGTAAAGACTGGCCTGTGTTTTCCAATCCAAAAGATGAGCCACTGTAGCTCAAATTGCTGAAGAATGTATTGCCGGCTCTGATCGTAAAACCACACAGTGAACTATAGTTTGTTGTGCATTGGGCAGCAAAAAGGGGACCAACAGTATTAGAACGGTGGTCATAATGTTATGTCTGATAAGTGCAGTTTGCAATGCAAAGAAAGAGTAAATTTTGGGTGAAGTTTACATAAGATATCATACCGTGTCATGTACAGTAGTCTAATGATAATTGGATTATAATTATATAATGTCTCACAATTAATTAAAATGTTTTGTAACCTTGGACAGTTTAAGAAAATAAATAAAAATAAATAAAAAAGTGGAGGTGTTACATAAACCATACAAACACACACTAGACCCTGCTGCTTATTGAACAGAGCAGTGAGATCTGCAGCTTCTGATGAACACATTCATTAATCTTTAATTCAGACTTAAGGAATCATTACTACCACACAGATGCCTTTTGTTGCCAAAATGACTTCTTTCATCACGGCTGCCTTGCAAATAATAGAAAATGGATCTGTGGCAGTCCTGCTGCCAGACACTGCAGGAAGCAGGTTAATATTGAAAGTGAAGTCACGTCAGCATGCTTTTGTCCTCTGAAGTGTGGATGGCATAGTGGCTCTATCGGTGAACCAGAGCTAGTCATGAATGCTAACACCAGCATTCCACCACTCATTTCAGGCTTGACAAAAGTAAAATTTTGCAATAAATAAATAAATGCATGCCCCAGCTAGCGGCAAAACTATTACTTTATTACTTTTTCCCATTTGTAAACACAAAGTGCAAAACTTCATTTTTTGCACCTCCAGGAGAGGTGTGGAGCATTTACCTGCCACTTTCAATAAAGTGCAGGTGGTGAGAGGAGATATGGTGGGAATTCATAAAGGTCTGCGTCTGGGAATGGGCGATTGCTCTCCATGCGGTTCTACACTTCTGTTTTCCCACTCATTGACACGCTTTAAAGGGCAAACCTGTGCCAGAAATTAAAATCAACATAGTGTGTTTTGGCACTTGGAAGGGGAGACTGTATTGGGGGTGGTTTGTCTAAATAATAAAATCAAATCAATAATTCTTCCAGTGTTCCGGTTTCCTACCACAGTCCAAAAAACATTGAGCCAGGTTAATTGGAGACACTGAATTGTAAAATTGAAAGGCATATACATATGCATAAACAAAATCACTTGTGTTCAAATTGTGCAACCAGCAGTACAGTTTGAGGTCACCATCTGTCGGCAATCCCTAAAGATGAAGGGAAACGAGAGCAATATTGACTACATTGCAGGTACACCACTGGGATGTTTTGCCATTTCCTGCATGCTGAAGAGCCAAATAAAGGAAGACACTGCAATCAGCAACACTGCATGCCCAGGAGTGGGGGGATGCTACTTCATTATCTGCAAAGAGTAGCGACACCAAACCCACCCACTATCATTACACCACCATTATGTTACAGAGACCCGGAGACCACTTTCTCTTTCTGCTGCATGTGCACTTTCTGCCAGCTCATTTGAGGCCCAAGAATTATGGGCAGTGGGCCATTAGATTGAACCATGTATTCCCTGGAAGCATTATTCACCAATGGTGCTCCATTTTCTTCCATCTAAACCAGAAAACACTCTGGGCAACAAAGCCTCTATGGAGGTATCTAGCCTGGTTTCAGCCTTTATTTATTTTAGTTTGTGGTGCAAATGGCGAGTGTTGGCTTTTACCAGTTGGCCCATTAGGATTTGAACCGAGAGGAGGGGCAGTTACTAAAGCCTGTTCTTGTCACTGGGGGAGGGGATGCAACTGCCTGCATTGGTACAGGATCTTCTTTACACCCCTAATTACTTTCAAAAGATTCTCTAGCCCAGAATTAAAGATGCACACTGTGGAGGGATGAAATCACCAACATTAACATGGAGATTCACTGCGTTCCAATCTGCATTCATCAAACTGTCTCTGCTGTTGCTGAAAATGGTGCGCGTCAATACAATTTGGTGACAAAGCCCATTAATCAACTTTGTTTACCCAAATGTTTCAGCCAGTCTTACCAACAGCTTTCCCAATTGCATGTTACCGAGTACAGTCTCTGGTGTCCTGCCGGATGGATATGGATTTCTTTACACCAAAGTGAGCACATTGTCTTCCAGATTTGCTTTATTACTTTCAAATGGACACGATCAAAATCAATAACCGTTTCATTTAACACCCTTCTTTACAGACTTCTGGACTAACCTGGGTTTTAAAAGGAGTAATTGTTTTAAACTGGTATGTTCGTACTTTCATTTTTATTTAGTGTTCAGTTTTTAATTCTGTAAGGATCACAGGGGTCTGGTGCCACCAGGAAACATTAGGAGCCACAATTCATCTCAGCATATATTTTTACATTTACTTACACTAATTCTCTGGATCTTCTTGAACACCTAGTGAGCACTTTCATAGAAAATATTTTACATCATCCTATGCACACTCTAGAGAAGGCAATATGAATTCTTAAAAGCATTAAAATGCTGCCTTTTAAGGTACCTTAAATTTCACTCACTCACTTTTCTAACCGCTTATCGGCTCAATATGGGAGCATCCAATGTTTTCCTAGCTGTGAAGGAAAACCTAGCATTCAGTGCGGCCCAAATTCTCTCAAAACATTACAAACATGGAAGATGAATACAGAGACTTATTTTTAAATTTAAATAGAGCATTGATTTTTTAAGTATTTTTAGTCATGCAAATGTAATTTATTTACAAATTTGGGGTATTCGCGACAATTGAACCGTTGTACAAGGAGAAAGATGTTATTTGACTCGTTGGTGCATTCTACTACCTTATTGGTTTGAATAGCAATATGCTAACTGTTATATGCCAACTGTGTATGTAACAATGCACCAGAAGACAATTATTGATTCACAATTCAAACCGTTGGGAATGTAACCTGAATCAATATATACTTCAAACATCAGAGGGCGCTGGAGCTATTCATCTCGCCTAAAAAACATTTGGCAGGAGCATAGACAAAGCCTTAGTTTGTTTACATGAGGGTTGGTTTTTATTTGTTTTATTCAAATTTATGTAATGTGGGATTTGTTTTAAAAATTAATTTCATTATTGATTGTACCTGCTCAGAAGCAAAGAGCATTCATTATTTAATTAAATAATAATAAAGATACAAATGTAAATGTTAAAGATAAATATTGAAAAGATTGAAGATAAACTATTACATTTAGTTATAAAAATTGGGAATAACAGGTCATGAAACCAGGAGGAATCTTATTGCATCATGGGTAAAGTGTATCATTACATCCCCAATACTGAGGCAACTCCCTATTTAGGCAGTAGGCAGCAAGGTAGCTCACTAGGTTTTGAAACAGACACCTTCCCTCATTCAATCATCACCTTATCTCTGAACACATGGACATACTCCTTCCAAAGATAGGATAAAACAATGAACTGATTAAGCTTAAAGCAAATGCCATGATTCTGGTGGCCTAATTCTCATATACTTTGTTATGTCTATCCTGGCTGTGAGACCGCAGACCGTGCACGTTTAGTTCATCTTTTCCTTAAGGGGCTATGGACATTTTTGTCGGAATGTCAAAGATCTGTGCCGGATCACTTCAAAACCGTGTGTAGTGTAAGCAAATGATTATCAGTCTGGTTTCTAGTCTAAACATTTCCTTATTTGGATCTTGATTTGATTTTGTTACGCATTGCTGGCATCCCTAATTAGATGCCACCCAGTTCTACCCATAAAGGATTTTCCAGCTTTTCTTGTGCCATTTCTTTGCACTTACACTAAATAAAGGATTATTCACATCATGCTTTCAAAATGAAACCGCTGGATCCATTTTGACTAGTTGGATGCTAAAGGAAGTTCACCTGTGTAAATACATCTGAAAGTGATACGTTTTAAGTATAAACAACCTAAAGACTTCTAAAGGAACTGATCAAAGGATGTGTTCCCAATATGTAACACAAAAATGTACAGTATTGCAAAAACAAAACAGAACATATTTATTTTGCTTTTATTGTAAATGAGTAGAATTGAGCCAGTATTGGTCTGGTGGTTAGAAAACTGGGCTTGTGATCAGAAGGTTGCCGGTTTGATTCCCAGAGCAGTCGGGTCACGACTGATGTGCCCTTGAGCAAGGCACCTAACCTCTAACTGCTCCCTGAGTTCTGTAGCTAGGGTCGCCCACCGCTCTGGGCATGTGTGCTCACTGCCCCTTAGTGTTGTATGTGCTTTGCTGCATGGATTGGGTTAAAATGTGGAGGACAATTTCACTGCACAGTGATGAGTATTCGAAATGCTACAAAATAAAAATAATTATCTAATAATATATAACTATTGTTTATTTTTTATAAATTAACCAAAACATGAATCACCTGAATGCATAGTGAAAGAAAAATGAACAATGAAATTATAATAAATCAGTGAAAAATCCAACAAAGATCAATAAATATTAGTTTACCATTTAGCAGATTTTCCACTAAGCATATAACTCTAAGATGTAATTTGAAAGAAAGTAGCATGTGTAACAAATACAACCCCATGTTCATGAGGTTCGTCCCCAAAAGAGCCTAGAATCAATTTTGGTATTTACTTGAGGAATCAGGCCATGCGATAAAATGCACTAAACATCCCACTCCTTTTTATGACTTTTTAATGAGTCTAATACCACCTTGTTTCTAAAACTAATGGGCTATTAGATCCACAAACAAGTAGTCTGATATCACACAGATCAATGTCCCCTAGCAACCTTATTTTCTCATTAGAGGGAAAAAAGCATGTATACCCCTCCCCCATTTTAGAACCGTTGGGAGGAAATGGTTGTGACAGTTTTTCATACACTGAATGGAGAACCCCCTCAGGGAATTCAGTACATTACATGGTGAGCACATCTGGAACGTGTTACTCTATGTGATGCTTGAATTGTGCATCATGTATGTTTTGGGAAACACACTGTAAAACAGATTTGCTCACATGCACATATGACTCAAAGGGAAATAATAATATTAATACATGGTGCTTAACTGACCAAATGTCATGGTGAATCAACAGTCTGGGAATCAGTTCAAATGGTGCCAGCAGCAGAAGTGTGCAGATGGTGTGATCTGTCCTGATAATTACCAAGCTATTATTAAATCAAGTTCATAAATCCTCACAGAATTTACACAGCACATCATTTTTTAATAAACATGTTGTATTCTATTTCATCGTTTTTGAAGTCTGCATGTAATTGTTTTAAGTGTCTTGCTCAGGTTACTGTGTGTTCAAGGTTTAGTCACACTTCTTGCCAACAGGTTTGTTTTGACAGAAATGATTTGTGGAGACAGGATTTCTTCCTCTTCCAGAATGAGTGTGCCCCTGAGCACAACACAATGTTTATCAAGGTCAGGCTCATACATTTGATAAGAGGGCCACCAATCACTGATGTTACTCAACACATGTCAGATCATGGATTTATGGTACAATCTATATTTTTTTATATTTATATATCAAACAGGGTGTTATTTGAAAACGTCACCCTTAATATCTCCTTTCCAGTAAATAATACGAAAAATCTGAGATACGTCAATTTATTTTCAATGAGGATACTTGTAAAGATTTTGCAGCCTTCAGGGTTCAACCCCCTGGGAGGGGTGGGCATGGACCTTAAAATCTTAAATGGGAAGGGGGGGGGGGAAGTCATCATTTTAGCACATCATATTAAAGTTAGTTTAATTCTCTTTCCCATAATACCCCCAATTTATTATTTTTTGAACAGCATTTTCCAAGAAAAAAACAAAAGCTTTCCAAAAATACAAATTTAATTAGAACTTAACCTTAACTTAAATATATATAATGAATAAGTATTTACAGGGACACTTTAAAATCATTGTGTTTAGTTTTGAGTCAAAAATGTACCCTTTTGCAATCTGTACACTGAAAGTATATATTTTCACACATTAAAATGAACTTATCACCGTGCGTTTCGTAAAAAGTGAGTTTTCACTGAAATCATAGCACTCAACATGTTGGTTTTTCTTTTCAGCTAAAAACACTATAGTGATAATTACATTACACCACAGATCGGATCATAACACAGTACGTACATATAGGTGTAACATAAGCAAAGTAATTTCATGCAAAGCAAGTTTTTTCATTTTCTGGAGAGATTTGTTATGGGATGGGGAGTGTGGTGGACCCAAGAGCGGAGCTCCTGGTTTATTTATTGTAGGTGAGATGTGCTTTTGTTTTAAACAGGAAAATATTGACGGATATGTGCTTTAATGTTCACTGTGTGAGGGCTGGATTTAAACTGGTAACCTCATGCACCAAGGAGCAGTGCTTTACCACTGCTCTATTGGGAGAGTGAAAACAATGGTGGGCTCAAAAACGGCGGCAATGTCAAACAAAGGAAACACCAAAACTTGCATTCTCAAACAAGGATGACATTAATAAAATCAAATAAAATATTATCAATCTGGAGGTTGGGATCACTCCCAAAACAAACAGTGCATTTCTCTTAAACAATTAATTAAACTTAAAGTGAGCCGAACCCTTTAAGTTCAACTCACCCCTTTTAAAACCAATTTCTTTCTTTTACTTTAGCAGAGTGAAGTTCTAACTTCAGGTAATCTATTCCTTATATCTTTTATATTATTACTATTCCTTTATTCCTTTTGCTTTCTTTTGAATTACTCATTTATAGTTACTCTCTTTCTATTTACTTTAATACATATACCCACCATTGCTAATACCATACCGTCTGCGTCTCTACATAGATGCAGCACTGAATAAAGGTTTGAGTGGGCTTTTATGCAGAGCCCAGCAGGTGTATCTAATCAGCCTGATCAGCCTTAATTAGCACCTGGGCTTCTGGGAAACGGAGTTCTGAGATCTGCTCTCAGCTACTCTCTTTCTGCACTGCCCTGGCCCCCTGCTGGTGACTGGCTGTGTGGACTGACCTCTTACATAATTAGGGTATATTAAGATGAGTTTAGTTAATATTTATGTCACAAAGTTGTTCTTTGTGACATAATCCTGTCCACAAAATCCTTATCCTTAACCGTGGATAATTGGGGATTCACTGTATGTATAAATCTTTTTGTGGCTTTTCAAAAGCTTTTTATTTAAACCAGCTAACAAAACAAGTCAATAAATGTGAAGGCTCTGTATCTCCACAGCAGATCATGATCGGCATTGTTCATTTGGGATGGTTTCACCAGATGCCCTTTCTGACACAACCCACCTATTTATCTGTGTGGGGACCAGGCACCATAACACACTGGTTTGTGCATCCTAGTTGCTAGGGTGTCACCCAGCCGACCGGCGGCAACCCTAACTGTAGGCGCTGGTGTGCTAGCAGAACATATGATGGAGTTTTGCTGGATCTCTCTTGTAATAAGGGCAATTTAATTTGACTTCTGGATGGATTTGGGCTAGTTTGGCACTACACAAGTATGTACAACTTTTAATTTAAAAAAAATCATAGCCATAGCCCAGTGGATTAGTCAGAAAGTCACTGGTTCAAGTCCCACCCCTGGCAAGTTGCCTCTAATCCTAAATTCAGACTGTGTACTGTACTGTAACAGTAAGTCGCTTTGTATGATGTATTCTGCTATATGCTAAAATTTATCGTCGCCTGCTGGTTTAACATGCGACTAACAGCGTGTTTTTTGTGGTTACATGTGGATGGAAATTTTATTTAAAACACTGTGTGAACAGGTTCTTTTTATTTAAACAAATTAAAATTTTAAAAAATGTACATGTGGATTATGCCTAAAAGTCAGAGGAGATGTGGGCAGCAATATACCCACCTCAACTGGAATCAGGGATCCACCAGCAGAAGAGAAATTGACTTTTCTAATTTGGGAAAAATGGATAAATGTGAGTAAAAATAGGAAAAAAATGACAATCCATTAGACATCACATGTTCGGCAAGCTTATACATGTGTATTTTTTCACCAGAGAAGGATGGGCCCCTGCTGAGTTTGGTTTCTCCAAGGTGTATTGTTAGGGAGTTTTTACTTGCCACAGTCGCCCTCGGCTTGCTCAACAGGAGGTTTTTGGTCTGGTTGTCCTAAACTCTGTAAAGCTGCTTTGTGACAATGTCGATTGTAAAAAGCGCTATACAAATAAATTGACTTGACTTGTTTTTGCCAATATTTATTTATTAGGATTAGATTGGTGTCATACTGTACACATTAGTTACATTCATGACTAGGTCATTAAAGGTAATCCATGAAATGTCGCAGACTATTTGTATTACCATTTTAATAAACATACTTGGCTGTGGGCTCCATGGCTTTAGATTACACAAAATAAATCTGTGTTTACATCGAAAATTCATTTTCATGTGAACAATCTGCAGTTCCATCTGTGATCATTACATAAATCGTAAGAGGGCAATCTGATTCTCTAGTTCCTTTTTTCTTAAGGACAAATTGTCTCCTTTGTGTCCAACATGAGATAAATCAGGTTGTGAACTCTTCCACTGCTTAAACATCATTATATGACCATTCCTTTCACTCCTTTAAACTAAGCAGACTTCGGGTTCGTTGGTGCTCCTCCTTTAATGAGAAGTCTTTAGTAAGAGCGTAAAAACCTGGCATCAACGTTTAGATAAACTCTCGGGCAGTGTTTGTGGACTGGGTCTGTGATTTCTCCCTCATAATTTTAGGATAAAGACCCTGTTTCCAAGAGACCCTTAGCGTACCGCCAAAGCATGCAGCCAACCGGTGAATTGAAAGCGAAAAAGCAAAACTCCTGAAACTGACAAGTTTCTCACTTCTAGTAAACCAGCTATTCCTGAAAAAGCTCACATTAACTGTCAAACCCTCTATTCTCTCTTCTAACTTTTAATATGAGCAAAATGTGGGGATGTGAAAATCTCCTTTAATGGAGCCATTCACGGGGACACAGGAAGACGAACAAGTGCCTTCATTCAGCGGCCTCCAAAATGCAAATGCCCCTGGCCCTTAACACTTTTTATTAAGGTTCCCATGTCACAATATGGCAAAGACTGCATCATTGGCTCTAACATGTTTCAGAGCCATGGAAGACATGAATGTGTTTCGAGGACAAAAACATGGCTAGGTTTAGCATTTTAGTGACATTGTGGAGAGGCTTCAGCACTATTATCTTGTAATCTTAAACTGATGTGTTAAATAAATAAATAAAATACATTAATGAATAAATTAATATTAAATCTCTATTCTATGAGTAAGACCCTACCTAATTCAGGGCAGTGAAATTTTGTCAAGGACCGTGAAATGAGCAATCTCCGGTAAATTAGAAGAAGTTTCTCATGTTATATGAGTCAGTATTTCAGGTTTGTATTAAGTAAATTTAAACTTTTCATTTATGTAGAGTATGAAATTTAGGAGCGAAATGATTTGGTCCCAGCAATGATATCGGAGTTATATACATTTTTCATCCTGTAATGTTCTGACTGAGGCGTCATCAGAAATTATGTACTTCCAAACCAGTTTGTAAATACACAAACCTTTTACAGAATAGGCCATCCAAAAGCACATTGCAAGAACAGATTGTGTATTTGCAATAGTTTGTGTACAGTTTATTAATTTCTTCATTAAGTGATTTTCCACTAGCACACCAGCGAAGAGAGTTAAGTTGGTTCAAAACTTGGCTTTGCCTCCAGTCTGGGCACCACCCTAGCCACTAGGATGCACAAACCGAGTGCCGGTCTTAAGTCCAGATAAATAGGATGGCTTCGGCAGGAACAGCATGCAGTGGAGAAATGAGGACAAATCACAATGCACACCATGATCTGCCGTGGCGACCCCAAATCGGTAAAAGCCCTAAGGATTCACCAGTGAATGCTATAGATGCTCCATTACTCGGTCAAATCGGTCAAACTAAACGTTCAAGCTGTTGAAAGGCTAAAGCAGCTAAACCATGACTACCAGCTGATTCTGGAGACTCAAGAGGATGGTGTGTAAAGCAAAGGTTTAAAAGAAAAATAAAAGTATAATCTGTGATTTTTAACGTTTGTGAAATGAAGCACATGTCCCTGTGAATTTAGTAGTGCCCTATTTATGAGAAACCAGCTCTGAGTGCTGACTGATTAATCCATAATTTTTCCTATTTTCACTGTTATTGCCCTTAACATTTTATATCGCAGCAGAAAACATTCAGTCCCTACTTGAGCTGAATATTGAAGTTGCACCCAGATTTATTATTTGCTCTTGTTTATCTAGCCTGGAGCAAACACAAAGACCAAGTATTTTGTCTGAACATGTATTTTATTGTCAGCTCCAAGAATGTAAGAAACTCTTCCATAGAAACAGGTGAACTTATTATAATGTAAGTAAGCTGCCAGAAAAGCTTCATTGTGTTTTAGTGTAGATCTTAGAAAATCCTTGTAACTGGAATGGGGGATGGACCAGATTTTTTCTTAAGTGAAATTCCTTTAGTTTGTGTTTTCATTAGAGGTTCCTTTGTTTAGTGTACTTCAATTTCTTAAAGGGGACCATTACATTTTTAAAAAGTAGTAAGCACAGAAATGCTGCTTAAAGTTTCATCAGATTTTAAAATATTTTTTAAATGTAATGGAAAAGAGTTAGTGGACCCTAAAGCTTCTGGTTAATTTATTGTGTGTAATTGTACACTTAAATAATCATGAAAACAACAAAGTGTTGAAGTGCTGTAGTGTTCACAGTAGTGAGTTTGAACCAGCTACCTCCTGCACCAAATCGCAGGTGGAAAAAGCACTCAAAAATGGTGGTAAAATGTGAATGGCGTTGAAACTCAAAAACCGCCATGGGACTAAGAACGCTAACTAAGAATGTTTAACTACCGTAAATTCCGGCCTATAAACCGCACCTGAGTATAAGCCGCACGC
>JAYDZG010000043.1:13563952-13577628 GCA_034509265.1 Microcambeva bendego
ACTTACAGCAAAGTTACAGTTTACAATCTGAGCAATGAGGGTTACAGGCCTTGCTCAATAGCTCAACAGCAGCAACCTAGACGTAGGGAGGTTTGAACCAGCATCCTTCAGATTACTAGTCCTGTACCTATTAGGCTGTGTCTGCCTTTTTTTTCTCTCACATAATACAGTAACAGTGTCATTTGGAAGCTCTGATGGAACTTCTTGTCTTGTTGTCACGGACAGCTGTTATAGTAAAAGGTTTCCCCTCTATTCCACTCTAAGTTGAACCTGAGTGTCACTTAAATTATGCAGATTTGTTTAGACCTTTTTTAAACAAAAAAATTATATGGTCTGTGGGAAAGCATTATTGACATATGTTGCAGTGAGTTCCTGCTGTGATAGTTATTTGACAATTAACGGACACAGTACACAACAGTATACGAGTAGATCCTTGTGTAGTAAGTCTGTATAATGTCTTTGTATATCTGTATGCAGAGACAGAATACTAGACAAAATTAAACAACGCTAAAAAATAATTTAACAGGAACATAACAGAACAAGGCACAAATAAGACAAACTGACAAACAAGCTATGGCTAACAGCATAACAGTTAACAGGACAATCAAACAATCAAAAACCTGCACAGGACTGAATCTACAGAGTTTGAGACCAAACAGATTTGGGGAGAAATAATCTCCAACTGAATAATTATTTAAATGAGGTTCAGCTGGAGTTGCAAGATAAATAAAGGACACTTTGACTTGATAGTGACATAATTGAAACTACTTCTATTACTATTAGTAATAATAATCATCATAATAATTGCATTAGTATTATTATTATTGTTGGAATTTACAAATGGGATGTTTTAAAATCTTCAGCTTAATTACTGATTATTACCAACAACAACGTTGTTAACATTAGTGCTACACAAGAGTATGATACTATGACTGCCATAATGACATGGAGTGCCATCTGTGAATATATGTGTATCTGCCAATAGAACTTAAGAAAACAGGGGGTGGGGAAATCACTCCCTGGTATTACATTCCGCCAGCCGTATTTCACCACAAGCACAATTATGTTAATTAATTTTTACTCTAACATTTTGTTCATACAAGTGGACAATCAGCTTTTCATAATTACAGTGTGCCATGCCAAGCAGGCACCGGCTATCGCTTTCCATGCTCGAGTGTAAAACGATCACAGGATGATTGCGATCCAAAATCAAATTGGGGGGTGTGTTTCACTCACCTTGAAGTGCAGGTCTGGAATCAATTTGAAGGCTGTTAAAGTGTCATGGTTAATAGGGAACCACATATAAACACCACAAGTGAGGTGTGGTATTACATCTGGAGAGGCATATGGCATTAGAGTTCATGAAGAGTACCCATCAGATATCCACCAATCATTTCATGCATGTAAGGGTTTAATGATTGTGCAGAGAGGAAAATATGCTCCACCTGTGACATTTTAAATAAAAACATTAAGTAAATAGCTTTAAAAAGTCTTGTTTAAAATTAGTTCAACAAACAAAAAACTTTTGCCATTTGTTATAATGCAGTGCAGATACAATATATGTTCAAAATATGTGGAAACCTTTTAATGAAGCTAAAATCTAAACAAGCCTCAAGTGATATTTCAGTTCATTCCAAAGCTGTTCAGTGGCCCTGATGTTGGAGTAAACTAACCTTCTGTTATTGTCATTCTAGACACTGCATAACATTACCTTCCCAATATTGTTTTGGTCTCTAATTTGCTGCTAAAACAGCCCAGCAACTGTGAAGCACAGTATATTCTGACACCAACATCTTCAAAACTGCAGCTCTTGTGGGGTGTTCCCAGCCTGCAGTGGTCAGTATATATCAAAAGGGGTCCAATGAAGGATTAGTGGTAAACCAACAAAAGTGTCATCTGCAGCCAAGACGCATTGATGCACATGGGGAGCAAAGGCTGGCCTGTGTGGTCTGATCCAGCAGATGAGCTACTGTAGCTAAAACTGCTGAAGACGTTAAAGCTGGATCTGATAGAAAGGTGTCTGAATAAACAGTTTATTATAGGTTTTCTGCATAAGTGGGGGCCGACACAATATTAGGAAGATGGTCTTAATGTTGGAAGGAACTCAGAACTACTATCAGAGTAGACTGGATAACTGTGGAGCCAGCAGGATCCATATTTTTCGGTCTAGTGAATCTGTTCATGTCCTGGCACCGACCCTAACCTTCCATACCCAACACTTCATCTCTCAGCTCACATCCACAATCTGGGAGTTCTGTATTAAAGCCAGCACATATATCACATTAGACAAGACGGTGGTGTTGATCAGGACCCAGGCGAGCAACGTCGTCAGCGTTGCCTGAAGGTTAGGCGGAGGTTATTTCTCATAACAAAGAACACCTGTGCTCCCTATGCACCCACATTTCACTTGGCGAGTGAGTTGATTTGTTGCCTTCTGCAGGTGGTGCATTTTTCTCTTATCCAGTGTGAGAGACTGGAGGAAACCCTAAGATTACATAGCTTTTTACTGCACTCAGCGAAATGTAGTGCTGTTTTCTGTTATCAGCAGTTACTAATTAAAAAAAAGAAGAGAAAAGCTGTACGACTTATTCCATGTGGGTGTTTAATTTATTTATGTTTTAATACAAGTATGCATCTAGTGGCCAGTTTTTGTATTGGTCTTATTCAAAATGTAGCCAATCGGTTTACAGAAAAGGTTAAACACTACAAATCTAAATCTCATAACCCAAACAAATGATGTGAAATGGGTAGAGGCTGGTTTACAAGTAAATGTCGCAGATATTTCCCCAGACCCGAGTCTGCACAGCTTGGTGGCATGCTGTGAGCTGTGCAAAGGAGAGGAACAGTGATAGAGAGACAAAGAGAAGAAAGAAAAGAGAAAGAGAGCGGAGGGTAGAGAAGGGAAGCGATTCCCTTGGCATTACTCTGAACAATGCCAGGTTTGTTAGGTTCAGCTAGGCTCAGAAGAGCTGGCAGTTTGCCCCATCTACCTTTCCGCACTTTTGGCTATCCGCTTTCTGTCCGCTGTCCTTCCCCAGAAGTGCTTGTGCAAAGTTCATAAGGCTTCCCTCTGTTTGTGCTGCCTATAATGCCAGTCTCTTCCTGTGGGCACTTAAACGGTGTGCCAAGGGCCTCGGATTGACACAGCAGCGAGTGTTCTCAGCGGCTGGTTTTGGCAATCCGCTCCCGCTATTAAGTAACCTACAGTGTCTGTGCTAAATCCCACTCTCCCTGAGCCGGCCCCTCCTGTGTTAGGACATGAATGGAGGTAGGACATGTTTAGAGATGTGCATATTTCAGTCATCACATGTTTGAGTTATTGGTTAAAAACCGATGCGTAGTGACTAATCACAGCATTCTTGTGTTCAGTTTGTTTTCATTGTGAGTGGCACTTTAATTGCTCTGATTTCAGTTAAAGTTTTTTCAAATTGGATATTTTTTAATGTTTGTTTATTTGGGATTTTTAACGGCGTGTTTTACACTTTGGTTACATTCATGGCAGGAAACGGTCATTCATCAATACACAGGTTATATCGAACACAGTAATGGCCAATTTTGTGTCTCTAATTCCCCTCAATTGGATGTGTTTGGACTGTGAAAGGAAAGCGGAGTACCTGAAGTAAACCCACACAGACACGGAGAGAACATGCAAACTCCACACAGAAAGGACCCGGACCACCCCACCTGATTTTCAAACCCAGGGCCTTCTTGCTGTGAGGTGACACACTTAGCCACCATGCTGCCCAAATCCCAATCAAAACATTTGCATGCTAATATGCAGAAAGATCAATCATAAGCAAGACCTTGTATCATGCATTTTTATACAACAAAAATAAAGAAAACAACAAGCATTTAAGTACATAGGATTTATAGTGATCTTGACACTTGCACAGCTTATTCATATTAAATCGAATCCACAACATAATAATTGCTTTGATAATCTACACTAATCATCATTAAACACAAAAAGAGTATATTGAAGAGTGGATTTGAGGCCTTTGAAGTCTTCGAATCTGTTCCAGTAGCACACCTAATCCTCAGACTTAAACTCTGTTAAACATCTGTGGAGAGACCTGAAGTTCACATATGCTCACAATTTAATCTTAAAGAGTTTAAGAGGATCTGCCAAGAGGAATGGGGTAAACTCCAGGTGACTTATTCAAAAGACTTGCTGCTGTATTTGCTGCGAAAAGAACATATACAATGTTTTAAATAAACTGTATTTTTAATAGATTTTAATTGGATTGTTAAAAATATATATTTAAAGGTTCACAACATAAGGAAGTATCGAATAAGTCAAGTAGCATGCTTTTTTAAAATGCCTGTGAACTTAATGATACTTCGATCAGACAAAACATTATGACCACCCTTCAAATATTGTGTTGGTGACACCTATAAGGATGAGCATTAATTTCTTTAGCATTTAGAGCTACAGTAGCTCATCTGTTGGATCAGATCATACTTGGTTATTAAAGTGAGAATCCATCTCCCATTACTTTAGTTTCCTACCCACATGCATAAAAGGGGGATGGGCTGCGTTATAGTGTCTGCATTTGCTTGAACATAATCATATAAAAGCAAACCTGATTAGGACATTATTTGGTTTATTGGGTTTAAATGCACTTTAAGAATGTTTTATTGCCGTGCCACCTTATACTTAGATCTACTTAAAGCAGTTGAGAAAAAAAAACTCTTTATCCCATCTGTTTTTATGACAATGAAAATGTGCTGAAAAAAACCTTATTGTTTTATTAAAACCAAATGTATACATTTGAAAATTCATGATTATGTGTATTCTTTAGCTGTTACCCACTCCAACATGTCATATTACACATATAAAACCTCAGCAACAAATACATTTATTTGTCCTCCCCTTTTATTTCTTTAGTCTTTAGTCCCCAATTGGGAATTTGCTGATGCTTGCACAACCTCTGATTTGATTTCGGAGTGCCACATCTATTAACACATGACAAATCTAAAGCTGCCTCTCATCACCTGTCAGTGCTGGATTCCTACACAAAGCTGTAACACATATGGAGAGTGATTCAGAGATTAATGTGACTTAGCTGTCCACGTATCAAGACCAGTCCATCAGTGGGAAGAAACCTCCTTTAAACATGGGTAGATGTGTTTTTATTTATTTAATAGGATGTGAACATCCTGTTTCAGACACTTGTTATTTTCTATGACAGGACAGGTAGTTACTGGTAACACAAGATGCATCAGTTCAAGTCTGATTATTTCGGTCTAAGTACATCAATGCAAACTATTTCTATCCTTCTCTAGACTCTAGTGTATGTAAATAGGTTGGCTTAGTGTTAATTACTCTTTAGGTGTGAAGGTTCATCGGTTCTGTGATGGACTGGCACACTGTCCAAGGTGTTTCTGTGTTCTTTGGGTTCATTAAAAGCTGGGATAGGCTACAACATGTTCATTTTCCTTCTCAACAAATTATGTGCATAGCTAAGTCTAAATCTATTTTCATATCCCAAATAGGATTCTGTTCATCCTCTATAAATTGTGGTTTGGCTATGTCCATGTTTATCGAGAATTTGCCTTTCTTGAACGAAGATTTTGGTGCTTTAAAGCCAATTTTTGCTCTTAAGCAATTCACATCCACATGACTCAGACATGACCCTCTTCCCTTCCCCCATTTCCAATTTCTCTTATTCCCTCTGTTAACCCGCTACTCGTACACCTCACTCCACATCGTATATCATCCTGCTCCTTCTCCCTCATCCCCCACTCCCCCATGTCGCTGTAGAGGGCTGGGAGGTTTTTCTGTACGCCAAGTGAGGGCTTGTTACCAGCCCATCAATCACTCTGATGCGAGTCAGAAATGAACGTCACATGGGCATGTGGTCGCTGGTCATGCTCTTGCTCATGTTCTCACCCAAGTGGTGGCAATTAGTCGAATCTAAGCAACCGCTTCCAGGTGTTTATAGCATCCTTGAGAAGCAGATAATTCTTTTTCTTTCAATTTTTTGCTTAAGTTGAACTAATATATGAACAGATTAGAGCATTTTAAAATCATAAAAAGTAGAAACACCCACATGTACTCAATTACCTTTATTTATAAGGTTTTATGTATTATTATTATTATGTATCTATATTTTAGGTCCTGCCTGTTATATTGTTTAATGAGCTGTACAGCCAACACTTAATTAAATCCCTGTAGACAAAATGTTTGCCTGCCTGAATCATTTTTTTAAATTTAAATATTTTTTTTTTTTATTTTCAGTGGAAACTCAGTGAAAAATTAAGTCATTGCATTGGAAAAGTAAATGAAAGTCCCATGTTCCTTCCCCGGTCTGGGTCCTTTCTGTGTCCTTTGCAGGTTCTTCTTGTGGGTTTCCTCCCATAGTGTTTATCCATTTTATGAGGAGAAACTATTCAATTTTAGATTGCTGTTTAGATGATTGGTTGTGTGTATGCCTTATATAAGCTGTTCAGAAAGTGAGTGAGTTTATGCATATTATGTATAATGATAAATAAATATAAGTAAATAGTTCATTGTAATGCATCGTTTTGGTCTAGGTTGTACATTTTAAAATAACAAATGTTGCAAATAAAGTATCTATATTGACCACTTTATCTTTGTCAGGGCTACATTAGGACCACTACACAATTTATCACACCTAGTGTTTGAAATGCTTAAGGTCTTGAGGACCCACATCAATGTGCTGCCTTAATTCAAATGTAGCTTTATCAGCATGCCCAAATTTGGACTTTCGTATTGCAAAAGCATATAGGGAATAATAAACAAACTAAAAAAAACAATAGAAAATCTGCAATATAGTGTAAAAATGTTAGTATGATAGTATGATTATCTTTTCATCATGGCACCTGTTAGTGGTTGGGATACATTTGGCGGTACATATTTGAGCAAGTTTCACAAGGGCAAAATTATGATGGATAGACGACTGAGTCAGAGTATCTTCAAAACTGCAGCTCTTGTAGGGTGTCCCCGGTCTGCAGAGGTCAGTAGCCATCAAGATTTGGCTAAGAAATAGTGTAAACTGGTGACTGGGTCGTGCGAAGAGAAGGCTGGCCCGTGTGATATGATCCAGACGAGCTGCTGTAGCTCATTTTACTGAAGAGGTTAATCTGCTAGGACTTGTGTGATCTTTATTTGGAATGAGTTGTTCATGCGTTAATGTCTTAGTAAATATACAGAATTTGTATTGTCAGTGGTTTCTGCCAACCGGGTGGCTTTACAGACATGATTGGGCATGTCCAAGAAGGAAGAGGGGTAGTCGAAGACCTGGAATTGATTAACGCCATCTCAAGTGGTATTCAAAAAAGAAGTTAAAATAATCTGGTTAACTTACTTTCACTTTGAAAATCAATAAAACAAGAATATCGCCCTGGACAGACCAAACATTTTGTATTAAATTGAGCATTCTGAAATGCTGGAGTAAACATGCTTATGTTTTTTGCTCATGTTGCTCATGTTACTCAACATTACTACCACATTTTATTTTCATCAGAGTAGGCGGGTTATTGGTAAGGCCGTACTTGATTAACGGCTGTGAAAACTCAAACCGTGAAATGAGCATTTTTCTGTGTAATATGCAATTTGCTGTGAAAGTCTATTTTATTGTCAAAATGGCAAATGTACATTAAAAAAGCTGATATGTGCAATTATAAACCTTAAAATAGTATCAATTACACTTTAGACTGTTTTAATATTTGTTTAGCAATTTAGCAATTTTACATTCACATAGCATTTAAAAGTTTTACATTTACTAGTTAATTGGTACTATGAGGCGATTCTGGCAATCCTGCAGCCATTCAGTTACCAATCACTTAGTGAAAATGTCCCAAATGTTTAAGTCTAGGGTAGCTAAAAACATTACTCTTGTAATTGAGTTTGGAGAACTCCCCACCAATTATGTGGATGGAGGTGTATCAAGTTACAAGTTAGAAATCTAGTATCTTTGATACTGATGCTGGGTGTTCATTCAACTTCATGTTCATAGGTTTATATTCAAATATTAAAATTTAGCAGATTCTTTTGTTAAAAGTGACAGCACCGTGACTGTATTTTGCTCAAGCGTCCAATAGAGGCAATATGGCAGTGGTGGAGCTTAAACCAGCAACATATTGATTACTAGTGCAAATACTAGGCTACAACTAGGCTACCAACTTCAATTTATTCATTAGTATAATTTAATAACTGCCATGAAATGTACTATAAAAATCTGTTAAATCTGTGATTTTGAAAAAAGAATGGTCAGTGAAATTAAGGATATTTTATCATTATTTTTAGTAGGTCCCTACATAATGGTTAACATGATTTTCTCTAGCAAAGTAAACAATAACTTTGTGATCTTAATTTAGAATACTTGTCCGTAATATTACATTTTATTTTCTTCGAAAAAAGTCCTATTCAACATTCCATGGGAGCCTCTCTCCCTCTATCTCACTCACTCACTGTCACGCAGTCTCTTTCTTTCTCACTCACTTTCACACCGTCTCTCTCACACTCATTCTCATGCTGCTGCTCACTCTTGCCTTCTTGCTCTGTTGTAACCAGTGCTGTAGCACTAAGATCAGGCATTGAGCAGCGTGATTGTCACTCGCTTAATGAGTTCCTTCGCCAAGCGAGAGGCTTTGGCAGCATATGTCTCGTCTCTGCCTCCCATATGGAGTTAGCGGCTTCCTCTAGAGCAGTTCCTCAGTTCTTCTCACTCGGCTGTACATTCCGTTTTTGATCGGTTACGCCGTGTGGCAGAGCTAGAATTAATCTGGAGTGACAGGAAAGTCAGAGAATGAGGCGAGATCCCGTGAGTACTGACTTTGCTTTTATGTGCTTTGTCTGAGCTTGTTTTAAATAGCATCAGGTGGGGGATTACAGTACGAGAACAAGTGCTTCGGGTCTTTGTGGTTCAGAGGTAGGAGGGGTGAGGGGGGCAGGAAGGAAAGCGGCAAAGTGCAGGCAGTTCTTTTAAATCTCATTAAATGATGATGTTTGACAATCTGTTTTATTGGTTCCTGGAATATATTAGAGCATTTATATTTGTTTGAATATCAGAATCATGAATCTCAACCTCACTGACTTGTGTTTATGCATCCAGCATGTTTCTCAGTGGGAAGATGCATGTTTGAATTTAAAAAGTGCATGGACTCAATCAGTTGGTGGTTTTCTAGAGCTATTACTTCAGTTTGCTGGCCCTTTGGCGACAGTTGACAGAAAGCTTCCTGTGATGCTGGACTTTTTCAGATCAGTGAGTTGTGAAGGGAAAGATAAAAAAAGAAAGGTGAAACTGGTTTATATAAGCGCTGAGAAAAAGGAAGAAGAATTGAAAAGTTTTACTATGATTCCTTAAACGTTTAAACAATTTGTCGTACAGATTCTGTCCAGATATCTTTCCTAATTGAAGCAGGAAATTCCAAACTGCAGGACGTTGTAATCTTAGCAACAGGTCTTTACTTGTGAATACAGACAAGGAAAGGGTTTAAATGGAAAAAAGGCAACTCTTACAATGGAACTGCACTGCATAGTATTTTACCGTCAATTACCCATGTGGTCTGGCCTCTGTCACAATAGTTATCAGAACATTCCTAAACACTATACTAGTAATTTTATTTTGTTGAAGGCATTAAATCATTTTGCTTTTCTGTGTGGAAAACCTGTGAATGTAAAAAAACATTACTTTCTGTAGCTTTTAATCAGAATCCGCACATTAAAGGTGAATAACAGTAAAGGCTCACTGACATGATGCTACTGTTAAAAGCAGTTACGCTACCCTGGTATTCTTCTAATGCTGTGAAACATCTCTAGCCATCCTTCCAGGCTAAGTCAAGAATTAATGCTTCAATCTAGAGCAAATATATAGCCGGTATTTGTCATATCTACATGCACATTACATGAAATTTGTTATTCATTTATTCCCGCCTGCTTGGAAGCTGGGGTCAGAGCACAGGGTTAGCACTGTACCACACCCCTTGTCCTAAGAGGGTTAAGGGCCTCGCTTGAGGGCGCTTGAGTGGCTGCATAACAAAGCTGATATTTAACACAATGGTTTAACACGCTGCTGAGATCCAAATTCCAATCTCAGTTACCAACTGGTTGAGCGTCTACACAGACACGATTGAAAATTTTTATTAGGAGAGGTTATCAAAAAATATTTAGCAAAACTCCTTTAACTGTGGTCTCTACTGGTTAATTGAAGGCAATTGCACAGGGATTTTAAGTTATCGAGAGCAGTATATGATTCTCAGTACATAATACTACTCTCTGTATAAATCTTTCATTTTTCCACTTCCTATTCCCCCTCTTACAACCACTGTTTTTCACCTGTCATACAGATAGGCATATACAGTCATGGATAAAAGAGACCACTTCAAAATGAACAGCTGTTCTAGTTTCTGGGTATGTGATTGACCAAAATGAGGAGTGTAGTTTTATTCTTTTCTATTGTATTCTATTTCTTATTCAACAGTGCTCATTTTTATCAAACACATACCCAGAAATTTTAAAAGTAATAAAACCTGAAAATTGAAGTGGTTATTTTTCCCCATGACTGTGTAGATGTGTAGCAATGAGACATAAGACCACCTTCATTAGACCTTACAATTTTGTGCCCCTCCCCCTGACCACTGGGAACACTCCACAAGAGCTGCAGGTTTGTTCACTTGTGCCCAATATATCCAACCCACTAACAGATGCCATGGTGGAGAAATAATCAGTGTTATTCACTTCACCTGTCCGTGGTCATAATGTTAAGCCTGGTCAATGATCTTTTCTACTCTGTGCAGAAAATTGATTAATTTCAAATCCTACTCAGGAAATCAACTGGATCTGGGATTCACTCTTCCTTCATCTTGTTTTCATCCAGCTGTGGCTGGGTTGCATTCTGTGAGATTGCCAACATCCGTCAGATGTTCTTCATGAATGTAGCCGTTTCGGTTCCCAGAAAATAATCCACGGCCTCCGCCATGAAATTGCTTTCAGCTACACACCCGTTTCTCCCTGGTTAGACTGGGTCACAGCCTGATATTGTTCTGACCATGCTATGATTCACAGACTTCAAACAGTCGGAAAACCATTAGAGATAAAACAATTTCTCCTTTTGTCTTCACAACCATGGGCAAGTCCTTTGCTCTCATTGACAGTACCTGTGATGTCCGTGACACACCTTCTCATATTTTGTAGCTAAGCTGTGTGTAGTCCCAGTGATTCACTGCTGGTGTGTTGCAGCTCAGCGATTTCTGACTGTGGTGCTTAAACAATATCTTTCATTCTTCACTTCCTTCATGTGTGACCTTGTCTGTACAGATCTTTTATTTTCCCTTGCTCATGATGGAACTTTTTTTCATTCCTAGCGAGCTTGAATAGCATCCCTTTGTAACCTAACTAAGGGATTGCACTTGTGTTTCCTGATCTGTCTCTGTAGTACAAAGAAAACCACAGATGGAATTTTAACAAACAAACCTAATCATTTAAAATGGCTTGTCAATTGGAATTGAAAAGTATGTTTGATCCCTAGGTTGGGTGGTCCGGGTCTTTTCTGTTTGGAGTTTGCATGTTCTCCCTGTCTATGCATTTGTAAAGTATTTGGTTTAACCACCTTGCCTGTTTTTTTACAACCAGTTATATATTTTGTATATTTGTATATTTTGAATACAAGTAGTCACATTTTCAATAGATTAATTGTGGCATGTTCTGTTGGAGCACAATACAAAGCCAAAGTATGAAATCCATTAGCACTGTCAACCGATTTGGTTTCCACCAAGATAACAAGACATATCACATGACTAGAAACATCCAAAACTGGTTGTAAGAGCAAGACTTTTAAGGACTACCCTGGCCCTTTAATCTCACTAACCTGAACCCAACTGAGCATCTGTGACACCACAAGGGTTGTGTTTGCTCTATGGATCCTCCTCACATACCCACTAGCTGCTGTGGGATCCACTACAGTGAGCATGGCTCCAGAAATCTGTGACAACCTACCAGAACATTCATAATGATGTGGTCATAAGGTCATAATGATGTGACTCGACAGTGTACAACTGATTTAAACACAGTATCCTCTCCACTCTGGTCATACAATGTTTCACCAGTGCATTTGAAACTGAGTTAAAAGTTCCTATTTATTTTTTACAAACAACTACAAATAGTTTTTATTTTTTATCACTGACTACAATGGAAAACCACCCCCTGAACAGAACCCCTCCCCCCACACACACATACTTCCCCAGACATTGATAATCATTGACAATTGACCGGCTGATAATTATACTAAGCTGTTGAACTCTGAATGACAGTGGCAAAGGGCTAGCATAATTTATTGCTTCACCAAATGAGTGCTCTTCCTACCATACTTGTTACAAATCTACTGTGTTGGCCAGCTGAATTTTTAACACATATTAAATAATTTAGCAAAATTTCTTCTGAATTTTTTTTATACATTAACCATTCTAACAAGTGCATTTTTTGTTTGTTTTTTCCTAAGCTTAGCAGGCGGAGGAGGTTATAGGCAGTGGTTCCATGTTGCATATGGAGTGTTTGTAAGATGTTATCCTTCTTCAGATCTGTGCCTTTTTTAGATCCCTAATTTGTTTTGATTGCTCCCTAGAATCATTTTGGATTATTTTGTAGAAACCATACTGATCTCTGTTTCATACCGACTGGCCTTGCAGATAAGCAACCATAATGTACAGCCAAGTACAATGTACAGTTTCAAGAATTAAAAATATTAAATACAAAAAAGAGGGAAAAAAAGAAAATGAAATTGCAACAACTCTACTTGTTAACAGATCCATTACCATGAAGAGCTGCATATAAGAGGAACAGTTAATCATGTCTGGTAAAGAAAGGTCGACAGCGGGTGTGTTTCACAGAGGGCGTATCGTGAATCAATACACAGTAGGACTTCCTGTGAGAGTCCACCTAAATGAAGGGCCAACAACTACATTGTCGAGTGTTAGTCTTCATCTCTTCTCTGTCAAAATGGTGTAACTTCACACAATGTGGATTTGCAATTGCAAGTGGAAAACCTAAAACATTTTCAATTATCAAAATGTCTTAACATTTTTAAAATAAATACATTCCTTCCAAAATAAATTCCAATGACTTAATTTTTAATATGAAGACTCTGGAATTGTAATTGTGACTATTTACATTTGCAAGTTTGACCCTTGCCCTGGAAAATCCTAATCAATAATCTAAGAAGAGCATTAAGGAGAAGCGCAGCTTTGATTGAGCTTTAAATTGCATTTTTGCAAGGGCCAAAGGACTCGTTGATCTTTGTCGCCTGTCATTGCATTTCACTGTGGTCATGAGGTTGTTTGTCATCCTGTCAGAAGGAAGCTGAGGTCAGGAACTCAGAGGTTCATTTATTGCGACTCTGGGTAAATCCATCAACTTTATCATCTCTCATTCTCTCTTGGTTAAATCTTATCACCCACTCCATCTTTCGAAACATCTCTCCATAAAGCCTGCTCAAATGTACACATTTATTCAATTTCTTCTCATTGTTCATCTCTAACGCCCACTCCAGCAAGAGTTCATCTAAAGAGCATCTTCATCATTTTAGTCTCACATTGCTTCTTCCCTCTAGTGTTTCTAATCTACTTTAACTTCTCTACAATGCTCAGTCTATATTTAACACACTTATCACAGACCTGTTTCAGTTCAGAACAACACAGGATCTTGAATCTTTGCC
>JAYDZG010000043.1:13578865-13591782 GCA_034509265.1 Microcambeva bendego
GCCTACTTTTCTCTGCTCACTTCTCCGTTTTGGTCATTTGAACCATTTGAATGGAAGATGGAATGTAGTGGAGAGTAAATTATTTGGGTAAAAGTAACTCCTGTTTACTTAATCATTATTGATGTACCAAAGAACCAAACATTTGAAAAAGACAGCAACTCAAATATAGATATGAGGGTGGCACGGTGGCTAAGTAAGTAGCACTGTCTGCAGACAGCAAGAAGGTCCTGGGCTTGATACTCATATGGGGTGGTCTGGGTACTTTCTGTGTGGAGTTTGCATGTTCTCCGGGTGCTCAGGTTTCCTCCCACAGTGAAGTGAGATGATTTTGGGATACATAATTTGTCCAGGACTGTGTTTGTGTTTAAATTTAATGTAATGAACATTTACTGTGTTTGTAATGAATGCAACCAAAGTATAAAACATGATGTTCAAAACAAACAATATAAAGATTTTCTTATATTGATTTGTGGAAACCTTCACAAATTCACTTCGTTTTCCATTGCTGTAAGAATGGGTGAATATTGTATATTTTATACCTTTCACAAGACAGACAGAAAACACACTTTCTGCTGAGCAGCTAGCTTAAGAACAAACCACAGTATTGACCATATTGACTGACAGAATGGGTTCTGGAAGTTGCACTTGGAGATTTACATGTATATTTTCAACATTTTGGAGATTTATCCAAAGGGATTTACAATTTAGGGTTGAGGGCCTTGCTCAAGGGCCCAAAAGCAGCAACCTGGCATTGGTAAGGCAATCAGTTTACTCTTTACTAGTCCAGTAGCGTAAACACTAGGCTACAACTACCTATGTTGTGTGTAATGAGGTGTAATAAATAGACCAAGTTATACAAAGTGCATACAGTAAACCCCCGAATTTCCAAGAGAAGCCACGAAATGTGAAAAACTATAAATGTTGTAAATGGTCAGAAATGCCTATAAATCCATATTCCACAAACATTCCAGCTTAAAAATAAATTACACATTAACCTTAAAAATGAATGTAAAGTAATGCTTGATTACGGTTGTTACACCACCGTGAACACAGCAAATTATTTATTAATGTTATGATTACCTGTGCTGGGTCTCTATAGCCAGCTGTGCATGTTTAGTTCTCTCTGTTCTGCAGAATCAGTGAATAGATTGCTGTTGGTTGTAGGTTTGGCTCAAGCCAATCACAGCAATTATAAAGGGGCAGCTGTCTTAACAACCAGTCAGCATGGCTGATCCAGGGGTGGAGGCAGGAGAAACTGTAGACGTTCATTTACTCTGGAGCTCACTTCAAAGTGGACTTGAAATTGTGTAGCCTCCTGTAATTAAACTCTCAGTGCTGGAACGCTTGTAAAAGCTTCGTGTTCATGCTGATGCTTCAGTTATTAAAGCAATTTTGTTAACGGTAAAACAGAGTCTCTCTACATATTGGTTTCCTTTTCAGCTAAAACACTTTAGAACCTCTATTACATTATTACACCACTTGCATTTAGAGGTAACAGTGTTACGAGCCAGGCTGTGGTAAGTACTGTGATTCATGCAAGCACATTTTCCGGTATAAGTAGGGTAAATTTAGAAAGTTATATTTTTCCTAATAATTTAGCATTCAAACACATGACATATTATATATTGTCACGATGAAGCCATAAAAATGCAGCAGCTATTAGTGATTTCCACGAAATTGTGGGGTTTTCGTGAACTATTTGTAGTTTGGTTCCAACGGAGAAACCCACGAAAGACCGCAAATCCTGAACTGCAAATTTGCAGAAGTTCACTTTAATAACAACAGAAGAAAAAACAAGGGTACACAAGATAAGACCTAAGCTAAGCTAAAGGCTAATGCTAAACTAAACACACATGAAATTGGACTAAACTAAACTATACAACATTAATTCAAAACAGAACAAGACCAACCAAGAGCAAACCAAACCAAATCAAAATAGTCTCAATTACACCTTAAATGCCCTATTTACCCTAAATAATTTGGAGCTGTGGATCATTAATAGGGGATAGGGGCGTGACACATAGGAGCACTCGAGGTACACAGAGAGGCTGGATTTGGAACAACATGGATAAAATAATACAGTTCCCATATGGACAAAAAATAAATGCTATTAAATATAACTTATTGTAGTGCAGAATGTTTCTCACCATGCAATTGTTTTAAATAAGTGAAATATAACAGTAAATCATTTTCTCTTTGCCATGTATGTGTCTGGCTTCTTTCTATGTCATACTGTATAAACACCAGTGGCACTTTGTATAAAACAAAGCGGCAAACTGGGTCAAATTTCAATTAGATATCTTTCAAGGTAGTACAATGGCAAGGTAGAACTAGGAAACAATTGCACCCTTCAGTGTAGGTCAGATTGTGATGGCATAGATACCGAAAACATATAACTGTTAACACTAGCAGGGGCAACAAAAGCATTATTTTTGTTCTGCCCCAGTTGTTTTGGTTTTTGATGTCTAGCAGGCCCTTATTAAGTTTGTTTTGATGTTTTTCAAGACAACCATTAACTAAATACAAATATGGTCTCTGCATTCTCTCACTCTAGCCGTGATTCTGTTTGATTGGTTAGCATCATGCAGATCTCTTGTCACTCATGTGACCTACTTTGGTAACAATTGGTCCATGGTCAAGAAGGATGTTTTTGGATCAGGAACCATCTGGACTGATTTATCTTCCTCTGTTTCTGTGGATGGCTAAAACAATGCTAAACCATTTCAGAGATGGAGGATATTAAGTAAATTGTGTTGTGGGCTAGTCATATGTCAACTTTGCTTTTGTGTGTTCTACTAATCATTTGGTTGACTCATTAGGTACTCATCGATCAATCTTTCACTCTTGTAAAACATTGTAATCGCTTTTAAAATAGAAAATGTGACTCCCTTTTTTAAGGCAATGTGACTCCCTTGTTTAAGGCAAGGTGACTCCCTTGTTTAAGGTTAACAAGTTTGCATAGAAACACTAAATATCCTTGCCTAAATACCCCCACCAAATCCCACTATTCATTCCTTGCCTATTATTCACCCCCTTTCCCTATTTTTCATGCTGGGACTGTTGCACTATTAATGGACTTGTAAATTAACCATTTTACTTTCAACAAGGACAACCCCTCCTTCTACCAAACAGAGCCATATTCTCAATCAGTGAAGACATTTAAGCAATTACCATCTCATTAGCTAATTTTGTTTCATGTTTGGTACAGACAGCCAAGTTTTAATAATTAATAAACCATGAATGTTTTAGTGAGGTTAGAATCTGGCCTGATTTCACAGAAAATCAGGTAACGGATTTCATTACCTGCTGGACCAGTGGTTCACAAAGCATATGTTACGATACCAACCATGCCATTGAACCGCAGTTCGGCTTTCGGCGTGGTTGGCGTTAAAGATCACCCTCCCCTAAGGGTTTAAGTGGTGAACTGCCCTAATTGGCCCGTGCTTGTACCTGGGGTTCCCCTTTAAAGGCGGGTGCAGCATTCAGTTCGGCCTCGCCACTTCATACTCGAAGACGTACGGCTGACAGGCCAGAGGTCCGCAGCACCACTGGATGCTAGGGACAGACCCGGTTCGGCAGCTGCCGTCTGAGGACCGCAAAAAAGGATGCGCTGTGCATCGAACCCCATTCAGTGGGTGCTAGGACCTAGAGGCCGCTCACCTGCCAGTCATCATTGCCAACTGGTTGTTTTCTGCCCCCCCTCTGCTGAACTCATAATAAAGAACTGTATTTTAAAAGTTTTATTTTTACTGCATTATGTTTAGTTGTATAAGATCTAAGAAGGCTACAGAACTCTAGTCTAAGATCATTTCAGGATTTATCAATAATGCCCCCTTATGCAGCTGTGGCAGGGGTCACAGCCAGATTGGCCTTAGGGAATATAGCAATCACTTAGTCAAAATGTCTAAGATGCTGAAGTCAAAAGTCCAAGGCCTTGTGTCAAAACAAAGAGATTTTCGAGTGTGTTGGGCTGTGTATTGTAACTTCTAGTTATAATGTATTACTTAATACTTAATTTTTTAAAACTAAGTATGTGAATTTAAGCACATTTCCCAATAATTTAAAAGGGCCTTACATGCAAAATCACTGAGCCATATAAGAAAAAGTGTTGGTGCATAAAAGAAGATTACTGATTCGGGTATGTTTGTATTGCATGTGTTTCAATTCCTTTTAATCATGCAAAATATTGTCCTCCCACCTGTTACCTTAATTTTTCACCTCTTTTGATTTATGCTCATCAGTGCTAAACACACACTCACTGGGAGCAATAGAAGTGTAGGAAATAGAGACACAGATGCCATTTGTCAGCTGAAAAGCCTGCCTGAGATTCTTTTTGCCCCAGATTCCATTTTCATCTCCTCCTTTTCTGGCACCTGTCTTAAACTAAAACTAGTGGGGGTCAGGGATCACCCTGGGCTTCCCACGCTGGCAGCCTTTAGCCTCCTGCCAACTGCTAGCTCGAATGTGAGCTTTCTGCACAGTGCAAGAAGATTAGAAAACAGCCCAAGGTCCTAAAGTGGCTGGTTATCTGCTCTGTTTCATGAGGAGCAACCAGTCAGGCTGGTTGTTTCTGAAATGGCTGTGATATTTTAGCTTACCTTGATGGACTTAGGTGTCTGGGTACTGATTTATGGTGTTTACTTTTTTTTGTTTTCATTTGAAAATAGTGGGGGTGAAAAAGGACATTTTTTAAAAAAAATCCCCCTGAAAGCCGGCATAAATGGTTGTGTCTGCTGTAGACAAAAATTTGGGTATTAAGACTGTCGGGTGGAAAACGATCGGACTGGACCTGCTGGCTCAAGGTGCTCATGTCAGCTAAAATACTTTTCTTAAACTAATCTGTACTATAAATTAGATAAGCAAAATATGGAGAAAAAGGAAAGAAAATGCATCTGTTCGAGATCCATACATTGTCAATAGGAGATGGCTTGGAATGCAGTCAGGCCAGTCAAACTAAAGCAATGTGTGTCTTTAAAGCCACACTGTCACAGTATGTGCAGAATGAGGCATTAGTACATTGCTGAAATAAACCATGGGCTTCCTTGGCGGTAGCATGTGTGTTTCTACAATGCCAGTGTATGTCTTTGTGTCATTGAAATATTCATATAAATGCCATCATCAGTGCACATCCATGCTGATGGTGGATTGACATTTTTGTCTTTGGCAAAGAGAACTTGTTTGCTTGTTATTTTCTTCAAAAAGAGGCTAATACAAGGATTCATCTTACCACAGCAAATATTTTCACTGTTTCATGGTCTATCTGGAATAAGGTCAGGCTCATACCTGATTCATGGTCATGAATTCACATCACAAACTGTGAAATATTCCACTACTAATATTATGTTTAATTTAAACTTTTAGGTTTGTGTTTTGTGATTTAACATTTTTCGTTTGTGTAGCAATCAAATTCGTTTACAACATGAGGCGTTCTAGCAATCACAAGGCAATCGTTTTGTCAAAATGTCCAAGTTCAAAGCAGCGAAAAATACTTTGGAATGAGTTTGGAAAACTCACAACCAATCCTGTGGCCGAAACACTCACAACTAGTTCCTATGTGACAATGTTTCCTAATGTTCTCATAAACATTAAGTGAATAAAATATACAAAATATACAAATTGAGACTATATACAGCCCATATTTGAGAAATAATGGGTGTGGGAATTTATGTATGTACAGTATACCAACTAATGTATGTTCGTATATTTATACAGAGATACACAATATGGAACATACTGATGGCAAGATACATATACAAAATATACAAACATATTTATAGCAATAGCACAAGGTTTTGGCTTTCGGTCCTGTGTGATACAGCATTGCGCCCACTTGTTCTGTGGACATCAAAACCACCATGACTAATCAGTATAAACTGGTAGTGACACATGAGAATGAAGTTAAATGAAATTTAGTACATTATCTCAAAGGACTAAAACATGACAGAAATTACCACTGATACTTAATGCCTAGCCATGTGGTTTAAAAGCTGTCCCCATCCAGATGCTCTTGCTGCATCTCACTCTACCATAATACAGAGAAGTGAAAATCAATTCATCAGCAAGCACTCGAGCACCATTGTGGAGAATTACTCAATTTCTGTGGTCTTTGGTTGATGGAGGTACAATAGGTCAAAACGAGGGCATGTTGTCTTGGATGTGAATTGTAACACACTCCTCTGTGTGTGCTCAATGTTCAAAATTCAATTATCTTTTTTTTTCAAACCATTACAGCACGAACACTACTGCTAGCTACCATCTGTTGAAGTTACCGATCGACAGATCCCAGAAACATAGTGCCAGTACAGAATCCAGTGTTGTTTCATTTCTAGAAATGTTTTACTCTTTTGCTGTACAAGTTGTTCTTGGACAACAAACAACACATGAATGTAATAAAAACAGCAACCAATAACAATATCTCAAAAGGCAATCAAACTGTTCTCAAAGCAATGCTTACTTCTGAGATCCTGCTTTGTTGCATTTCCCAAACAGGGATATTTAAAGAGCATTTGACTCCTTCCAGATTTGTTCTAATTTTTCACACTTAAATGTTTATGAAACTAACATCAAAGTACCTTTTTATTAGGTAACCCATGTATACACAAAATATATATTTTGTCATGACAAAAATGCTGTTCAGCTTCTCCTGGCCCTGTGATAAAAAAATGCCCCCATAGCTACTAAATTAACCAGTTAATCAAATGTAATTAAAATTTTGTTCAGTGTCATTAGTCACACCGTGGCAGGGTTACTGCCAAATCTGTTGAGTGTAACATCACTTCCACAGGAAATCTATGACAGACGGACCACTACAATGTTATAAGAGATTTAAAAATATATTTGTATATAATGAGAATACTACTAGCTTCAGTGGTTTTGGCAGATAAAAAAACATTCCCTGTAAATAATAAGGGGTCCTCATACTTTTGTACATGATTTAATGCATTATGCCATACACTCTTAGTTTTGTTTGTAATTATATTTATTTACATTAAAGTCACATGCTTGTTGTACTTTGTCGACTACCTGTTAATTCTGGTTCTTAGTGTAACCCCTGCCCATTGTAATCTTTGCCTCCTTACGTAAAGGTTTGGCCCTCTGTTCTGTAGAAACATAGGCTGTTTTCCTAAACAAGTGCAGATTCACTGAGGCGCACTGGCGCTGGCACCAACACTGGCACACAGCAAGTGGAAAATGGGCTAGTAGAGGAAGTGGAAACGCTTTAGGCTGTGTTTTGGTATCTCAAGACAGTGCAAGCATTCTGTTTTCTAGGGTTGAAAGACCAGTCTGATAGATTCCAACCCCCTTCTTGTCTCTGGCTCTTTTACTGACATCACACAGGTCATGCAGGGGGTCAGAGCAACCAGTATTGACTGAACAAAAGCCCCCCAGACAAAGCTTATACTATTATCAAGATATGCAGTCTTGTGGAGCAGGGTTCATGCCCATTTGGAAAACACAAACCCCCCACCGAAAAGTTAAGGAAATCGACTCGTTCTTGTACACTGGTCAATTATTCAATTACTTCTTCATGGCCTGGTGTTTGACCTCTGTGTTTCCTATTGGGTTTGTTAACTGACAGAGCAGATTAAGTATGGAAGAGGAGAAGTAAAGTTGCTCCAGCAGCTGCTAGGGTTATGGTGAAGGAGTTAGAAGAGTGAATCTTCATTCATCTAAATGAATTTACTGGTATGAACAGTCATTAATTTATTTATAAGCAACACCTACCATATATATTAATTGTGGGGTATACAGTTACAAACTGTAGCCCATATGTTGCTTTTTACTCTTTTCACCCACATATTCTATTGAGTCATATTAAATGTGAAACCCTTCCCAACATTTGAGTGCTGGACCATTCTCAGCACTACATTGACACACACATTGTTTTAATATGGCAAAGTGTGTTGTTCTGTGCATCATTTATCCATTATGAACACACGTTGTTAACACTTGCTGTAGGTTTGCTGTCAGAGACTAGGGGTGTGCTCAAAATTGAATACTTTCATACTGAACATTACGTGAAAGGATTAAACGATTTGTACTCATTTGTTAAAATGTTGAGCTACAAAGTTGTTCAGTAGGAGTGGAAGAAAAAATATTGAAGACAATAATTTAATCTTTGGAATACGTCATGTTACCAATGGGTTATCTATTCAAACTGATTTTATTTATAAAAAAAGTTGCTTTTATCAGTTTCGTGAACACTAAAGAAAGGACGACGACTGTTTGAATGGGCATTTATTTAAATTTGGCAAGGACTCAGACTCTCTTTTCTTCCACTTTATGTTCTGTTTAAGGTTTATTTTGCTTTTGTGTGTTTGGCTAATTGGAGTAAAAAGGAAGTGATCTAATGAGGTGGGTCACAGCCTGAATTGAAAAAGCTAATCAACAGATTCTTGGCAACTCCACGACAACGTTTAGGGCGAAACAAATGACATGAATAGAAGCTCATTTATTGGCATTAGAAACCTGCTTTCTGGATATCTGGGTACACACAAGGTAGAGCCAGTCAACCTGCTGACACGGCAGTTTGGATGATGCGCAGCCGCTTATATCCTGAGAATGTGGGATTGCTTGACACCCCTGGACACACTATGCTATATTTGTGTTGGTCTGTGTGGGTTTCCTAATGGTTTCCAGCCATGGTTAGAGTACAGGTCTAGGAATCCGAAGGTTCCCAGGTCAAACCTCTTCACTGCCAGGTTGCTGCTGTTTGGCCCTTGAGCAAGACCGTTAACCCTCATTGCTCAGACAGTATACTGTAATATAAGTCACTTTTGATAAAAGCTGAAAATGTAAATATACAGGTTTTCTCTTAATAACTTTGTGAGTTTCCTTCTGGACACTGTCTGCATGGATTTTATTCATATATTTACACAGAACCTGTTAGTGGGAGGGATATTTTAGGCCAAATGTGAACATTTTATCCTTAAAAATTATGTTAGAAGCAGGACAAATTGATTTAAGCAAGTTTGACATGGCCCAAATTGTGATGGCTAGACGATTGGGTCAGAGCATCTTCATAATTGCAGCTCATGTGGGGGTATCATTATTAAAAGTGGTCCAAGAAAAAAATCTGGTAGACCTGCAACATGTCTAATACTACAGACGGGTCACTCTAGCTCAAATTGGTGATGAAGTTAATGCTGGTTCTGATTGAAAGGTATCAGACCGTTTGTTGTGTATGGGGCAGCAAACGGGAGACCAGCACAATATTACACAGGTGGTCATAATGTTATGCCTGATCTGTATATATTGAGTTCATTTGTAACCCACCCAATAATACCTCCATAGGAACAGATAGAAATAATTATAAAATGAATAAGGATGATTGTTTTTGTTTATTAAAATCATTGATATATTACATGCATTTATCAGTTAAGTAAATAATTGAATGTTGGAAAAATGAGACCTTGCTGATATAAAAACGATTACTTATGCTTAATTAATTTAAATATTCAACCAGCTGCACTCTGAAAGCGAGTGGCATCGGCCTTATGCCACTTTTGCAACCGGCTAATCAAAATCTGTTGTTCTTATTGTGCCGTGAATTCATAATTCAGCCTAATTTTGCAAACATCTGCTTAGCATTATCATAGCCACAGGAGCTTTCAATTTATTGACACTTCTTTTTTGGCATGTGTACTGCATTATGAATCATGAGACTGGATGAAATGTGTGCTTTTCATTCCCTCTACTGAACAATACATATGGATACATTGTTTATTGGAAGTATGCCATACAAAGCTTTAATATGGAAATTCTCCTAATTTTGCAAAGTTTAAAAAAAAAAAGGTGCATGGGTGGGAATCTGTGATGCAGGTACGTACGTGTTCCTGAATAATGGGGGTGAACATGTGGTACATGTCAGTGGGTGTGAGCCTTTGGGATGGTAGACTGTTGGTAAGTGTGTGAAGCTTTGCACACTTAGGCATAAGGTTTTGTGAATTACCAGCTGGCTGTGAGTGGTACATGTGTGGGTGTTAACAGTTGGTGTGTTTGTGTTGTGCAGGTCACGAGTCTTCGGTTCCTGCTGGAGTGAGATGCACTGAGACCTGGATCACGCTAGTCTGTTTCTCTTTGTTGGCTCGATTTCAAAGGTGTGGCCAGTGATGCAGTTGCCATGGAGACTGGGCCTCGCCCTCTTTTTGGCGGTGCTCTTCAACACATCAAGACATTTTACCAAGGCTCTTGATATTCCAATGGAGAGTAAGTTAACAAACATACACAAAACACATTTTTAATTATTAATTTTATCACTGTTAGGTATGTAACAATAGACTCTACCCATAATGTGAAACGAGTCACGGTAATGGGTTCACAGAATATTTTTTTCCTGTTTGCTTTTTAAACAACATTTAAATGAAGACAAATTCAGACAAAGTTTCTATTTATCTTAAGAAAAAAAATACTGTATTGTTATTATTTTATTTATCTACACAATGGATGCCTATTTATTTTTGAGGAGGGAAAAAAATAAGCCAAACATGATTCTTGGCACTGCTAATGAAAATGAATATTGATTCATCTTAAATGATTCACTGATTTAAAACGTGCTCCAAGTGAATCAATACATCCATAATCATCATTAGTTAATGAAAATATTTTTTTATTTTGAAAATGAGAAAATTCCATTACAAGTTATGTCACTCAACTCACAAGCAAAACGACCAAAAAAGACCAATCAATGCCCACCCCCGGTTTCAAACTGTGCACATGTGCATGATTGCGTGTTTATTGCCTAATTCACACTACATAATTTTTGCCCTGATTATCGCTCGACGACTGGTCACAGCTAGATTTGCCGGCTCTGAAACAAATTGGTGTTTGTTTGGGGATCAAAACTCTGAACTCAAATCAGACCCAAATCAGATTTTATACAATATCTCTATAGATTCATAATCGGAAACTGGAACACTAATTTAAGAGAAAAAGAGGAGAATGTGCACTACTGATAGCCTTCATGGCTAATCCTATTTTGTTTCCGCTATCCTGATCCCTCTACCCAGTCATATATTTTCTCCTCTGTTGCAGACCTCTACACTAACTGGAGAGGAGTTAACCTTTCTCCCCTTAACACATGTGGGTTCACACAGAGAGCAGTATAGCTTATTATTCCATTATCTGTTATTCACCAAGCAGAGCATAGATGCCATAAACTGCAGTAATGGATAGTTACTTTTACCTTCTGATAAATATATTGTGGCATGTTATTCTAGTATCATGTACTACTTCTGGTACTACTTTTGTCTATTAGGTTGGGTCAACACAGGAGCTAAAGAAATAGACGGCAGGTGTTTGGTTCTGTCTATTGACTTAATATTGATTAACCATGCTAATATTATGAGCTACTTCATTCACCTTTCAGTTGTTGCTTCATCTTAGGTGTATTTATACTCTTACATAGTATAAAATCCTAATTGCAAGTCAAGAAAGGTCCAGCATTTTTATGAAATAAAGCAGGGCTGACACAGAAGTAAATTTACAAAGATAGCTTGACTCACTTCGGATTAGTGCAATCTGTGCTAGATTTGTGGCTAACGTTTGCATACTGATCAATAAAGAGCTTGGAGCTTGTTTCACAAATTACAATTGAATTAGTCACAAAATGCAGTATCCTTAAAGTATTCCATTAGCTTATTGTTGTCTTCTAAAGCCGAGTTGCCACATATGAGTTACACAAGATCTGCTAAATGCATTGCTGGGTGCAGTTCAATACTTCATTCAATGGGAACCACAAAGTTCACCTGAATGGTTTTCAAATGCTACTGCATTATTGCATATTGGACTATATGCTATAATAAATAAATGTAAATAGAAAGTCTATAACGAATAGTTGATCGGTTCAAAGACGGATCACAAAAATATATCACTAGTATATAAATATTCATTTTTTTAAAAAGTAAAAGGGTGGTGCCCAGGTAGCACAGCGGGATATTTTGCTAACACATCAGTCCAGAGATTCTGAACTTGCCACCGGTTGTATTGTCATCATCTATCCAGTATAAATAGCAGTACCCGACACTATTGGCCACAAAGTCTGCCAGGACGGACAATATGTGGATAGGGTCTTCTGTGCAAGGAACCTCATTAGTGAAAGCCACGCCTGTGCAGAATGCGTGGATGAGAGCAAATAAGAATGCACACGCGTTGAATGTGGCTGAGTAGCCGCATGCTCTTCTTGGATCCAGTCAAGTGTTCCTCAGCAATGGAAGACAAATTAAATGTATTAAGAAGAAAGAAAAAAAGGAACAATGAAAAACAAGGAAAGGCATGAGGATGGGAGGGGAAACTCTGGTAGGACAGATGCTTATCACATGGCAGTCTAAACGCAGTCACTAGCCTTAAAGCCAGTCAACAGACTAAGTTGGCCGTGTCTGAAACAGGGATTGATGGATATGTAATTGACTTGTTTTTAGCAGTTTTGTTCAGCTCTCCATAATTAGCATATACATTAAGTATACACATACATTATGTGTAAACCTTGCAAATCACACATTTAGGTAGGATCCTAATACACCTTAGCACAAAGTATGCTAGTTATTAGAGTATATCATAGCACTATGAAGGGCAAAATCTAAATCAGTTTGATACTGATTGTCCTGTAGTGATATAGTGTTTCATTATATATAGTGTTTCAAAGTGCACTGGAAATGACATTTTCAATATTGTCATACTTATGTGGCATTTGAGTTGATTTATCTATCCTTCCACTGCCATTATCTTCTCATATGCCCCCACGAAGTGCTTATCACATGGATGAATTATCAATGTGTTCCTTATTATGCTGCAAAGCATAGAAATGAGGCTGGTTTCCGACTCTTGAGCACACTAATGCTAAAAAATGATTCTTTAATTATTTACTTGGAGCCTATCTAATGTAAAATTTATATTCACAGATACTTATAGAGATTCCT
>JAYDZG010000043.1:13624504-13642338 GCA_034509265.1 Microcambeva bendego
TTTATATATATATATATATATATATATATATATATATATATATATATATATATATATATATGACCACATCCCAAACACACGATTTTTCACAATTCACGGGTGCTTTTGGAACTTAATTACTGTTATTTTTAGCTGTTCAAATTGCAACAGTACCACGAGCATATCAAGGACAGTGGATGTCCACCCAAACACGCCACAACAGAAAGTTTATTATGGTTTCTTATTAAATTCATGAAAATAAGATGTAAAACCAGCATTAAATGTAAATAAAACCACTGTCTGTCTCTTGCTTTGCTCATGGTTTTGTTGCAGTGTCAACAGCTAAAATTATAATGTGCACTTCTAGTGTACAGGTGCATTTCCATTGTACGAGTGCCGCTGGTGCTCTGCCTTTCTGAACCTTTGTCCATTGTAGGCACTCTGAACAGCTTACCATACTGTGAATCTAGGTCTTATTTCTGAATGGTACTCTTTCTATCCACTTTCTTTGTTGCAGGCTACAGATTTTTTGTCTTTTGTTACTTGATGCTTTGGCCACGGTTTTATTTTTCTTTTACCATTTTTGTAACATTTTTTAAGACACGGTATTATTTTACATTGGTTATGCATACTACAATTGTATTTTTTTTATACAAATGGATTGATGTGTTTAAATGACATTCCCAGATGGCAAATCTTGTTAAGCAAATGACATACTTCATTGCAAAACTACTTAACTCTGAAAAACACTGGGAGCAGGGCAGGGTGTAAGATACTTCAACATACACTAAATGAACCATAGAAATACAGTTAATATTTACATTTTACAACAAATACAAGTTCTTAAATGCCCTCCAAGATATTGTTAAGCTAATGGCATCTTGCACAGCAAAGAAACTTTGTGAATGCCTAAAACAAAAACACAGTATTAAAAATCACACTGATTTTACATTTAATAATACATGACACATTCATTGCCAGGGAGTTAATAGAAGTGGAAATGGTCCATTGTTAGCACACACACAAACCTTTTAACAGTGTCCACTCAGTCAAAACACTCATTATGTTCTCTATCCTCAGATGTGCCAGAAGCTCCCGAAGACGTGGTGCTTGCTGAACGCAAGGACAGAATTGTAAAGATAGAATGGATCCCAGGAGAGGACCATAACAGCATGACCACAGGTAATTGGGTCCCCACAACCCACTAAATTTCATATATCACCACAAACTCACACACAGTGGTACACTGTACACACGGTAGTATCAATGATGTGTGGAGTACAGCTTTGAAAACAGAATAGAAATGTTCTAACTAGCCACACAGCTGGAGACAGACTTTATTGATCTGTGTTTTTGAGATGTAAGTATTCTGTGCAGTGTAATAAAGATGGAAAGAGTTTGGTGTACCTGTAGACTAGAAGTGCTGGAATAACTTCGGACTGATGGGAGTATAGAATGATTTGAAAACTGCTGGCATGTTTATTTAGGTTAAAAAAAACCTCTGAGATTTGCAATGGCAAGGAAAGGACTGCTCATATTAAAAAAAACATAATAGTAGTGGCTTCAATGTTACACACATATTCTTATGTGTGAGATGACAGTTCAGAGTGCTCATGTGGCACAGCAGAAAATTACATCTGCCCACTATGACTAGGATCATCTACACACAGACATGATTGGCCATGGCTCAGGCTGACTGAGGACCTGCGATACATAGCCATGACTGAATCTGGGAAAACTAAACCCACCCCAATCCTAACCTAGACAAATTGATAAAATATTTTTATTTTATTATTTTGTTTTATATGCCAAAGGGAAAATATTGCCTGTGTATCAATGCAGCTATTCCATAAGATAAGCTGAGAAAGCTATGGAAACTTAAAATCTGAACCAATTTAAAGATTTGTAGATCGAGAGCATTAATGGTGAACCAGTTTCAGACTTGTGCTGGGTGAAAAGAGCTTTTGAATCCATAAAGAAAGATTTTAACAAGAACTGGAGCTACTGTGACAACAGCTCAGGAAGAACAAAAGATCACTCTGATAGAAACTGCACTAATCCGGCTTAGGACACAGACGTGTCATGGCATGCTGTGGTGTGGTGACAAATTCTGATTTAGAACTGATTAACTACTTTGTTTATATTAGTAATAATAATAATAATAATAATACACTCCAGATAAAAATCCTCTGATCAAGAATTTGTATTTTGCACTATTGGATCTTAAGTAGAGCTTTACAATGCCAAAAGAAGAAATGAGAGCAAGAGAAAAGACTTTGAGCAGTCCAGACAGTGGCTGTTTTTCAAAAACCTAGTGTACTTTCTAAAAAAAACCTACAATTTTATGTTATCACTTTCAAGGTAGGGTGTTTGAATAACGTGCCTTATAAGTCGATGTCTTATTAGAATCCTCTCTACTCAACTGCTTATGTTAGCAGTAAGACAGCAAGGCAGCTCAGGTTTTTGAACACACCCAGTGAGTCTTTCTGTCTAAAGAATGATTGGAAAAATATTATTTTACAGTTATGGAACATTTTCCGTCCCTTTTCCCCCCCACCTCCCAATCAGAGTTCATCATTGAATATGAGGAGAGCAAGTGGGAGCCCGGAAGATGGAAGGAGCTTCTTCGAGTGCCGGGCAATCAACACTCAACTATACTTCAACTCCAAGGACACGTGGACTACAGCTTCCGTGTCACAGCTGTAAATGAAGTGGGGAAAGGGCGACCCAGCACAGCTACTGAGAGATACAAAACCCCATCATCAGGTCTGCTATATCAACTTTCTCTTTTCTGCTTTATCTGTAAAGCAATGTGCAAAATCATCAAATCCTGGTAATATTTGTAGGTTTGCTCCAGAATTTGTTGCATCTTAATTTAAGATTACCAATAAACACATATTGAACAATTTCTTTTACAGTAAAACAGGAATTTGCAGTAGTTACTATTTAAATTGTGCATGGTAATGCCCAATAAAACCACATAGTGTTCCTTTTCTTTATTAAATGCAATTTTCCTCCAGTTGTCCTCCTATTCTTGTGTCTAATTACTCTGCTTGCATTATGATTTCTCTCTACTGGTACTAGCCTCCACTGTTGACTGATGAGAAACACACCCACCATACTCCCCCCTCTGACACGTACAGTACCGCTACACACCAAGACATTATTCCTCGACTCAATCAGCCAGCAGCGATTGTAATTGCATCGGCTATTAGGAATCCCTGATTCAGCTCCCAACTTATATCTGTTGTTGATGTAAGCTCTGGTCTGCGAGAATAATTTTACTGCTAGCACACGGGTGAAACATTTCATTGCCGACTGTATGAACCAAAGAAATTTAGAGACCCTTTGACATAGAAATCCACAATGATGGACAAGCACAGACAGAACACATTTGTCTAGAGTTAACTTCATTGGGTTACAGATGAAGTAGATAACACTGATTATCTCTTAATATATGCGGCAGTATTTTCCTGGGCCAGCACTGGGTTCACATAACTGTTGAACTAGGGATACTTACTGGCAGCCGTGGTGAATACCTTCTGACCTTAGTCCAAGAAGGTTCCAGCTGACAGGATGCTGGAAAGCCAAGGCTTATTTATGCTAGTGTATTTGAGAGACATGGCAGCTGGTAGCAGAATGGCTGCTGCTTAAATTGCAGATCATTTTAATGCTGGTAATAAACTGAATGCTCTCATTGTTGGATTTCAGTAGAGGTGCCCGACTACTGTTGACTGGTGAAACCCCCTAAAATGGGCAGAAAGGCATATTAATTGGACATCAAAGCAATTATATTTAATTCCCGGTAGGAGTCTGAGAAGGAAGGGAGATGGACATGGAGATTGTGTGTATATATAAATATATATACAGTATATATAAACTTCGAATTTTGTTGAGGATTCATATGTGGTTGGAAATTTCAATTAATACAACCTCCTCAAATTGTTTTGCATTATTATTATTATTATTATTTATCAGAGCAGATAACAGATTTTTTTTTCCATGACTGTCTGTAGGGTGCCAACAATTCTGAAGCTGTCTGTAAATGATTTCCTCTTGTTAAACAACTGATCCCTTCTAGGCTTATTTCACAGAGTCTTCTTTTTTCCATTCTTTCTTTCTCTCTCTGGGCTAACGATTTCACTGCCAACAAAATCCATATTTCTGTTCTCTCAAAAGCTCCTGACAAGAACCCTGAAAATGTCAAGATCGAAGCTCATTTGCCACATGAAATGAATATCAACTGGAAGGTATGAAGCTGGCTGCTCTGTTATGATATTCTTTTAATATTGTGCGTTTTCAAAAGCACTAAAATGGAGTCTCATTTCCATGAAGTTCTTTTTAGCTTATAGATACAGATGCAAATGCCTTTTCCCATTAAGGGTAAGAATTTTCCTTAAAAAGGTTATCATTTCCAGATTCCAGTCATTCTTACTATTACACAGTAGCTAATACCTACATGACCCACTGTGAAACTGGTTATTGATGAATTTCAATGCAAGAACAGAAAATGAAAGGTGCTAAAGAATGAGAAATAAATGACTCTTTACTAGCATAGAAAATTTTCTCCCATTCATTCCACGATTCAGTGGCTCTCTGGATATGCCACTGTGTCTCAGAATTATCCATTTCATGGATAGTTCTCTCATATTTAATTATCTGTTCTTATACCATTATTAGAAGATCTTGTTTTGTTCAATGTGTGTAGCCTGTTGTAGTCAAGATCAGTAAAATTAACAATAGACATTATGGCCACGCATGCTCACACGTATGAACACACACATACAATTATTGCCACAACAATGAGAAAATGTGTTTGGTTAAATAAAATAGTTAACCACAAAGATATTTCTGTCCTAGTGCTCAAGTGGTGGAACAACCTCATAAAAAAGCAAATGCCTTCAATTCTAGTAGGGTTTTATGTTAACAACAAAAGCTTTTAAATCTGCTAAATGCCAAGAATGTAAATTTAAATATTAAAATCAGATGTGAATGTTGCCGTTAATTCAAATAAATGTATTCCTTAAATCTAAAATTATTTTAAACAGTGCTCACCCAATGGAATGATTTGAACACCGGGCCCTTGCATACCACACAAGTACCTTAACTGGGTGAGCTATAAGACTTGGTTTGAAGAGGACCTAAATGCTTAGGAGTATAATTGTTGAACAGATAATTAAACTCGATAAACTTAAAACACATCTTTCTGAGTGTGATTTTATTAAAGCAAGTAGGCTGTAAATAAAACGGGGTTTAAAAAACACAAAACCACCCATTTTAGGGATAAGTTTGATCAGGAAAATTAGAACAAAGGACGGCCGAGGGAAACTATGGCCACCTCAAATTTATGGAGGAAAAGGAAGAAATAATTACCAAAAGGCTTTCCCAACCGATTAGAATAATTCCAATTGGTAAACTAAAAGATAATTTAATATATTGATCCTTTCTTTCTTACTTTTATTTATTTTCCTTTATTTCTTTGATTTTTTTTTAGTTTCTCTCTCAGCCCTCTACCAAGAAAACCAACTGGTTCCTTTTGTTCAGCAAAAGGCAAACAGCAACCAAATTTTGCCTGCTTCACCCTCTTTATAGACTTCTTGTGCACAGGTGTTGTACATCAGGTCTAATTGCCGGCACCCTATTGACCCCTAGTGGTCGGAGTCTGTCTAGACCCAATAGCAACCCTTACATCATTGATTGATTAAACATGTCAGATACAATCTAACTTTAGTTTTGGAGCAGCCACAGATAACTTTTCTCTTTACAAAGAGAATAGACAAATACAACTGTGTCACTGAAAACACTGGCAATGTTTTTTTCTTTCTTTTCTTTTTTTTGTAAATAGCACAAACCCCCAAAACAAGAATACTGCTGAGCTGCTATTCTGTTCATTCTAAATGAAAATAATGCTAAATTATAATTCTAAGTACCAGTCCATCCTTCCTTGGAAAACGGATTGATAATTAAAAGCTTTACCATGAACAGCAATTGTCCATACTACATAGACTTGGCTGACACCATTTAGTACAAATAATCAGAATAATGTTAGTGTGATTTTTCAGTCACTTGCCCAGTAAATCTGAATATTAATATAGAAACTGAAATACTTTAAAAAAATGATCACTATTACCTGTTGACTGAAAGAGTAGATCTCAAGCCAGTTTGGACACATCTGACTTAAATTATCAGATAATCCAGTAATAATCAAATTATAAGAGTGCATATAAAAACCCAGTAATTTTGGCATAAATGTTGGAGCTTTAGCTTTGTGCTCTGTGTTTTTCCCATAATATCAAACACAAGCAATGAGAATATTGTGGATAGGCTTTATGTAAACAGCTTACTTTGAGGATTTCCAACCTATTGATTGTTGCTGTTTTTGTAAGCGCAGCTACTAGGGGGTAGCAAGGTAGCAAGCAGGCAAATGCTTTATATAAATAGTTCCACATAAAGTGTCAACTATAACACCTAGGAATTTCAGTGGTTTTCTTGACATATTGACTTACCAAGCATTAAAAGAAACATCAATCCTGTAGGTACATCCATTGATTATTTTGAAATATGTTGTTACCATACAGATGAACTTTGATGGTAGACAGTTACTGACTGTAGCCTATCTGTCGTTCTGTATACTTTTGGCCTGTTCAAAAATCTAGTTAGCTGTCTTGCTGTCCTACTGATTACATAGGCAGCCTCAGTACAGAGCATTCTAATAAAGTTATCGACTCATAAATCAGATTTTTCAGGTACCCTACATTCAGATGCACTGAATTCAAATTATTTACATCAGTAACCTCTTACTAAGCTAACAAACTAATTGGATGAGGTGGCTAATGCACTAGCATGTCAACTAACTCTTTACTGAAATGGTTAAATTGTCGCTGACAAGCCTGAAGTGGCAAATAAATTAGGGTCGCCACAGCAGATCAGATTATTCATTTGGCATAGTTTTTATGCCGGATGCCTTCCCTATTCTGGGCTTGGGACCGGCACTACAATGTACAGGCTCACTAGGATTTTTAACTCACCCTTTGTCACATTGCTGTGCCCTACTTATTTATTAATCAAAAAGGGACCCTGGGCTTGCAAGATGTTATTTAGCAGTGCAACGATAAGTGACATTATTATTATTAATGTTTCTCACTGATATAATTACTTATTACTAATAAGTGTATTAGATGCAGTAGGGTAGGTTTTTTAAACACATCATTTTCAGTGCTGGAAGGCATTCACTGATGACCATCAACAATTGTTTCACCACAAAGTGCTTCCTCACAGAGAAAGAAGGTTTTAAATTATCAATGAATGAACTACCTAGGTCTTTGATGAGTGTTAGTTGAGGGACTGCTTTATGTGAAAAAAATGAAATATTGAAAACGTAATAACCCATGGCTCTTTCATCTCTTAGCCTCTGCCACCTATTGAACACAACGGACCTGGTTTGGAGTATATACTAAGCTACAGAAAACAAGGAATTGAAAACGAGTGGATGGAGCAGACATTAAAAAGACATTCGTTCGTGGTGGAAAACACCCCAACATTCATCCCTTATGAGATCAAGATCCAGACTAAGAACCATGCTGGCTGGGCTCCTGAACCTGAAATCATAGTTGCCCACTCAGGAGAAGACTGTAAGTACATACAAACTGACAAATATGTAATAATTAATGAGAAGTAGTAGTAATAGTAGCAGTAAACATGAATGGAATGATCTGTAAAGCTTGCCTGATGTATTTACATCAATAGTAAAGTTACCACTACTACTACTACTACTACTATTACTACTACTACTAATAATAATAATAATAATAATGTATTAAAATATTTATAAAATATAAATATAAATACTTTTAATGTATAGCTTGTTTTTAAATCCTACCAAAAATGCAATACTTTTAAATATAATACTATTAAAAACTCTCTGCTGATTGACTGATCCTAGAGATTAACTCTTTGCATTGGGCTGAATCGGCATCATCATAAAACTGAATGTGTAATACAAGGGATCTTCACAAATGTATTACACTTTTTTATTTTAGTTAACAACATTGAGGGTGAATAATTGGTAGTGTCTGAGAGAGCTTAAAGTCCGGATTTAGCACCATCTGATTTTCATTTATTTTGGACCGCTCAAATAAGCTTGAAGGGGAAGAAGATTTTTTATGTTATTATGATGCGAAAACATTGGTGCATCAGTAGCACTCAACCTCTGTCTGCATGCAGCATCACGTGCACCGTTCACATGATTAAAAAAAACGTAATTAATTAGAACAGACTACGCTTCCATTGCTTCATGGTCAAATTCTGCTGATCATGTGTCCATTGTATAAACTGCAGTGAAATAGGCTCAGAATGGTTATTCTGACCTCATACACTGCAATATTGTTCCTACAGTGATTGTATGAGCATAAAAAATAAACCATTAAGCAATTGAATTCTATTTTCTTTTACATCAATTGAATGGCTTTGTGCATTTGCATCATTTACCTCTTAAAGAGATGGCAATGGCCCTCAGTCCTGGGTTCAATCTCTGGGTTCAATCTCCCATTCCTTTCTCTGTGGAGTTTATATGTTCTCCCCATGTCTGTGTGAGCTGCGGTTTCCTCTCACAATCCAACAACATGCAATGTAGTCTAACAGCTTACCTGTGTAGATATTATATAGCCCATGTTTTTATAATATTTGTCTCCGAGCACTTTTTGTTTAAGATCTAAATCATATACTGTGCCACATATAAAACATTATAGAAAGTCAGACTGGCTAAACCTTTTTTTCATGGCACTGTATTGTAGCAGAGTCTATTTATTGTCTTCATGTTCGACCGTGAATAGGTAATTCTCGGCAAACAGTTACTCCCACTTCTCTGAAAGTGCCTTACAAGCATGAAAAGAATATCAACAAGCCTAGAGGACAGTAACCCACTGATAAAATACAGACTTGGCTTAACGCAATTATCCTCATGTTCGGACTATTAAATAGCACACAGGGGAGATGATTTTCCATGCCAACACTCTGTAGACCTCAGCGGACTGACAAATGAAATGCTATCGTGGCTGAGAGCTATCTGCATTTTCAGCTTTAATTATTCTCCCTGCCTTCAGCTTTCTTTCAGTTTTTTTTCTCATCACAGTTCTGCTTGGTTCACTTGAATTTTGTGTAATAGGTTTAATTCATTCTGTCTCGCTTTTCTGTCTTTGTATCTCTTTATAGCATCATACTCTTTTTACACATGGGTTTTTCTGGTAATTTACCAGTTATTTATGGGCCGAGGGTTATGTGTGAATGGAAATGCTAAACAGAATGAAACTGTTAGCAGCCAGGAAACGATTATGCTAAATTGTTACAGATATAGACATACACTCGTGGCCAAAATTGTGGAAACACTTTTACTTTTATCTCTGGTCAATACTTGGCTACCATGTAACTCATTACTTATGTAATCTAATCAATGATCAAGGATTCTTTGTTTGTTTAGTCAAGCAGTCTTTTGTGTATGTATGGTATTGTGTCATCATGTTTGTTTAGTATCTTTATGCTTGCTATACCAGCTAATAGTATTTCTAAGCATTGGCATTATGACTAACAAGATATTTTAGTTAATAATATACTTTATTAATTGTCATACAATTCTGCAAAAATCAATTTATTTACTAAGAAATTTAATGACAGACAGTTCCCTATGACATGAAATATGAGGAATAAGTAAAGTTTCAGTGTCTAACCTTCAAGCATTTGATAACAAATATTATAAAATGTTAGGTTTTTCCACAATTTTGGCCACCAGTGTACAGTGGCAGCCAAAAGTCATTAGTTAAGATGTTAGGTAAATCATTCATTAATATGCTTGTTTTACATTCTTCTCTAATTTAATTTTACATTTTCATATATAGATCATGTAATCAGAAAAGTCTTTCCAGTAAATCCTTGACAAATCAAAATTTTCTTTCACTAAGAAGTTTTTTTAGGATTTGTTATGGCAATATATCTGTGTTAAATGAGCCTCTGAGCATGTGCTTCAGTAGGAAAAATAGACTGACCTTTTGCATGAAATAAATTTCATGATCAATGTAATTTCATGTCTTCACAATGCTTATACATAAAGTATTTGGCTATGACAAGAAAAGAAACGACTGAAACAGAGACTTATTAAATCAAGTAACCTTATTTCTAATAAAAGAAAACCAGTGTCGACCAGTGCTGCACTACAAAATAAAATATCACAAAACTGCACATCAATCATGGAATATTATACAAACAAATCAGATGAAAATAATTAAATCACAAACAAAATTAAAATACAGAAACAAACAAAGACAGGACAAATGATAAAAACATATTCTTTAAAAAGACTCGGATGGCAGAGAAAATAAATTTGTTTTTAAATTAGACTTAAAAGCATCTATTGTGTGAGATTCTTTTATGAAAAGTAGATGACTTTCCATAGTTTTGGGGAAGCTACAGAGTGGAATGCCTAAGTGTGGCTTGAGGATAGCATAGCTGTTGAAATAGGGACAGAGAAGATCAGAGATGTAACTCGGCGCCATGCCATGCAAAGCCTTAAAAACAAATAATAAAACATTAAATTCAATTCTATATTTTACTGGAAACTAGTCCAATCACGCAAGTATGGGGTAATGTTCTCCCATTTCTTAGTTCCAGTCAGGAGCCTCGCAGCTGTATTTTGGACCAGTTGGAAATGTGACATGTTTGAATGACTGACCCCCAAGTACAGAGAGAAGTCAATCCAGGAGGAAATAAAAGCATAAACAAGTTTCCAAGTCCTTAAATGACAGGGTGCTCTTTATTTTTGTAATACTTCTTAGTTTAAAAAGCTGCTTCACATAACACCAGCATTGACTTGTTTCTTGAGAGTAGAGTAAAAATTAACACCCAGATTTTTACATGGTATGTATGCTGCTTATGGCCCCAGTTCATATCTTTCAGACAGTCAAAAATGAGGTGCAGAGAACATTATCTCCTGGTTTAATTAGAAGGTAGAGCTGTGTGTCATCTGCGTAACAGTGATATGGGGTTTTGTACTTTTGAAAAATGCACCCAAGTGGTAGCATTTATAACGAGAAGAGGATAGGACCCAAAAGAGAACTTTGGGGAACCACACAGATAATAGGTGCTATTTAGGAGGAAAATTTTCCAGATAAGAAGCAAACCACCTCAGTACAGAGCCCTAAATGCCAACAACACCCTTCAGACGCTCCAACAAAAGGGTATGGTTGACGGTGTCAAAGGCTGCACTACGGTCTAACACAATTAAAATAGCACACTCTCCAGAGTCAACTGCTAAAATCATTGGATTACTCTAACAGAAGAGCAGATTCAGTACTATGGCATGTTGTATAGTATATCTGCTTTAAAATTAAGAGTTGAAGAAAGACAACCTTCTCCAAAACTTTTGCCAAGTACAGTAACTTAGAGATTGTTCTAAAATTACTGAGAACTGATGGGTCTAAGCAAGGCTTTTTAAAAGAGGCTGCCTAATACTTTAGAATGCTGTTAATTATCGACAGAATACTCAGGGCAACAGAGGGCAGCACATCTCTGAGAAATGGTGTGGGAAGTGTGTCCAAAGAGCATGTAGTAAACTCACTGAGTTACACAGAACATGTGGGTGAATCAGAGCGGTCATGGACTGAAAATAGGATATATGCTCTTATAATGTCAATTTTATTGATAAAAAACTTAACATAAAATCATAACAAATGTTAGCAGTTGTCTCAATTTTATGAAAACTAACTCTTGTACTGTGGGAATGCTCACTAATTATGTTAACAAAGTATTTTGCTTTAGCAGTTTTTTTTTTTACCATGCGCTAATAATTAGTAAATCAATCTCTAAAAAATTGATAAGAAACTTGAAGTCTTTTTTACATTTTCGTTCTTCCTTCCTACATTCCTGTCTGAGTACACAGGTGTCACTACTGAGTCCTGGGTTTAAGAGGAGCAATTAAACTAATAATCCACACCTAAACAATTGAACAAAGTAGTCAGCTCATCAGTGCTAGTGCCCTGAGGACAATTCTCAGTAGAACAACCTAGGAGAAGTATCATAGGGAGGTGATATACTGTATATATATATATATATGTGTGTGTGTGTGTGTGTGTTAGGGGAAGTTAGATGAGCATGTTTAGTAAAAAAAAAAAACAAATGTAAATGTAATCTTATGGTTGAGTTTAATAATACAAAATTTAATTACTAAACTAAAAATCGCAGTATTCACAGATATTAAAATGAGTGTACTGGGGAGACAGAGCAGCTTACTTACAGCTTGGATCTCCGCTTTCGAGTTCAAATTCCAGACAGTGCTATTAACTTTGCCTGTTATCTGAAATGGCACATTTGACTGTGTCTGAGAAAGGGGGTCAACTGGGCGTCATTGCCAATGTTCAAATGTGATCTGTGCTGTCTGGGTAGGGTCCTGCTTTAGTGGTACAGCATTTTTATACATACATGGTGATGTTCTTAGTGAGACTTCAACACTTCTCGGCCCGCATGGGTATGGTACAAGCAGCAACAGAGTTACAAAAGCAGAACAGTACAGTACAGCATAGTAGTACACCATAAACAAAGCAGATATGTAAATACTATTAGTTAATGTGTACATTACTCCAAATCCATTCCAAAACAAAGCATTACTCCCATGTTTTTATGTAATGCAGAATTCATTATATAACTCACTTTCAGTTTGTGTTTGTTTAGTCAAACTTTTGGTCCCTGTCGCATTAACCCCCCTTGCTTGCATTATCGGACCCTATTGCGGCAGCAAAATGAACTCTGCAGGCTTTAAATGGTAAATATCATTTTACAGTAGGGAGAAACCTATTTGCAGTGTTTAGAAAATGGAATGTGTTTACGTCTGGTGGAAATGCAGAAACATATTATGATTCATGACTGCGAGGATATATCTATTAATGGCAGTGCCACATATTCCACTTTGGAAATTACACTACACCTTTATGACCGTCTTTATAGCATAGCCATGGCTGGAGCTTTTTTAGTCATTATCCCAACACCCAAGTGGCTAATGTAGCTCTAGCCCCCTTAAATGGGGCATTTATTGTGATTTGCTGTGTTTGTGTGTGTGTATACAGTCCCATCAGTAGCTCCAGGTGACATAGCAGTGGAAGTGACGAACAACACAATGGTGAATGTCAGCTGGAGCCATGTTCACAAGGACAAATTGCATGGACATCTGGGAGGATACAGGGTAATGTCTCACAGATGCATCTTCTGATTTTTAGCTCTCATTTAAAGGCTCACCACCCACTGCATCACCTCCGACCTCTTTCAAATCACCCATAGTCACACAATTACAGCCCCAGGATCATGATAAAACCTCAGAGACAACTAACACTGTGGTCTATTTTTGCCTTTAATCTCATTTACTCCTCTCACAGAAGCAAGTGACTGTTTTATGTGGCACACAAGCTTTGATCTTCATGGGTTTGAAATTCTAATTGGACTATGGATTTCAGTGATAATGCATTTTTCCTGGTAGCTTGAAAAAAGAAAAATGGATGCAGTGAAAAAAAATGTACCCAATGTTTAGAGGTGGGTGATACACTGTAGTGTATGACTGGGTCTCCCGTTGATAGAATACACAGACTAAGGATAACATTATGACCCTAACTTGAGATAAATTAGGCAGCAAGTGAAGATTTTATTGTGATTGCTAGATGACTTCGTCAAAGCATCTCCAAAACTGCAGCTATTGTTGGGTGTTTCTGGTCTGCAGTGGTCGATATTTATCAAAAGTGGTCCAGGGAAGGAACAGGGTCATGGGAATGCAGTTGCAGGATTGTTTGGCTGGGAAGGGGGGCAACACAATATAAGGAAGGTGATCATGCCTGATTAGTGTAAATTCAACTATTAAAAATGCTTTTTGTCCTTTGCAAAAGTTGAATACCACAGACACACAATCGTGCAATACTGTTAACTTATTGTATAGTTTGTTTGAAAACCTGCATTATTGGTAGACATTGGTAGCCTAGTGGGTAGTGGTTTGGGTTTTCAACTGGAAGATTAGTGATTCAGATCCAGGCTCTGCTAGTCAGCCACTACTGGGTCCTTCAGCAATACCCTTAACCCTCTCTGCTCCTGTCTTCTTCCACTACAGCTGACCCTATGTTCTGACTTCCTAAGAAGCTGGGATATGCTAATAAAAAATAATTTCATTTCTACTGTACACCTGTATTTATAAATGACAAATTTACTATTTATTTATTTATTTACTTATTAGGATTTTAACATTATGTTTTACATTTTTGGTTACATTCACGACAGACTGGGTTTATTGTTATTATTATTATCTGGATTCACATTTACTGATTTATTTTCCACAAATTTTAATGCCTTACAAATTTCACGTTTCACCATAAGAGCAACAAAAGAGATTTTGAGTTGCACACACATTTTCACTAATAACTCATTTGCTTTCAGATGTTCAATCACAAATTTTGTAGTAAAATTCTGATCATCAGTTTATATAAAATGGTAGAACTACAGCCCATTTCAGAGTGTGGAAATATTATAACCAGGTTCCCCTCTTCTGGGGGATTGGAGAGGTTTGTTTATGCAGAATACATACACCTTACCTAATGAGGCTCATATTTTACTCATAACGATGTTACAGGGGACAGAAACAAGCCAGCTGATTGCAACTCTGCCTTCACGCTGTCACAACATATATACACACAGAACCACACAGAAAAACAAGCCAACATAGTTAGGTTTAAATTTGAGGAAACTATAATCCTGAGATAAAAAGAATTGAGAAAAAAGCTTTGAGATGAGCTTCAAAAATATCAAATGGATGAAATTGTATTGACTGTTATACAGAAGCACTTAAAAATGAATAATATTCTGATTGAGAAAGATTTTGTTGACATTAAAATATTTTAAAATAAATCACATAAATGGTGTGTTGTAGGTAAAGTGGTGGCGCCTGCGTAGTCTGCTGAATTCAAAGAAGATGCCGGGTAAAAGCCACTTGCTCATGTTTCCGGGGGAGAAGAACTATGCACTTATCGCAGGTCTTCGGCCATATTGTGAATATAGTCTCGTCATAATGGCCTACAATGGACGAGGCAATGGACCTGAAAGCCACCCTATTAATTTTAAAACTCCAGAGGGAGGTAAGAGGCTAAATTAATTCTTGTCCTTTTTTATTATTTTTATCTATTATTCTAATTCAATTTACTGGATATATAATAATGATTACATTTCCAGCACAGGTGATCATTCTATGAATTGAGTAATATTATTATACAAATCCTGCCAGCTTAAACCCCATCACTGGCAGATTGACAATGCCGGACTTTATATACAGGTGCTGATCATAAAGTTGATTTATTTGAGTAATTCCATTCAAAAAGTGAAACTTGTATATTATATCCATTCATTACACACAGACCGATTTATTTCAAATGTTTATTTATTTTAATTTTGATTATTATAATGGACAACTAATGAAAATCCCAAATTCAGTATCTCAGATAATTAGAATATTGTGAGAAGGTTCAATATTGAAGACACCTGGTGCCACACTCTAATCAGCTAATTAACTCAAAACACCTGCAAAGGCCTTTAAATGGTCTCTTAGTCTAGTTCTGTTGGCTACACCATCATGGGGAAGACTGCTGACTTGACATTTGTCCAAAAGACGACCATTGACACCTTTCACAAGAAGGGCAAGACACAAAAGGTCATTGCTAAAGAGGCTGGCTGTTCACAGAGCTCTGTGTCCAGGCACAGTAATAGAAAGGTGAAGGGAAGGAAAAGATGTGGTAGAAAAAAAGTGTTCAAGCAATAGGGATAACCGCACCCTGGAGAGGATTGTGAAACAAAACCCATTTAAAAATGTGGGGGAGATTCACAAAGAGGTGCTTCAAGAACCACCACGCACAGTCGTATGCAAGACATGAGTTTCAGCTGTCGCATTCCTTCTGTCAAGCCACTCTTGAACATGAGACAATGACAGAAGTGTCTCACAGTTAGTGAGTAGTCCAAAGTTATGTTCTCTGATTAAAGTAAATTTTGCATTTCCTTTGGAAACAATGTCCCAGAGTCTGGAGGAAGAGGAGAGGCACATAATCCACATTGCTTGGGGTCCAGTGTAAAGTTTTCAGTGAAGGTTTGGGGTGCCATGTCATCTGCTGGTGTTGGTCCGTTGTGTTTTCTGAGCTACAAGGTAAACACAGCCATCGCCAAGGAAGTTTTAGAGCACTTCATGATTCCTGCTGCTGATCAACTTTATGGAGATGCAGATTTCATTTTCCAACAGGACTGGGCACCTGCACACAGTGCCAAAGCTACCAGTGCCTGGTTTAAGGATCATGGTGTCCCTGTACTTAATTGGCCAGCAAACTCGTCTGACCATAACCCCATAAACATCTATGGGGTATTGTGAAGAGGAAGATGCAATATGCCAGACCCAATAATTCAGAAGAGCTGAAGGCCACTATCAGAGCAACCTGAATTCTCACAACACCTGAGAGAGTTATATATAAGTTTCACTTTTTAAATGGAATTACTGATATAAACCAACTTTTTCATGATATTATATATATAGAATTCATAGGGGGTACTGAATCCCAACATCCTACAAGTGAGGACAAAGCATTACCCCGCTTTACCCTGAGCTGCTTCTCTTGGGCTGCTCCCATTAGGGGTCACCACAGCGGATCTTGATCCACATTATTAGTTATTTAATGCATGTTTCTGGACGTTGGGAGAAAATGGAGCTCCTGAAAGAAACCCATGCAGACATGGGAAGAACATACCAAGTCTACACAGAATGGACCTGGACCAACCCACCTGCTAATTGAATTATATCTCTGGTCTGGAACATTGTAATTTGGATTTGAAATGACAGCAATAATCCAGAATGAGAGAAAGTTCCTCCCCTCTAATATGACTGACACATGCATTCAAATAATTTATTTTTGTTTAATTTTACTGCAATGGAGACTGAAAAAATCTCAACAAATACCTGGATAATACCTTAAGTAAAACTCAAACAGTAGAGTTTGCAGTCTGTCCCTATGCTCAGACTTGCAGTGATTTCTTTGCCTCTTGTCGCCCTGTGTTCTCACTTATATGTCATCACCTGTGGGGGGTTGGTTGCCTTGATGGCAGGAAAAAAATGCAATGGCAGAACAGTGTAATTTATTGACTAGTATCTGCAGAGCATATTGGGAAAAAAACTATTTTATGACAAATCATATTCCTTCTACACAGTTTTACCACAAATCAGATTCTAATAAATCGCTTGTCTATAAATTTCATTCCTGCACAGTGCATCGCTGTCTGTGCCATCCTCACTACAAGATCTTTGTTCTTTATATCTGCTGCTTTCTTGGTTAGAATTCGACAGTTTCTATTAACAATATATATAAACAATTAAATAAATAAAAAGCAGCAAACCAATTCAAGTGTTAGATTACACTCCAATTTGCAAAAAATGAAACCCTCTACCCACTTAACATAGTGAACATTCCTGCACCCTGTGACCAAGTTCTCCCACTTAGAAATCATGGAGGGGTCTGAAAGTTTCATTTTAGGTGCATGTCCACTGTGAGAGACATAATCTAAAAAAAGAAAATCCAGAAATCACAATGTATGATTTTTTAAATAATTTATTTGTGTTTTACTGCTGCAAATAAGTATTTGAACACCTGCAATCAGCAAAAATTCTGCCTCTAAAAAGTCCACCTCCACTCCACTTATTATTCTAAATTAGAAGCATCTGTTTGAGGTTGTTATCTGCATAAAGACACCTGTCCACCCCACACAATCAGTAAGACTCCAACTACTAACATGGCTAAGACCAAAGAGCTGTC
>JAYDZG010000043.1:13642438-13655733 GCA_034509265.1 Microcambeva bendego
AAATACTTATTTGCAGCAGTAACACACAAATAAATTATTAAAAAAATCATACATTGTGATTTCCGGATTTTTTTTTAGATGTCTCTCACAGTGGACATGCACCTAAGATAAAAATTTCAAACCCCTCCATGAATTATAAGTGGGAGAACTTGCAAAGTCTCAGGATGTTCAAATACTTATTTTCCTCACTGTATGTAAATGTAGCTAGAGCATATTCTCATGTTACATTCAGAAATTCTAAGTAAAGGACCTCTGCTGGACAATTTTGGAATTTTGTGCTACATATTTGACAGCATTTTCTTTTTAATTAACATACCTGTGAGAATGAAACTTTCCCTATATGGATGGTGACTACTGGAATAAGGCCAGCAGTAGCCTAGTGGTTTGGGTACTGGACTAGTAATCCAAAGGTTGCTTGTTCAAATCCCACCTATGCTAGGTTGCTGTTGTTGCCCTTGAGCATGGCCTTTAACCCTCATTGCTCATACTGTACTGTCTGCTAAATGCTAAAAATGTAATGCAAATGTCAAATCTTACTGATAAAACACTTTGAAGCCTGCTTGAGATAATATCCAGGCTACATAAACCTGGCTGACAGACTTCAGTGCAAATCACCAGACAAGTGTTAGTGTTTAATGTTTCTAATGCTGTATGCTTCATTTTAAAAACCTTTAAAGCTTCAAATCCATTTTAAAAAGTAGACCACACTGCCCCTCAGGTGGCACAGTGGTAAAAATACACACTGAACACCAGAGCTGGGATCTTGAATACATCATATGGAGTCTCAGTTCTGCCAGCCAGCTTGGCTGATGGGCCTATTGTTCATTTAAGGGCAGGATTAAACCATATGGGGCTTTGCTCTCTTATCACTAATGCAATTACGACCTCTGGCTTATTGATTGCATTTTTGCATAGATATAAAACACCCTCGAACAGTGTGTATCTCTCCGTAAACAGTGCTGATTCGTATGCATACTCAAAGTGCAGGTGGATAAATGCATACGGCCTGGTATTCACATATCAGAGTGGGAGTAGGTACGCTTTGTTCTCTCAACCAGAGTGGAGGTTGGCATTGGTGGAGGGAAGCATGATGAAATTGGGCAATTGCACATGCTAAATGGTGTGAATAAGGGAGAAAATGCTTTAAAGTAGACCATGATTACCTTTAGACAAAAAACAGTAGCTCTCAAGCCATGAAAGTATGGACATCCCTGCTCTATAGTGATGGTCCAATCTAATCTAATCTTATTTTAATGTTGCTGTATCAATTTATTTCTGCAAGACGATCACACACTTAAATGGAATCAATTTTTATTCTAATAAATCTCTTTCTTCCCCTGTAGTTCCAGACCAGCCTGTGTTTCTCAAAACTACTGATATTCAGAAGCAAACAGTCACACTGAACTGGTCTCCTCCAGCAGAGAGCAATGGTGTTCTAAGTGGCTGCATCCTGCAGTACCAGCTAAGTATGTCAAAAATAACACAGCCTCTCAAAATATTCCCTCAAAATAGGCACTGAGTGTTGTGTCTTACCACTAGGAGACATTGTTGTGCCACTGGTCTGAACCCAAGCCTAAAGAACAGGATCAGGGTATTGCAGGAACTTGTTATCTGCGTTTATGTTCTGTGTAATGCCTGTCGGTAGTTGATAGTACAGCTGGAGAGACATCTGTGGAAGCAGTATACATTAGGAATTATACAAGATGATTGGGCAGAATGGTACAATGTTATAAATAGACCTGACTAGAGATTAGTCAGATTTGGGCACAATATTTGGTAACATCTTCATAACTGGTGAAGATGCCATCAACTGAGTAATTATTATTAATACATTTTTAATTGTTAATACAAACTCTGAAATCCTTTAATTAAAAAGCACAGTGGTGCATTGCTTCATTGCAGCGGATCCCTGTTGGTGCACCCTTTAAGTCTTAAATGAGCTCTTTACCTGTGTCTATACATGAACGTGTGTAAAAGAATGATAAACCATGCTGCTATTAACAGCAGTGCCCAAATTCCAGCTGTTTGTATCCTGAAGCTCACAAATTAGAAGACATGTCGTTAAGTGAACCTAGCTATTGAAGGTTGGGGTGGGACAGACATCAGTGCACACTTAGTACAGTTCCCAAGTCTGGATAAAGAGTAGAGTTGTGTCAAAAGGGCATCTGGCGTAAAAATTGTGTCAGATAAAATGATCTGCTATTCAACCCCTAATGGGAGGAGCAAAAAAAGCAGAGCAGAGCAATGTGTCACCTCATTGCTGCTGAGGTCTGGAACATTCAAGTTTAGATCTTGGTTCTCACTGAGAAAAGAATGTTAACAGGATTTCTAATAGCTGCTATTGCAGCCTCTGCTGGTTAGTGCCTTAATGATTCACAGACAATGCATGACTTAGTATGAGATCATATTTTTTGTGGGACCAGCTACTATTTGGTGCGCATCATCTGTCATGACACTAACTAATATCTCACACACTAACTTGGGCAGCAATAATTGATACACAGAAAACACAAATGAAAACACAGAACTAATGAACCACACGGAAAGCAGACTTATCGCCAGAATGAGCCAAGCCCATGGAATGAAGGACAGTCCCAACTCTTATCAAGTATTATGTCTTCTCCATGATCTGCCATTGCAATTGACAATATTGCTGCTGAGGCTCTACTATCTATTACCTTTCCTCTGGTCAAGCCCCCGGTTGGAATGGCGATCTATTAGCTGATTTCCCTGGAGAAATATGATGGCACAGCAAAGCACACGAGTGCGCAGATATGTATTATCAGTCAGCATAACATCACCACATAGTATGTCATGCACTCCACATGGTATCTGGTACGCACTACTTTTTTTACACTACACTGCTTTTAAATACACTACACTACCCCCCCTAAATAATAATTGTAAAAATCACTTCATTTAGCTTGGTTGATAAATTGTCCCTAAAAAGGAATGTAAAGCAGTGCTAGAATATAAAATGTTGACATTATCCCATGTACTGTAATTAATGCAATCAATTGTTTGTACTTGTAGGATAAATACAGTAAAACTAAAAATTAATACAAAAACGGTAAAATGTTTGGGTACATACTAATAATGAATGAATTTCACTGAAGAAGATCATAAAGATAAGGTGCAATTAATTGTAATGATGTGGTGCCAGAGACACAGGGCAGCAGCCAATCAGCAAGATGCCTTTATTGTCATTGCACAATGAGTAAAAAAAAAAAAAAAAATTAAAGGGAATCATATATTTTGGGGTATTGCACACTTCCGGAGTAATTTACAATTAGTTAAGTTCAAAGGAAAACATTACGCTGCAAATTCAGAACCATCTAAACTATTGCATATAAATTGTAAAATAAAACATGATTGCATTGATTCTGCCACTTTCTGTTTTGTAGATGAGATGCTTTACGTAGTGCTAACCTTATGGGTATTTTATTCTTTTTTAAATTATATTTAAGCCTATGTGACTCATTGTCATCACGGCCCACTGGCTAGGACACATCATATTACTAAACACGTCTTGGCTGCCAAGTAGAAATCATGATAAAGCAGGTTGTAATGCACAAAGCTTGGAGGTGTTTGTTAGCTAATTGTGTTTGACTATGCAGCTGATCACTGTGGCCGAGTGCCATGGTACACATTAAAAGGAGGGGCATTTAATCAGAAGAGTGTGCAATAGCCATCGTATGCCCTTTGAAGTGGGTTTTTGAAGTCCCTGCAAAGGAAGCTGTAAAATGTGGGAGATAATACACCCAGCTGTCCATGTGGCACACACCAGCGCTTGGAATTTTAAATGCTTGAGCTTGAATGTCCCCTACCTAAGCCTGGCTGCACTGAGCTTTTATATAGTCAATATGTCACGGTCATTGCACGTCTCAGCAAGATACACAGGGTTAGAACACCAACTAGGATGTAAATAGATTTATTTATAAGGATTTTTATGTCATTTCAATTCACCTCCAATTCACTGCTCTTGCATTTCTTTGGAATGTGGGAGGAAACCCACACAAACAAGAGGAAAACATAAACTCCACAGAGAAAACCCAGAGTGCTCCACCTAGGACTCTGGGAGGCAACAGTTCTACCCACTGAGCCAATGGTTCCCCTTTTGCATTACAGAATGGGGACACCATGTAAAAGCTGCTGTTTTAATTAATTTGTCTATTATTAGGTCTGACTATCACTTGGACTGTATAAATGCAGTCAAAGGCAAAACATTGTATGTTCACTGGTTAGCTTTTTTAACACGCCACATTCACAAAATGTTCTTTTATTATTTTATACTCTGAATGCTATCATGCTCTTTATGTACAGTTAAAATCAGCATTTTAAATTATTATTTTTCCTTAAATAATTAATAATTAAGTACAAAAACCAAGCATTTCTTCTAGAATTCCTGAAATATTAAATAAAAAGTTTATTGGTGTACACAGACTTAGATTACCAATAAGTATGCAAGATTACACTCTCATGACAAAAATGAGACACATCTGCAAAGCTTGCCTAGAGGCCAGAAATCCTTGTCTTGTGAAGGCTGAGTCACTCGCTTCTTCTGGGCATTGATCCCAGTGAACCTCAAGGGATATCATCTCAACCACCCATCCCACAAAGCTTTTCATATTATCATCATATGATAGAGCAAAGAAACCACTAAATCACTACAATAAAGGATTTATAAGACAGGCATTGAAGACTAAAGTCAGCTTAAGACAATATCCATTGCTTATGTTACGGTGAATCTCAAATTCTATTTTTTTTCTTTTATTTTCTCATTCAGTTAATAGCACAGAGGAAACAGGACCTCTCCAGTCTGTGAACATGAGCAATGCTGATACAACTAAGTGGCTCCTGAAGGACCTGGAGCCTTTGAGCCGGTACAGATTCTTCCTTTATTACTGCACACGAGTAGGCTGTGGCCCAGCAATCAGCGAGGAGTGCACCACCGTCCCTGAAGCAAGTGAGTATTCACTGCGCAAGTCTTTTAGGGTGTGGGTTTCTTGAAAATGAGAAATAGCCTGTCGTATTATTGCTTTTATGGTAATTTAAAACTCATTATTATATACCATATAGTAGACTATTAGGACTGATTCGAATTAGTATACTGGTAATAATTAATAGGTGCACACTCACTTTGAACATTATTCCAAACACCTGCCTTGAACAACCATTTATTGTCATTTTAAGAACTAAAGCTAAAATATACACTGTTTAGCCACAATATTACTACCACCTGCTAATATCCAGAGTCATTACTGTGTGCAGCATGGACAGCAGCTAGACAGGCTTGGTTGGTTGTCACATGTCACTAAATTGGGTCACTTTGGTGTCTCTCTGTACACTTTGTCAACCCATTGATATAAAGGAAGATTAATAATTAGGTTAATGATGTAGTAGTGAGTTTTGATCCATTTTATGAGGTATCAATGCTGAGTGTTGAATAATGCTCCAACCAAAAATTTGAAACCTCCAGTTTCATGAAAAAAGAGTCCATAAGAATCTTAAGGATGATTACATTGTACAGCTTACTTTGTAGAATATACATTTCCAATAAAGAAGGCAAATAAGTGTAAAAAGTGTTAAAAATCCCTAAAATATTGTTGCACCTGATCCACCCTGATACACTGCAGTAAAATATTTGAGGTCAAGCATTTTAAATAATAAACATGTAAAATATATGTAAAATATGTTATAATAGACATTGTCTATCAACACAAATCTTTGCTGAGGAAGCCAAGAGCAACAGTGACAAATTACAGGAAGAAATCTTCAGAGGATGTTATTCACCAGGGCATCATAGAAGTTGAATGAATTACAGTTTGCACAAATCATTCAAGCACTAAATGAATGTAGAATTTATTTTAGTCCAACGAGTTCTGAACATTCAGAATTTATTTAGTCTATAATGAGTTTTCGAGTCGAATGAACATTTTCGAGTTGTTATATCTAGAGGTCATCATTTCTAGAAGGAGCTTTATTGTTGACACAGCTATACTTGATCATATACAATTTCCTAATATTGTGTTGGTCCTCCTTTTGTGTCCCCAAATGCAACAAACTGTGATGTATTCTAAAACCTTTTAATCAGAACTTTCGCTCCCTTGAATTAAAACCTTGCCTTCAGTAACTGTCTGTTAAGATTTACTCCCTGTGTTTGAATGTTTTATCTTTTTTTCTGGATGGAATTTAGAAAAAAAGGTTTCTTAAAACTGCTTGTGACTCCAACTTTGATGTGTTTACCACCATGTTCAGGGTGTAATAATAACTTCTTTCTTGCCACTGTCGCCCTTGACTTGCTCAACAGAGTTTTTTAGTCTGTTAGTCCTGGTTTCTGTAAAGTTACTTTAAGACTATTTCTATTGTGTCTTGAGTCAAGAAATAATGTTCTGATACATGGTACAGAAGCAATATTAAATTTTCAACTAAAATCTGGCTTTGTGAGTATTTGGTTTAAAAGATAAATAATGCAATTAATAATGACACCAGACTTACTTCCTTTCTCAGTAAACAATTCAGGTACATCCAACTAGCAAAAGTCTACAGAACAAATCAACTATTCCAAAATTCACAGTACAGATAATTTATAGTTCAGTTTGCTGAATAGTTCACACTGCATGCTACTCTGGAGTAAGTCATTGTGGTTTTCACGCTGCTTATCTGATGTGTGACTGCTTATCTAGGTGTTTCACAATAAACTACCATCCATCAGAAAGAATTGCAGATTAGTTTTCGTGACAAAATATAGTTTGGGAAACCAAACACGAGAAGTGATTAGTTAATGATACCACATCTAAAAATTTCAAAAATTTGACCAAGTAGCAAAAATAAATGATTCTGAGTGGATTTGGCATTATGGTATTTGATATTATGTTTTGTAAACGATCATTTTCAAGGCCTGAAATACTGTATAATGTCCGTACCGATGTATTCGGAGATCATATATATTATGCCAAGCCCAATGCTTTTTTCAAGGGGTTTTCCCTCACCCCGTTCCTCATGTTCACATTGGCTGTAGTTCGACACTCCACTAATTGACAGTCGCCTGACTGATATCCAGATATCTAGCATGCTTTCTTTTAAGTCTGCGAGCGTTCAGGTTGAGACTTTGATCAGTACATACATTGTGCTCGAAAGACGAGTTTTGATCACTGACCAAACTTTGAGTTGCCTCAGAGTCAGCAAATCTAGCGGCAACCTGAATGAAAATCATGTAGTGTGACTGAGGTATAAGTCAATGAGAGGTGAAAAATCTCTTTGTTCACAAATATGGGTTGTAAATATAAGAGCAAAACTTCTTTATAACTAAACAATATCAGTGTTAAAAAGCTTTGTCATTTGTCTTTGTCCAGAAAAGTTATCTTAGTTCAACTTGCTTATTGATTTTGGGGAAAAAGATAAAAAGTGAAGGAAATGAAACACTGTGTCACCTTCAGGAAGGAAATGCTGTCTAATTATCATTTCCTTGGTGCTAATGAAGCAGGAATGGGCTGTGTAGAAAACCAGTCAACGCTGTAACAGAGAAAAATGTTTAATATAGTAGAACTCTCCTTGTACTATATTTTCCTTGGCTGGTGATCCTTATAGTATCAGCAGCAACTGAAATATCAAAGCCAAAGTCCTGTGGCTTCTTATTAATATACTTGATAGTAATAAAGAGCAGAAATGAAATTGAGTTGCCTCTTTGATATGTAGTTTGATATCTTTTCCCCCTTTATCTACACACTATTAGAAGGATTATGGGTCTCAAAACTGTCAGGAGGACTGTAAAGCAGGAATATCCATCTCATGTAGTGTATCTAAAAGTCACTGTTCAGCAGTAACACAGCAAGCAATTTGAACATCCTAATTTCAGAGAGCTCAGCAGTTCTCCTGGTTTGCTGCCACACTGCTTTTTCTCACAATGCTACGATAGCATACATTACTTTTAACAGAAAGTAGATGCACTTTGCTTGTAGTGTCTGCTATCTTTTTCCAGATATGTCTTTTATGCTTTCATTTTTTACCAGCATCAACAGTCATGCCTGATTTCAACATAAGTATGTTTGGGATTCTTTTCTCTTCATAGTTGTAGATTGTGTGACATGTGTAGTGTTGTAGTGAAGCAAACAATGTCCCAACACAATGCTAGATTTTTTAATGCATGTTAGTTGCAAAGTAGATTTAACATTGTTTTATATGCTTTCCAGTAACATACAAACAAGTAACATGAATTATTCTAGTCATAGCTAAGTAAAAACAAAAGCACAAAAGCTATGCAGACAGTATGCACAAAGCTTAGGGTGACATTGTATTAAAACAACATTTGAGGAATTGTAATTATTAGTTATAATCTACAAGAGTTAAGTGTCCCTTTGTCGTTCTTTTAGGGTATAAAGCTAAGCATTTTATACTCTTCTGGAGAGCTCTTCTCAGCTCTAACAAGTTTAAAAACCAAACTAACTCACAGGGCAGATAATACAGCTCGACATGGACATATTTGGATGCTTTCACAGTGGACATAATGGTTATTGCACACAAATTGATATTCGTGTCATGGTACAGTGTGGTGACATTTTACTGCACCACTCAAGCTGAGCATTGAGCAAAGCGACAATTTGTGTCAAGATTTGGTGAGTGATGCATCCAAAGGCTTTAAGCAAATGGAACAAATTTGATCAAATCCACTCATGATTGACAGCCCTAAAAAGTCTTTTAAAGGGTATGGTGGCATAAAATAGCCTCTTTAGGAAGACATCAACAGTCCAACCTGGTGGTGGTAGTGTGAATTTGTGGAGGTTTTTAAAGACAGTACATTTCACATTTCTTATATTTTTATAAGAATAATGTAACATGTAAGCTAAATCTGAGACATAATTTGGCTATATATATATATATATAAAAAAAGGATTTTTAGAAATGCTGGTCAAATGAAAAGTATGAGCATGTACAGCACTCAATATTTATTTGAGGCTCCTTTGGCATGGATTACTGCAGCAATGCGGTGTGGCATGGATTTGATCAGTCTGTGGCACTTCTCAAGGGTCACGAGAGTCCAGGTTGGTCAGATAGTGGCCTTCAGCTGTTCTGAATTGCTGGGTCTGGCATATCGCATCTTCCTCTTCACAATACACCATAGATTTTCTATTGGGTTAAGGTCAGATGAGTTTACTGGCCAATTAAGAAGAGTGATACCATGATCCTTAACCCAGGTACTGGCAGCTTTGGCACTGTGTGCAGGTGCCAAGTCCTATTGGAAAATGAAATCTGCATCTCCATGAAGTTGATCAGCAGCAGAAAGCATGAAGTGCTCTAAAACTTCCTGGTAGACGGCTGCATTGAGCTTGGACCTCAGAAAACACCTCAGAAAAGGACCAACACCAGCAGATGACTGTGGAAACTTTACCCTACACCTCAAGCAACATGCATTCTGTGCCTCTCCTCTCTTCCTCCAGACTCTGGAACGTTGATTTAAAAAGGAAATGCAAAATATACTTTCATCAGAGACCACTTCTGATGCTACATCTTGTTCAAGAGTGGCTTGACACAAAGAATGTGACAGCTGAAACCCCTTTCTTGCATGTGCCTGTCCGTGGTGGTTCTTGAAGCACTGACTCCAGCTGCAGTCCACTCTTTGTTAATCTCCCCCACATTTTTGAATGGGTTTTGTTTCAAAATCCTCTTCAGGATGCGGTTATCCCTATTGCTTGTACACACAACTTTTCCTTTCCTTTGCCTTTCTATTAATGTGCTTGGACACAGAGCTCTGATAACAGCCAGCCTCTTTAGCAATGACCTTTTGTGTCAATGGTCGTCTTTTGGACAACTGTCAAGTCAGCAGTCTTCCCTAGCCTACAGAACTAGACCGAGAGGCCATTTGAAGGCATTTGCAGGTGTTAAGCAGCTGATTAGAGTGTGGCACCAGGTGTCTTCAAAATTGAACCTTTTCACAATTTTCTAATTTTCTGAGAGACTGAATTTGGGATTTTCATTAGTTGTCAGTTATAATCATCAAAATTAGAGAAGATAGAGAAGCCATGAAAACCCCAATTTTTACTCTACCCTTTTGGACCAAAATGTATATATGTGTTTAATTTGGCAAAACCAAAAAATTCAAACACACAAAAGGGCTGAAACTAAACCAAAATATTAAAATTAACTGCTTCCACACCAAACATAGTATGTTAAAAAGAATGCTAAAGGGTTTTGCAGACCCCTTATACAGTGTAGTAAGATTACAAGCCTAATTAATGCTGCCATTTCAGCATCCGTTTGAGGTAAAACAATCTTTAATATAAAAAAGCTTTATTTATTAAAGAATCCTTTACATTAATGACAAAATAATCAACTATAAATATTAAATCTGACAACTTCATGGTTTTTGCTACCTTTTACCAAATTCTATTTCTATCTATTATAAGGCTCCAGTTCAGTAAGACATTTAGTTGTTCAGTAGCTTGCATGGATTTATTAATAACTCAACATCTAGTTTATAGCTGTTGATAAATCAAGTGCACAAAGTATATTATCTTTCTTTTCAGGACAGTCCAGAACTTATTCTCCTACCAGAAACCCTACTCGCTCTCCTGTGGCCAAAGTCACAATTTCTTCTATAGGTATTAAACTTGTGTCCATATTTACAATTGGCCATGTGTATACTATGAACTGTACTGCCTTTTATTCATATACAGTTAATACAGACTATGGACTATTAATTGTGCAGTGGATTTGATTTTAAATAAATATAACTTGCCATTTCATTCAACATTTTTATCTACTCACCCATACTGAGTTTTTCAAAAAGTAATTAAAAATAAAACATTGAAACATCTTTTTCATGAAGGTGATGTATGTAATAATTTTTAAAAGCCCCACTGGCAGTATTTACAGCTGAAAGTCTGCTTGTATACATCACTGTAAAATTTGCCCCTAAATTTGAGCAGTTTTTCACATTCATAATGATGGATTATTAAGAAAAAGCTTAGTAATATTCATGAACATCTGCAAACTGCCAACCCTTTATGGGATTTTAAAGTCTAAGCTTTGCCTTGGCCCCTATGCTGTTGATTCAGCAGTTAAAAGGTGAATTGTTGCTCCAGACAGAGTTTGCATGCACTATGTAGGTTTTTTATTTATTTATTTTTGTATGATGTTTTGTTTGGCTGCATCCCTCTTTTCTTGCCAGTCTTATCGTACCTCGTGCTGAAAAATATTCAGCTCTCTTAAGATGCTGCATTATATGCATTGCCACAAAATCCACATATAGTTGTCTTGACAACAGTTAAACTGACAAATTGCAACACATCAATAGACACATTAATCCATTTCCATGTTTAACCACAAATCTATACTGATCATGGCTCAGGGTAGTTCCAGCTTCCTTGGATTTAGCTCGATCATTTACTTTGATAGAATCTCCTAAAAAAACTTAAGTAAAAGTCATTGATGATTTAAAAATGATCTAATAATAAATGTACTTAAGCGAAATTAATGTCACAAAAATAGTTCTGATGCTTAAGTATTAAGAATTGTTTTATTTATTTGGATTTTAGTGTTAGGTTTTCCATTCACCAATTATTCTGAAATGACCAGGACAAAGCTTGGATATTAACTAATCACCAAAATATCTGCTGAAATTTTGATTTTCAAATCAAATAATGTATATAATAAATACACTTATGAGAGTTCTTTTTTTTAATATTCGAAAAAAAATATGTACAGTATTTTCGCTATTTTCACTGTGTGTGACTGGTCAAATGTGAAGCATTGAACGGATACACTGATTGAAATCCTTCTTCCACAGCATTGGTCAGATCATAGCGATTGGAACTCATGTGTGGCAGTGGTGACCACTAACGTTGTGAAGTGATGAAGCTTGAAATGTCTGAATTTGAGCATTTTTTTTGCACCCTGGCCTTCAGTATTCTTCCGCCCTGCTGGAAACGGCATGGTGTGAAAGGATAATCTGCTGCAGTGGAAGATCATTCCTGTCTTATTTAATCCCACTCTTTGGTGGCGAATGACAAAGCCCAAGCCAGAAACATTTTTTGACAGGAAAGCAAAATGCAATTTAATGAGAATTGTTGGCATGACAGGCAAAACAGACGAGAGGAACATGTGAAATTATAGACATTTTTTAAAGCTACCATCGTTGGAATAGGCTCTTGCAGACACTTGTCAGGGAGAGAAAAACTCTATAGGCTGAAGTAGGATGTATGTGATTATCACGTCTGGGCCTGAGGGAGGATGCTTCTGTGATTGAGATGTAGATTAAACAAAGCTGACAGCGTAAGACACTTTGCTTAATTGAAACACCCGAAAGCGGTGAAAACAATTAACTGGCAAGCAGCTATTAAACCGTGATCTGTGCATTTTAGGACAGAGGAAGAATAAACCTTTAAAACCAGTGCTAAGCTATCAGGTTGTCATGAAATATTTTTTTTTATTTTATTTTATGAAATATTGATCCTTATAGCATTTCAGAACTGAAAGTCTTTGACTTCTGAAACATGGTCATTGCTGGTCATGGCTTAATACTGTAAACAAAATAGCATTAATCTGAATCAAAGTCTAATTCCATTTAGCTAATAAGAAATATGAATTCATACTGAACAGTTTGTACTGAACAATTTTAGGATTGCAGTGTGGGTAGCACTGTCACATTACACCAGAAATTCAGGGTTTTTTCATGCATCACCCAGATTCTTCTTCTCGATAGGAAGTTATACCTTTTAGCATTATGGTTATTTTGAGTCTAGCTTTTTTGGTAATGTGTTTCCTTGTTTGTCTACAAGCGATCTCTGATGGTAAACTAATCAGGCTTTTACCTCATTACGCCAAATGAACCATTTAGCACCCAAAGACTAAAATCTTCTGCAGGTTACCAGCATGAAGAAACAACATGGCTTAGAGGCATTTGATTCAATATGATAATGTCATTTTAGCAATTATGATATAAACATTTTTTTTATTCTTCTTCCAGGGCACAATGTTCTAAACATTTAAATCTTGACATACTAATATGCAGATGATATTTAAAGAAAAACACAGATGTCCTCTAACAATGTTCTAATCAGTGCATCTGATTGTTGTGCATCTGATTCTAACTTTCTCCTTTCAGTAAATTTCAATTTTTGTTCATTGTGCAACGACTGTTTATAAGTAATGTTTAATTTTTTTGCTTAGTTATATGAGATCAATCCCTCAGTAACATTGAAATGAAGCTCAAATGTTATTTTTAGGGCATTTTCTAAAATAAAGGCGCTATTGTGCAATCGGATGATCATCATCATCATCATATATGTATATACATA
>JAYDZG010000043.1:13701548-13712289 GCA_034509265.1 Microcambeva bendego
CAAATTTTGAAAGTATTTCTTTCGGGAGGTTAATTCTTGTGGTGGGTTTGGGTTAGGGTGAAGGTCTAAGGTCATGCGGGTTAAAGTCAGTTCAAGGTCGGTCCAAGGTTAGTCCAAGGTCATTTCAGGTCACTGAACGAAAATTTTGGTTTAATTAAGAGGATCATGAATTTTGTTTTATGATTGCCTCAAGTTCTTAAAATCATTATTTTTTAAACCTTTTTCGTTAAATCTTGCTTCGCGTGATTTACTGATTTCTGTAAAATACTGACCTTTATAAAACATTAGTCACAGAATATGCTGCCACCTCCATGTTTCACTATGGGGATGGTGTTTTGGGGGTAATGAGATGTCTTGGTTTTGTGCCAGACGTAGTGTTTTCTTTGGTGCCCAAAAAGATCATTTTTGGTCTCATCTGACCAGAGCACCTTCCTCCATATATTTGGGGAGTCTCCCCAATGCCTTTTGGCAAACTCAAAACTAGACTTCCTATTTCTTCTGTAAGTAAAGGTTTTTTTGGCCACTCTTCCATAAAGCCAAGCTCTATGGAGTGTACGGCTTATTATGGTCATATAGACAGACACTCCAGTCTCTGCTTGGGAACTCTGCAGCTCCTTCAGGGTTAACTTTTGTCTCTGTGCTGCCTCTCTGATTAATGCCCTCCTTGCCTGGTCTGAGAGTTTTGGTGGGCGGCTTTCTCTTGGCTGTTTTTTGTGGGACCATGTTCTTTCCATTTCATGAAAAGAGATTTGATGGTGCTCTGGGGGATCATCAGAGATTTGGAAAAGATGATATATACACAGAAAATGTGTGTATATACCTGACTCTTAGATTGAACACAAATGGACTTCATTTCACTAAGCATGTGACTTCTGGATGTATTTGGGTATATCAGAACTTTTTAAGGGCTTCATAGCAAAAGGGGGGAATACATATGCACATGCCAATTTTCAGTTTTTATTTCCAGAAACACAGGCTGTGACAAAATAGGTAAAAAGCCAAGGGGGTGAATACTTTAGCGAGGCACTCTATTTGTCTTTGCTAAAATAAACGGCCATTTAAGGGTTAATATATTGCTGCATTTTGCTATTATGAGTTTAGTCATTTGTATTGCAGACTGGTCCTGACCTCTGACTGGGTTAATGTGTGCTAGTGAACTCGGTGTCAGGATCAGCAGCTCTTCTCATCAGCAGCTCTTCTCTGATCTTGGCATGGTAGGCCTTTGTAGTGGTAGGAGTAAGGCTCTCTGTGTTTTGTAGATGGTATTTGTGGTTTTTCTTTGAACTTTCAGGATACTTTTACAAAATTGGGTGTGCCTCATTTCTATTTGATGTTCATCCCATTGGACAAAACTTAGATTTAGATTTACATCCCCCTATACCTTACAGTTGGGCGGCATGGTGGCTTAGTGGGTAGCACTGTCGCCTCACAGCAAGAAGGTCTAGGGTTCAATCCCCGGGTGGGGTGATCGCGGTCTTTTCTGTGCGGAGTTTGCATGTTCTCCCCGTGTCCGAGTGGGTTTTGGAGACACTGAATCATCCTGTAGGTTTACCCATCCCGTGTAATTGGAAACAGCTGCATGCCGGTCCCAAGCCCGGATAAAATGGGGAGGGGTGGAGAAAGCAATGGCAAACTACTCCACTATCATTGCCAAAATACTTCATGGATCAATGATCCATCAAGTGACCAAGAGTCGGCTGCGACTAATCGGATAATCATCATCATACCTTACAGTTACATCCAGTTGAACAAATGTTGATCCTAAATAAAAAAGGACCCTTATGCAGATGTCTAACCTGAAACATTCCTGGGTGTTACATTTTTTTTCTTATTTTCAAAATATTATTTATGCTTTTTTTCAGGTTCACTGTCCAGGTTTACGTTCTGCTGTAAACCCTGCTCTGTAGGGGACAGCAATTATTCCTTGTAGATCAAATACTTGATTTTTGAGCTTGTGTTGAGTGAGACCAGGTGCTGCAGAGCACTCTAAAGCTCTGGCCAATTCATTAATTTAAATGTTTAAAGCCCTATCTCATTCCATGCTCCTGTGAAAATAATTGTCTTCTGTTGCCAATCATAATATGCATTTGCTGTTTGTGACGTCAGTCTTGTACTGTGGCCACAGTGAAAGGCAGGGATTATTGGTAGATGTAGAATTGCCCTAACTGTTAGGTCAAATACATTACTTGATCAATATGTATATGGCCGTCAATTATCTATTTTCAGTGTTTCAGCACCAAAGAAAGTTTAACTTTGTCCCAGTTTTAATATATATAAAATATAAGAAATCATATATGCATAGCCTATTTAAAGCACACTTGCTGACCAAAGGGATCTGATGGTTTCTTGTAGAGAACATACAAAGTGATATTCCTTTAATTTCTCCATTACTAGTGCTAATGTCTCAGCTGGGAAACCTAGTTAACTGTGTCTGTTCATGCTTATAGTGCTCATGAGACCAAAACTTGCATCTGTGAAATGTATATATGATTCTATGCATTTAATGAGAATGACTTATCAAAACATGTTGATTTTAAATGCTCTGTTCACAATTATTAAATGGGCACACTTTTAAAATTATTTCACTGACACAATTTTTTTCAAGACAAGTGGAATGGGTGATCAATCAAGCTCATTAACCGTGTACTGTAGTTCTTCCATACCTTATGCCAGTTTCCCAATTTGCTTGAAAAATTGCCTAGGAAGCAGATAAATTGTTGTTTGTTTAAGCCATCTGCACAGCACCAAAGTTGAGTGCTAATGACTTTTTGAATTGCAATTAGGTTTAAAGTCAATGCAATGTGATTCATCTAAGTAGATTAATTGCGTGCTGGACTACGTGAAAATAAAATGAAACATTTTATTATCGTTTATAATATTTTTTGAAGGGCGTTTGAGTTACATCTCATTGGTAAGGTAATGATGTATGCCGTGGGTCAAGTGGAGACGGACTGCAGTGTGACAGTCATTTACCGCTTTTACCGAAGTAGACTGGAACACCATCTGCAATTTTACGCTTGATTTAGAATCCCCTTATCTCCCCCTTTATTGGTGTGCACTTCACTATCAAATGCGCATCAACTCCTCTTTGCTTGATTACAGCTTCTGCTGCAATGGCAAGACTGATCTAATTGCAAAAGTGCTCAGCATTCAGTAGCTGGGAAAGCTAGCACATTGAGTATTAACAATTCTGCAGAAACGTTGCATAATAATTCCAGCTAAGGTTGGGAAAAGTATGGAACATTTTCTCAGATAATATTTTTATGGGCGCTACAGAAACTACTTACATACATGGAAGTATTAAAAATGCAACAATTCAATGATATATTAGTTCTGTTATACCTAGTCTTTCGCAAAATATTGCATGTTCATCTTTTTATTTGCACATATAAATGTGATTATGGGATCATATGCATTTTAAAATAAAGGATTTTAAAATAAAAAGAATTAAAAATGAAATACAGCATTGTACAAACAAACATAGGACCATGACAAGATACAGGTGTAGACGGGAGAACGTGATCACTGTCAGAGGTTTATGGATTCACTACAGAAGGAAGAAGTGTGAGGTAGGAGGCCAGAAGTGACATTTCACTGCAGCTTCAGGTCAGACCAGAAGAGTGTTGAAGGGAAGATCTTCTCCCCCCTGGCCAAGATGTTGACCTTTTACCTCACAAGCAAGGGTATTAATGCCAGCGGCCAAAAGGTAGGGTGTGTGGAAAACTCAAATGGGAGCAAAAAATTGCTAATGGATATGGGTCCCTCCCCCACCAACTCATTAAGTAGGCCTTGGTCTTCTTCTACATCCCTGTGTGCATCCGTGCCTTGGTGGCCAAGTACTCAAGATGTGCTCAATCAGCCAGAAGTAGGCATTGCCATGTAATGTTCAATCTCTCCCATCCAGTTTGTTGCAGCCTTTGAGATTATTCTAATAGGGGCAGGGTAGATGGTCAGAGGAATTACCATCATGGTAAAAAGTATTACCAGTGAGAGGCCATTTGCATGACATTACCACCATCCTCCAGACAGCAGCATGTGCAAGAGCTTTTGGGGTGGGCGAGGATGTGATGAAATGGGTCAAATGTGACCACACCATCTTTGTCATAGGTGGCAAAGAGATATCATTGTAGGCAAGTCAACCCATCCATAGTCTGGATCATACTTACATAGCTGACCTGTCTGAAAGGCAGATTAGGGAAAATGTGAGAAAGCAGCTCACAGATAGCCTGGTCCGGATAAAACAAAGCCAACTCTCCAGTAAAGTATGGAGCTATCAGTTCATACTGTACCTTAGGGAAATGTGGCATTTGAAAATGAGTCAAGTCTCATCCTCTGTGGTAGACAAGATGGATAGTCTTGGCAAACTCATTCATCAAGAAGCGGACTGCCAATATGTCTGTCAGATGTCGGCCTCTTTGGCAGAAACATGCTGCAACTGCCACTGTGACCCATTGGCCTGGGGTACAAACAGGAGAAGGCTTGGATGGTGTTGGAGCTGAGGAAATCCACTGACCAACTGGTGAAAGCAGCTGGCTCTCAGATATGAACTGGGAGGAAGTTGAAACCCCAATAAGAGGTTGACATGGCAATCAGTTGGTTAAAACACCGATATAGCGAAGTAGTTGGCAGAGTTCAGAATAAGCAAGCAGGAGGACCAAGACTCCCCTCTTTAGGTAAAGGACATACAAGAAAAAAAACGAAGAGCCATGGTGGTGGCAGAAGTAGCAAGGACTGAGCAGGAGTGCCTTAACATCAAAGGGATATCTCAGACCCAGCAAAGAGACTGGATGTCATGGGAAAGTGTAACAGTCAGGTCCTTGTCCTCAGACTCGTGTCAGTAATGCAGCCTTCCAGCATATATTGTCGGGCTGCAAGATGTCTTTGTCTCAACACAATCAGGTGTTGAAGAAGCTGGTAGAGGGGGTAGAATCAGTCAGGAGACAATATAAAATAATAATAAAGAAAGGACCTTAATTTGGATATGGAGCTAGAAATGGAGGAATATGAAATCTAGAAAATATTATTTAACATAATTATGTTTGATAATTACACCAAGATAAATTTTCACCACAGAAATAATTTTAACCCAAAATGTTTTGCTGGGAGACTGGTATCATGGATAAATGCAAGTTGATCAAGTAATTCATAGTCAACCATAGCCAAAAACACCTGAGTAGAAGCCAGGGCAGCTAATAGCACTGACATTCAAATCTGAATCTTAGCAGTTATGGACTAGCTAAATAGACACATGAGCCACTTGCACACAGTAAATGAATAAACTAATAATAATAATAATAATAATAATAATAATAATAATAATAATACAATAAAGCTTGTCTTCTTTTTCAAAATTGTTCAACAGAAACACTTAACATCATCATATTGCGGGTTGCGGGTAAATAGAAGCTACTCCTTGTGAAATGAATGAAATGAAAGTAAAATTACATGAGACAAAACTGAACTTTTTTTTTCTTAAAATCAGAGACAGTTTGGGCCAACTTCCCTAAAAGCTGTATGTTGTTCTAATTGATCTTTAACATTTTAAATATTAAACGGGGGGTGACCTTGACTGGATTGATCTAATTGGTAGAGATTGGACTGAGAAGGCTTGTTCTCTTGCCCCAGCAATGTTATACATTTGGAGAAAATTGGATTTATAAAATGGATTTGTAAATATGTTTAATTAAAGTCGCCTAGGGGAAATGGTCGGAAGAAACTTAAGTTTTGAACAATGGTCCTGTGATATTTTATACAGGAATAAAAAAATAAATATGTAAATAAAATTCAGACCCCTTTACTCCTGAACTACACAAAATAGACTTTCTGAATTGCAGCAAGGTCAAAACAAGGAAATATGTCAATCTAATTAAGTTTTTCCACATATTTACAGCGCTACATCAGTATTCTTCATCTCAAGGATATTGAGCGAAAAGGTGTCATCTAAAGCAGTTGAGGTAAAAGGTGTCATTTGAAGTATCCCCAGTCACCAATTTAAGACTCCAGCGGTGGGTCAAAATTGTCTTTTTTGAAGGTCAGTCTTCAGCTACCTTTGACAACAATCTTATTTTTTCATTTTTTAAAATTGATTTAAATTGATTGTTTTGTAGACTGGGTGACTTCTTTTTGTGCTTTCATTTACAGTCATATCAACAATTGTGTTCCAGCTTGTTCGATATAAATGCTAGACATTTTCTAGCATGTAGATTTGATCCAAAACATTGTAAAATGAAGTGTTATCAAAGATAAGACTTTATTGATCCCCTTGAGGTTTGGATCCCCATCTGATTTTATTAAGTTATTAAGTTTCCAGTGCTGGTGTATGTTAATTGTTGTGCCACATCCAAATACAATAGGGAAATAATTTTATTTTTAAACATTTACATCAGGATTTCTATACTATATGACCAAACAAATGTACACATGTGATCATGAACTTTTCTTACAGGAATGAAAGCTTCAACCAGATTGCACATGTGTGAATTTGGGTCCATATATTGTAAAAGCCTTGTGGAGGTCAGCTTTTGTGGTGTAGGACTTGATATTAGAACAAATACCAACTGTGTTCAATTGTGTTAAGATCAAAGCCACAGCACAGCAGTTTTCTCCACAGCAGTTTTACAACCCAGAACTAAACACTGAATTGAAGATTATATTAGTATTCACTGTGCCAAAAAGTATTTTAGATGTATTGAAAAAGATTGACAACATTACAAAGGGGCAGGACTGTGTGGAATGCCTTAAATACAGGAATTGATATATTTTAGCCTATTTCATGTTTTCAGACAGGTTCTATTTAAGAGATTTCTTGATTCTACAGGCCAAGCAGTAAACAGGCCTGGTGTATTTATAATTAAAATCTATTTGTCTGATGTTAAAATTTGTTTTATTATCTAAAACATTTAAGTGTACAAATGAGCCTAAGCATAATACATTTGTAAATGAGTGGATACTTTTTCACAGCATTGTACATCCTGCAATCCACTGTCTTCTCTACTTGGATGACAACTGGAATCATGTAGTTTATTCAGTTTACCCTTACTTTGAAGGACAGAAACTGTGGTAAAATTTTAGAGAGCAAATGTGTCTGAAGCCTGACTTGGCTATAACTTGAAATGATGGAAATCATTGCAGTCCCTTTGTATAAATGGGTACCATTACACAAGCCAAATGAACTAGAATATCCATGAGACTGTGATCACATTACTCTAAACTCAGGAACACAAGGTTTTTAAATAAATTATCTGACTTTAAAAATTTCATTACTTGCGTTTGGCTTAGTGTTAACCTCCAAAATATGTTTATATTCTCTTGTCCTAGGTAAACTTACTAAGAAACAAATGAAATAACTCAGAGGATTAATAAAAATAAAAACATAAAATGCCCAAATTAAGAATGGATACAGCATGCCAGGTCAACACAAAATACAGAACAACTTTGCACTGCAGCAAAAGGTCACACAGGAAAGATTAGTAATATGGTTGAACAAAGCAATGTGCCCAGTTGTGGGTTATCTACCCAGCCAGCAACATAAAGCCAGTATTCAGGATAATTGCATAAATTGTTAAAAAAAGAAAGGGTTTATTGGGCTGGTCTTTGCACATATATGTCAGGAGCTGCACAAGAACAACAAGCTTGGCCCGGTCACCAAGGTAGTCACGTAGCCACTCCTACAGCTTCCGAAGCCGAACGGCAACGGCAGGTGTTGCCTAGCAACCACCGTAGCGGCAGTACTGGCCAACAAGCTACACCTGCAACTCATTAACTTCCCTCATCACAAGACGAACGGCAGATAATTTCACACATTTATCCTCCGCCGATCGATACAGTGTTTAGTAAAGATTTCCAAGTGCGTACGCTGTCTTCAATTCCCCTCAGTTCTCATTTCCTGGTGTGTACCTCTGCCGTTTTCCTGTTTGTTCTTCCCTGTTTCAAGCCGCTCTGCCATCCTGCCATGCCTATGTCATTCACTGCCTTTATTGCTTCCTCAGGATGCTACTCCGGTGATTATTTCCACATATAATTTCCCTTTGCTTCCAAGCCTGGATTCATGCGCCAGCCCCACCTCCTCCTGTACTCTCATTCCATCAGTGTCGGATCCATTACAATTATCAATCTAAGCAGGTCAGTACCGTTTCCTATCTCCCTGGTGCACCGCCGCCATCTCACTCTCTATCACAGCGGACCATGCCCCATTCAGAGTCTTTCGGGCCACGCCGGCTTCATCACCGGACCCGACCTTACCACCCAGTGTTATCCCATCCAGATTCCAGTTCAGCCCTCATTCAAGGTATTCTTGACTCCTCCCATCCCTCTACAAGTACATATTCTAATATTTTCAACAAAGCCGGATTATTTATTTATATCTGTGTCTGTGTGAGTTGGCTTCTGGGTTCCGGACGTGAGTTCTTAACAAAATTCTCTGGCCAACATGGAACCCTCCAATCCACCAGCAGATTACCCCAGGGCCCTGGAACATCGATTGGGCCAGCAAACCACACTTCCGGACCAGCATGAACACTTGCTCCACACCCTCATCAAAGCTAACCAGCAGCTTCTAGCCTAACTGGGAAAAATAGCGCCCCTTCTAAGGGCACCTTCCCCCCAGGATACTGGCCCTCCATCTGTATACGTGCCTAGTCCCAATGTTCCTCTGTTCACCTCACTGGTTCTCGCTCCCGCTCCTGCTTCATGTACAACCCGAACCTTTTCATGGCAAATTGGACAGATGCCGGTGCTTCATCTTCCAATGCAATTTGGTCTTTGGGCTTCGCCCAGCTCTATTCAAATCAGATTCCAGCAAGATCGCTTACATTCTTAGCCTTTTGCGGGACAGGGCCCTTGCTTGGGCCGAAGCTTCTCAATCAGTAATAAATCCCCATGTATGTTCATCCCAGGATTTTCTACCCTGGTTTCGAGCGCAAAATAGAAAGGAATGCCCCTTGGACCGTGCTAAACAACGTGACTGCCCAATCTCGTCCTCCTCTGATACTGTAGCCTGTCCCCCCTCCTCTAACGCTCACTAAGCTGAACCGATGCAGTTAGGGGACTTGCACATAACGCCTGAAAAATGAAATCAGCGACTCCAGTCTGAGGCTTGTCTCTATTGTGGTGAATCGGGTCATCTCCACGACCAATGCCTCACTCGGCCAAAAGATCAAACCTCCATCTCCTCCAACCTAAATCGATCAGTTCCCCCCCGGTAACACCGGCATGCCCACCTATCTCTGCTGGGGCTGGATTTTTCTTTGTTGAGAAGAAGGATGGGTCACTCAGGCCATGTGATCAACCAGATCACAGTCAATAATTAGTTACCCCCTTCCTCTCACAGCGTCGGCCTTCGAATCTCTCCAAGGAGTGACCATCTTCTTCAACCTGGACCTACACAATCTGGTGCTTATTTGGGAGGTAGACAAATGAAAGACCACCTTTACTACCATGGGCACTTTGAATACCGGGTCCTTCCCTTCGGCCTCACTAACGTGCCAGCAGTCTTCCAGGCAATGGTCAATGATTTATTTTCATCTCATCTTTTCTCTTACAGTAGATGAACACATTTTGCATGTTCGTCAGGTCCTGTCCCGCCTTCTACTAAATTGCCTGTTCGTCAAGCTGTAGGCGTGTGAGTTCCACCTGGAAACAGTGTCTTTTCTGGGGTATGTCATTCGGCCAGGTACGATCTAAGCGGACCCAATAAAGATCCAGGTGGTTCACAAGTGGCCCTCTCTCACGAAGCGAGAGGAACTCCAACACTTCCTTTGGTTTGTTAATTTTTACTGATGTTTTATCAAGGGGTACAGTACCCTGGCCACACCCCTCAACTGCCTGACCTCCACCAAGTTTTCATTAGGTCCCAGAAAGCCCAGACAGCTATGGACGAACTGAAAAAAACGGTTCACCCCCATTCTCACCCAACTGGATGCGATCACCATTTGTTGTTGAGGTCGACACCTCCGACTCTGGGATTGGAGCAGTTTTGTTTCAATGCACCGGCCCAGATAACAAGCTCCACACCTGCGTCTTCTTCTTCCGCAAGCTCTCAGAGCTCAAGAGGCTGTCCTTGGAAGCATCAATTGGGAGCTCACTCAGGTGATTGATGATGCCCAGGCCCTCAAACCCGGTCCTAGAGACCAACCCTCGAACCCTTACATACGTGCTGGCTGCCGTAAGACCTGCTGTTCTCCAATGGGTCCACAACTCCGGTTTTGCATGCCACCCAAGGTATAATCGCACAGAAGCCCTGTTGTGCCGGCATTTTTGGCTGCCGGAGTCCAAAGGCAAGTCTGTCATTCTCACGGTTGTGGACCGCTTCTCCACTGCCCAGATCCTTTTTTGATAACGTCATCCAGATTCACTGCATCTCTCTGGATATCGTGTCAGATCCACAATTCATGTCCCAGGTTTGACGAGCGTTCTGCAGGGTGATCGGGACCACGGCCAGCCTCACATTTGGTTTCCATTCCCAATCTAATGGGCAGTTTAATTGAGTCAACCAGGACATTGAGATGGCCCTGCGGTGCATAGCGGCCGACCTCCCCACGCACTGGAGCGAGTAGCTCGGCTGGGTGGAATACGCCTCTAACGCTTTCCAGTGCTCTTCCACTGGCCGCTCTCCTTTTTAAGCCTCTTTGTGATGGCACCTCCACTGTTTCACAACAACGAAGTCGACCTGGCCATGCCCTCGGTGGCACAACACATTTGCTGCCGCCGACTGTGGAAGCTCACTTAAATCAGGGATCTAATA
>JAYDZG010000043.1:13726893-13737056 GCA_034509265.1 Microcambeva bendego
ACTAAAGTAGATTAGTTAATTTTGACTGAAAAACACCAACAAAAATTACATAAATACACTAAACTCAAAAAATGAGTTACATTGCCAATATAACAGAAACAAAGTAGCAAATGATAGACATAAAATCATATGTTCTTCTACATACCCTGTACCAGCCAAAGTGGCATCACGGAGGGATAGGGATCATGTACACAATAAAGCTCACTGCTGAATACAGCAAATAAGACATGTTACAGAAAAGCATATGTATAACTACATAATATTAACCAAAAAACTTTAGTCTGCTCATTGTCCTGTGCACCTTGATTGCAGAGTTTTCTCCTAAAATCTAGTAACATTATTGGGTAAAAAATCAAATTTACTAAATACTACATGAATTTAAAGTTGTTCAGATCTCTGTACAGTTCCCAGTCACCCTAATGACATTTTTAAGGAAAAATGTAAACACTAAAAGAGCATAAATTATCAACACTGGTTTAAATGCTGGCTTGGTTAGGACAGTTACAGGTTACAGCTTTTGGTCTGATCCATTACAATGTTTCCTTAGCTGAAATGTATACAGTGGCAAAAATGTATATTCATGAAAATCAGTCAATAAATAAGTGGCCAAAGTAAATGGAAACAAAGACACAAATGTAGAATCCAGAAAAATCAAGAACCCACAGCTGCAATAAAGAAAGAGGGGACATAGTGTGGATTTACATGCAGAGATCACTCTGGAAAAAAATCTGTTCTGCAAAAATATACAGAAATCAGACATGTCTTACAGTATTGAAAAGCAGGATTGCCAACAGAGAATCAACATCATAGAAGGAATAAAGATACATGACACATTATTCAGCTGTGCCTTCAAACCCTTATTGCAGGCAAAAATGGCTACATGCTAGGACTAAGTGGTTTAATGACAATGCAGGTATATACACAGATCAGTCATACTGTACATTTATGACCACCTTTCCTAAACTCACTCTAATCCTTTTGCTTGCCCATTCATCCTGCTTCTAGCACATCAACGTTGAGGATAAACTATTCACTTGCTTTCTAATTTATCCCACCCACTAACAGATGCCATGATGGAGAGATAATGGGTGTTATTGACTTCACCTGCCATTTGTCAGAATGTTATGCCTGGTCTGTGACTGTTTGCATTTATGTGAGACCAGCACAAAGGTCCCAGTAGATAATCCATGGGACCAGACCCTATCAATCAACAGAGAGATAAGTCATTTTCTTGCAAAGTTAACACAATAAAAATTGATGTATGGAAATTCACATTGATTTTATTGCGCAATGAGAGAACAAGACATTATAAAACTCATTGGCTTTAATGGAGAACCTCCTTCCATGAATCTGCAAGGGTAATAAACTTAACCCAAATGACAAATCAATGAAAATTGAAATAATGTCCCCTGGGTCATTTTAATCTTATTAAACCCCCGAAATTGCATTAGTAGGTATGAAGTTTGTTAATAAATCAACACTCTGCAGAAATGACAAGATCGATATCTGTATTTAGGGTATGTAGCAGTGTAATGTGACATTTTATGACAGATTTGGGCTAAGTGATGATTTATTTGTCTGACTTCTTTTAAACAGCTATCCATATTTGTGTAGGACTAGATAGTGTTTTGTCACATTACACTGCATTTGACTGAACCTTTATTCATAAAAAAGAAGACAGTATACATAAAATGTACTTGCACAAGTATACAGTGCAGGGTCTGACGTGTCTGGCACATCTGCATACATTGAAAGGGTTGTGGATGGGTGGGAGGGAGTGTGCCTTGCTGATTAAAAAGACCACTGCACAGCATTGATAAAGCACCTAAACTCTGGGGTCAAAAAACTGGCAGTGTCTCAAGTGGCCATGAAATATGAAACCAAATGATACCAAAATAATTTTGCACAAAAACACAATACTTATAACGCTAATTGCATTGTCGCCTTCAGTAATAATAATAGCTGCCATCTTTATAGAAAGTGTTTGCAGAGCAATTGTAGCCTGCAGGATTTTTGAGCATTGGGGTTAATTAACTTCATCTTCAACAATACAATACAATACAATACAATACAATACAATTTGTAACTGCAATAATAATGTAAAGTATTCATTAAGATAAAAAAAAAAACATGCTTAGTACAACCATGTGTAGGAATGATCACAAAGAAAGTTTTAAAATCCTCATTTGTGAATACTGGAGCTATCAGTTTTTTATATGTATATACACAGTATATATGATTTTAATGAATATTTTTAGTGTTCTCTCTGACAACAGTTCATGCATGTATGAATTTGGACATGAATACAAGCCAGGTGAAACACCATGGGTGCATACTGGTTTCCCTACATCCTAATTATTTACTGAACATCTCGCTAACATCTAGGGAAATTTAAAATTTATATTTATTTTCATGTTTTTACTATCGCTTTATCCTAGTCTCGGTGGTGTTAGATGCAGTTTTCCCTGAATCAGGGGGTACAATGCAATTTAGACAGGATGCTACTATAGTGTAGGGCCTTTAAAAATTTTGTAGGGCCCTCTCTTTCTTGCAGTGAGACAGTAAAGCAACAGTAACAATGCAGAAAAGCAACAGTACCAATGAGAACTGATGCTAAATTAATATAATAAACCACATATTATTGCCCAATACATTCAAAAACTGTAAATGACTTGCTCACTGGAATGCTTGACGCTGATCATGAGAACAATCACATGAAAAAGACATAGCAAAGCATGTTCATTTATTGATGCATACTCCATGCTACACTGTTATTTACAAACTACACTACACAGAATTTTTCTTACACATCTTCACAATTCTTACAATCTTTAGTTTAATTGAGAACAGTCTTCAGTGTATTAAGTAAAATATGAATGTAATGCCTGTCAGGAGGTCTTTTTATCCTTTGTTTAATCAACTTTCTTATTAATACAATGTTTTAAGTGCACTTTAATAAGTACAGTTTTTGTCCATTCTTCACTGTCATCTGATTCTTACTTGTATGCTGCACCATTAATTTTCAACAGGAGACAGGCTGAACTGCAGGCCGGCCAGTAACAAATTTCCACACTCTCACACAAACATTCACACAAAGCCATGCTGGTATAGTATATACAGAATAATGCCTGGCATCTTCTAGCTAAAATCATTATTGACTTCCCAGTAAAACACATGGCCATGATGGCAGCATGTGTCTCTTGAAAATCCCAATATATGTCTCAGCGCCAATGGTAACTTCACACATATACATGTCACCCATACTGTGATCACTGATGCTGCAAGCACTTCTATAACATGTCATGTTGGCTTTTGCACTCTAGAGTCAATGTGGCTATATTTATTACAATATCATGAGTGTTTCTTATGCAGTGCTATCTGAAAGCTCAAAGGTGACATATGTTTAATTTGTTTCTGGCTATTCAAATTCACTAATGCATAGTTCACACATCATAACTTTATTGTTTTCACTTTGTGTCTGCTTACTGATTGATGTGGCGGCTCGGAGGTAACTCTGTGTTTGGGGAATGAAAGTCTCAATAATGATCTCAAGCAGCTTGTTAAGCAAAATATCTAGCATGCTAAATATCTGAAACCGTCAGCAACGTGTAGTGAGTGCGACATAAAACTTCATGACCATATGAGCAGGAGATTACTTTGGGATACCTTTGTCAAGCACTGCAATTAATTCACAAAGGACACTTAAAAATTAACATTTACTTTTACTTACATTAATCATCTTCAGAAGCAGTGTTGAATTATCTTATAGCAACATATGCTGCCTTCAAGGAATGTCCATGCATCCAAGCAAAACCACTTGCTGCTCACATTACAAAGTTGTGGCTGCAGAAGAAGAGGGTGTGGGTATTGGACTTTCCAGTCTGCAGTCCTGAACTGTCCCCAACAGAGAACGGGAAAATGTTTGAAACAACAACATGTAACAATGACATCTTACATTTAAAGATGTGTTTGCAGGAAGAATGGGACAAAATAAAAACTGAAATTCAAAATCACTTGGTATCCTCTGTGTCAGACATCTCTTAAGTATGGTGAAAAGAAATGGAAACATTTCAAGGGGGTAAATGTTCTTCTGTTCCAACCATTTTGACATTCTTAGATTCATTATATACAACTCACAAATTTCAATGGACATTTTAGGGTTAACCTAAAATGCACTTTAACCTTTACAGGTGGATTTAATGTGACCTTATCTTATGTTTTGAATGCACATGTCCAATTGATCAATGTTACAGTACTTTTTGCACAACCTGTGGTTCTCTAACAAAATTCACAACAGGTGTTTGATACATGAAACAGCTAATACATTTCTTGGTTAAAATAGAATTGATATTTAAACAGTCCTTATCATGGTGTTCATATTTTGTTATCTTCATGAGACCAAGATGGCACCTAAAATTGATCAACAGACCATTCAAAAAATGTTTACATCAGCATGGCCTGCTTCATATAAAAACTTCATATAAAAAGGTATTCAAATCATGAAACAGTCTTGTACTTGTAAATTGAAGTGTGGTTGCTAGGAACATGGCCTAAAAAGAGCATTTGGCCCTGGGCTTGGTGTGAAAGTGGGAAGCCATGTTGGATTCAGCACTAGCTTATCACCCTCCTGCTGTGAGCTGCTGATCTTGTGCCATTTATCAAGGCCGCTGCAATCAAATTCTGAACATTTATAGCAGGTCTCGTCTGGTGGAGCACTTCAACTTAACACAGAAGCCTTGTCCAGCCTCTCAAAATGTAATTTTATGCCAAGATTGTTGCTTTCATATGCAAACATCCGTTCCTGTTCTGAGTAGACTGAATTGCAAAGAACAATAGTAAGAGTAAAGTACAAAACTCTTGAGTTTGGAGACATCTTCAGTAGTACATCAATTGCCACGAGGGTTACCAAACCTGTTGTTCTGTAGGATGAACATTGTCCATTTTCCGAAAAGCTCATAAATCATGTGTTATGTGTTACACATTCAGCACACATGCGGTATTGCTCAGTAAGTGTGGTATAAATCATCTTGTTTAATATGTGCAGACTGATAATAGGAATAGAGATTTCAGTGGTCACGTTCAACATGATTTACACAACTTTCAATTTTAATGAAACTGAGACCAGACATCATTTTTAAGAACACCAATGGGTAAAGTAAGTGGTAAGGGTCAGCAACAGTATATAAAGATAAGCATAGTTTAATTTCATTCACTAAAAATGAAGATCAAACTGATATGTATGCAGTTAGAGTTGGAGAGTTAAAATGTGCTCATTACCTCATTTAGAAGAACTTTCTGTAGAATTTCTATTTATATATTTATTTATTAGGTTTTATATTTCAATTTATATATTTATTTATTAGGTTTTATTGTCAACATTCCGCAATTTTGTTACATTCATGACATAAAAGTTATTACTGTTTACACAAGATCATCATTTTAAGTCTTTAATGTCATGGACAATTTTCTACAATCGTCTAATTCACCTCGTCTTTCGACTGTGAGAGGAAAACTGAGCTTGTGAAGGAAACCCATGCAGACATAGGAAGGACATGCAAACTCTAAACAGAAGGGACCATTTCACCTGGGAATCAAACCCAGGACCTTCCTACTGTAAGGCTACAGTGCTACCCACAGAGAAACTGTTTTTGCTCAGTATGCATCATGCTTTGAATATCATTGTAATCGGTTACATGTGTGGTTCCCTTCTCAACTGAATACTACATTATTAAATAATGTGCCAATCCAAATGGTCTCAGTACTCTACTAATTTAGAGTCTTAAGATATTTTGTACAGTTTTGTAAGATTTAAAAATAAACTAGGGAGTCAATCACAATAGTTTTCTAAAATAAAAACACATTGTAAGCCACCACTGTTGGCGAATACCCTTTTGCTTATTCCTGATATGCTCTTATGTACCGCTTAATGCTTTCTAGGAAGGGGGGGGGGGTTAGGGCTGTTCAGCATAGGGCTGTTCAGCATAAGCTGTAAAATGGGATGGAGTTGAGGGGAAGTAGAAGGGTTAATTACTGACTGAGTACATCTGCATTGCTAATTACTTCCCTAAATAAGGCCTATGTTTTCTCACCTTTCTCGCGTTTTGTCTTGTGTTAGGAACAAGTGTAAGGAGTTGCAGAATGTGAGTGAAAGCTGATGTTTGGACATAAGCCCTGTCAATTGAAAAACAACAGTATTTCTCTATTACAAAAGTGAATAACACTGATTAACTCTTCATCATAGCACCTGATAGTAGGTGGGATATATTAGACAGCAAGTGAAATGGGCAAGTTTGACAAGTCTTGCCAAACTGTGATGGCTAGCATCTCTGATGCGGTGTTCCTGGTCTGCAGTGGTAAGTATCTTGGTATCTTGGTAAATCTTGGTGGTAAGTGGTCCAATGAAGGAACTGTGGTAAACCAGTGACAGGGCCATGGCTGGCCAAGGTTCACTGACTGACATTGGGAAAGCCGGCTGGTCAATGTGGTCTGATCCATAGATGACCTACTGTAGCTCAAACTGCTGAAGTTAATACTCGGAGCATATTTTGCATGATGAATATCTGGACTTGTGTAGTGTGAAAGTGTTGCAAACATTTCAGGGTTAAACTCCTGCCAATATCATCTCACACTGATAAAGTCCTGGGTTCAGTCCCAGGGTGGGGTGATCTAGGTCCTTTCTGTTCTTCCCGTGTCTGCGTGGGTACTCCAGTTTCCTCCCACAGACCAAAGACATTTCCCTACATTGATTGGAGACACTGAATTATCCAGTAGGTACCTGTGATGAACTGGCACCCTGTCCAGGGTGTTACCCTGTGCCCCCCACCCATTGAAGAGCTGAGATAGGCTCCAGTTCCCCTACCTGACCGTAAATAGGATAAGTGGTTAAAGAAAGTGAACTGAACTGAACTTGGTAGTTTTCTTCTCTTTAGTTACAATCATAACATACACTGCAGTTTCATGCTGCTGTGAGTCCCTCCCTCACCTCAAAGTGCTCACCGGCAGTTTCACAGTCAGAGCAGAGGTGACAAACATCACTCCATTTCCTGCCCAGACCGCAAATGAATTGTGCATGCCCAATGTATAATGTAAATGTTTCTTCAGTATGACACTAAAAATCACTGCGTTTGACTCACAGACTCCACTACAGAGTGTGAAGCAAAGCAATGGCATTACTCTATTCTACAGCGTCAATTATCAGCAAAGGAATGCCTATGCAAATAAGGCGATCGCATAATTTTGCGAATTTTGGAACAGCCAATAGCAACTTTCTTTTCCAACACTTTAAACATGTGATGTTTTTTCCTGTAAGAAAGCAAACTCAAAACACAAGAGAATATTTTAGCTGGATAAAATGTAAATTAAAGCACAATTGTGGATTCTTACATACACAATGCCACAGAAAGAGTTATTTTACTTGGGTCCTTTGTAACCCTAACACCAACCCACCCACACAATCAAGCCACCAAAAACAATCAGGATTAATATGACTTGTTTTTACGTCTTCATCATGTTCTAGGTTTCAAGTTTTTTTTCTCTTCCATGACCTTGGTAACAGTGCAGTTATTTTTACATCTTATTGCATTTGTGAAAACTATCTGAATATGTGAAATACTTTATATTAATTCTGATTATGATTTATAGAACTCCTTTCTTACTTAATTTTCCATCATAAACATAAAACCTTTGATGTATTGACCAAAATTAATTGAAATGAAAGACAGTAAATAGTTAGTTTTAGTTTTAGCTCATTATTTGGTGCCTGGTGTTTTCATTATGAATTATTTAAATTATTGACAAACTGTTTCAAAACATACTTGGTAGTCTTTTTTGAACATCTTTCTGAAAAGCACTGATGCCAGGCAAACAATGGTTTCTGAAAAACAAACCTGCCTTTCAAAACAATAGCACTGTGTTCCCACAGGTGGCATTTCTCAATTATCCCTTATCTGTGCACACCGAAAGCTGGCTTCGATAAAGGAGTAGGCCACTTCCTATTCTTCTGTATGGATCTGGCGGTCTCCAGAGGTGAGGCCAGCCACTTAGTATCGAACAATTCAATAACTAGGACTTTATTCTTCTGTGACTGGGTTCTTCTCAGAAACAGAGCTCAGATAAACACAAGTTTCAGAGGGTAGACCTTACCAGCTCTCAAGTGGCCTTTGAGAAGTTGGTGTCTGTTAAGCTTTCCTGACGTAAAAGAATTGCATTACCAGGGAATCTCAGGAACACACAAAATTGCAGCACTTATAGGTTGCTTTGACAGATTTTCTACATAGTTTAGAACAGGACTAAGATATCCCATTAGTTGTATGTTCATTAATTTAGACCAACAGAACAGCAAACATGATGGTGTTATCAACTCAAATAAATGTATTGAAAGCTTTTACATGCCATGCAATCATACATAAGGCATGGTAGGAGAAAGAGCTTTGCTTCTTACAGGCATTAGCAAAAGATTGATCTGACAAATCTGGAAACCTCATTTTAGCCTGAATGAGAATTAAAAAAGCCATCCTACCACTTTAAAATAATATTGAACTATACTGAGCCACAACTATGCAATCAACACACTTGATATTAGCCTGCTATTCATGTGCAAATGGATCTATTAAGTTAGTTGTAAATTGTAAGTAAATTGTCTTTTAGACAATTTTTAGAGAGATTTGTTTACATATACTTACCAAGCTGTCAATGTTAACATTTTCCACCATAATTGAAAAGTAGTATTTTACCTTAAATAATAAAAAAAATACCTTGCAATAATTTGCACAGCTAAAAGTATGAATGTTTATGCAGATATTGTATTTTTTTTCCTGCCATACTGTTATTAATTCTTAGATAGTTATTTTGCTTTATTTGTTAAAAAAATGAGCAGTGCATTTTGAAAGTTTTTGAAAACTATTTTAAACAATTTGAATTATAAAGTATAAAAATGTATGTATCCAAATCCTAAACTATTCTGGACATTTTAAATGGCTGTGTATGGAGAAGGCCGCAATTGTGTTTCTATCTCAAAAAATGTTTGCACAGTTATGGATAAACAGTAAAATCTCCTTAATATTTATATTGTATAGAATTTAAAAGACTTAATATAAAGGTAATTTATCTGTTGATTATGGTGCCTTGTTTCTTATCAGTGTAAAAGCTGGAACACATAAATACACATAAGATGCATGTCACATTATCCAAATGCTTGCCTTAGGTGCAGATTGCTTTCACACAAAGCAGTGCCTGTACATGTTTATAGTTTAAGCAAACCCAGATCCTAATTTTAGAATGTAAATAGAAACCAGTGCTTGGGCATGTTGTGAGCATGCTTTTGAAAAACGTGTGTTACTGTAATTTGTAAATTACAACATATATAATAGGATATATTAAAACGTGGTTGAACGAGTTTGATTTTGGATATTGTTTGAAACTTCCTAGTAAATTTCACAAGCATACATATATAGAAGCTTTTTCCATGTATATTTAGATTGATTATGACCACCTTCCTTATATTGTGTCGGCAACACTTTTTCTGCTAAAACAGTTTACTAACTGTGATGCACTGTGTATTCTGACACCTTTTGATTAGAACCAGCCATAACTTATTCAGCAATTTGAGCTACATTAGCTTGTCTGTTGGATCGGACCACTTTTGATAGACACTGACCACCGCTGACTGGGAACACCCTACAAGAGCTGTAATTTTGGCAATACTTTGACAAAACCCAGTTGTCTAGCCATTACATTTTGTCCCTTGTCAAACTCATTTTGCCTGCTTCTAACATCAATTTTATATAAAAATTGCTTCCTAATATATCCCACCCAATAAGAAGTGCCACAATGAAGAGATAATCAGTGTTACTCACTTCACCTATCACTGGTCATAATGTTATGTCTTCCAGTTCATCAAGGTTTGATGAAATTTGAACTGCTCTCTTCGAATCCAAGATTTGTGTAGAATTTGATCCAGGAGATGGAGAAGGCCACTCGGGGATCTGACTCTTTAATGAGCTTTAGTTGATTTTGAAATCAAAGTCTTATCTGGAAGGTCCGATTATCACAGACAATGATTTTCAGCAGAAAACAATTGTGTATGTTGGTATTTCTGTGAATACAAGATACCAGTCAAACAGCTGTACATTCAGTGACATTTGTCACTCCAACAGTGTTTCATA
>JAYDZG010000043.1:13766356-13787980 GCA_034509265.1 Microcambeva bendego
TGCCTTGCTCAAGGGCACTTCAATCGTGACCTGTCAGCTCTGTGAATCTAACCGGCAACCTTCTGATCACAAGCCCAGTTCCCTAACCACCAGGCCACGGCTGCCTCAAAAAGCTGAAACATTTAATAACTTGGTATCCAAGTGAAAAGGAATGTGGTGAAAAGGTATGTCCACTTTCTAAAAAAAAGGTGGGACAGTAAAGCATTTACCATTTTATAATGTGTTACAGGCCTGAAATGTAAAGGCACATCGAACTACTAACCTGGGTCCCTAGGCAGAGTTAAAGACCCTGCCCACTGCACTGGTGTGCTAGTGAAATATCTCTCTGCACTACAAATTATTTTATGTTTATACTTCTATATTATTGGTATTTGATAAAATTACTCATGGTCATTTAGCTGCAAATCCTGGTCAGGTGACAGTTTACCCTTTCCCCAGTTTGCAGCTATAACCGACTAAATAATGTTTTTTTTTGTTATTTAAATGCGAATACGAGCTGTTTTTAAAAGAAATTAGGTATAAAAAAATCTTTAAAGAAAGGCAGCTGAACATATGGGTTGCCAGGTGTTCAGTTTTGAGCTGTTTGATAATCAAATAAGTTTTTGGAGCAGGTGCAAAATTATATATGACACAAACAGTAGTAGCTCAGCAGTTGAATATATTGAACTACTGATGAGAAAAGTTGCATCCCTTACCAATTCCTATCCGTTCATATACTCAAATGTTCTTCAAAGAAAAGCAGCTGCTAAAGGCCATGAATATACTCAATGCATAATAATGGATTTATGTCCAGTGTGTCACAGACAAAATCTATCAATACTAGCTGGGTAAACATTTCATCCGAATTAACAGAAGTAAAGCCCATGCACAATGAACAAAATGTGAGAGTTTGGGAAGCAGTATCTCATCATTGTGCAACTCAATAAATTTAAAACCTGATTACCATAAATACCCTACATTATACAGAAAGGTGTATAAGTTGACAAAAAAAAACCAATAAAACTACATTTCTGTAGTTGCACCATTGGCTTGCATATTTTAATATTTGTAAATTTGTATTTTGTCTTACTATGTAGTTTAGTGAATAATCTGTGATCACCAGTCTTTATTTATTGACTCCACACTGCACCTAGGTTTGCTATTCAGTTGTGGCTATTCTGCTAGCCCGGTGTTGATTTTTCTTTTCTTTCTCATCTTAAAAAATAACTTCCTAAAAAATAATGTAAAAATTGGATAATAGTGGATAAGTAGGTATCATGTTGATAGACACACGAATATGCTGTGAGATCACTTACAGCTAACTAAGCAAGGCAGCTGGAATTACAGTATTAAGCAAGCCAAAATGGGAAAAAAGGATTGGTCATGCAGAACTTCCAGAACTTTTTTGCATTGTACCTGCTGAGCTTCTGATAATAAATAAAAATAATCAAATTTTAATGAGAACCCTTGAGTAACATTTGTTGATGTAAACAGCATAAACAATGCTGTCAAGCATGAGCGACAAGGAAAATATTGTGTAGGCTGGAGGACTAGGTCAGAACTCCAGAACAGAACACCTGACAAAAGTGGTCCAAGAAATGACAACATGTTAAACTATCAATATGTTCATAGCCATTCAAGGCTCACTGATGCTTGGGAGGAGCAATTACTAGTTAGTGTGGTTCAATTCCAAAGAGGCAACTACTGCACAAACGTCAGTAAAAGCTTCTGCTAACTATGCTAGAAAGGTGTCAAGAAGACAGAGCATCATAGCTTGTTGAATATGGAGCAGCATAGCTCACTGAATAGAGCAGAAGCTGTAAAGGCAGACAAAGCCCAGAGTAACTTTATTAAGGACCATGTTGGTATGGCCAGATGACCAGTTAAAATATCTCTATAGATACTCACAGAAAGTCATGATGTGTTTCCACCAACAGTGGAGGAGAGACAAGTAATGAGTAGCCAACAGATTGGTGTACAGCCACAAATCTGGAAGAACAAATAGAAAATATTTATTTAAGGAGATTTACTTATTGGACATTTTAGCTTTAAATAAGTAGAATAACAAACAAACTTTAAAATTCCTTCATTGACCAATTTTTCAACAATTTTCCCGTAAAGGTTCATGGTTGGTCCAGATCAAAAAGTAAAATATAGGAAACAAATCAGTAGTTCATCACAGGTCAAACACATATTCACACAAGCATTTATATCTTAGGTAATTTCATTATTTCCAGTTAACCTGACAAGCCTTTGGCTCATGACATGATTATTTAAACAATATACACGGCCTACAAAACATACCAAGACACAAGAATATTTCGATCACATGAAGAGCAAGCTAATCAAACATATGATAAGCACATTAAAACATCCTCCACTAAGTTATACACAGCTCAGACCTGAAATACCTTGATTTTACAACCTAATAAGGTACATCTGTGGATCATTAGCTCCATTAACCAGTAGTCTTTAGTGGAAATTGACTAAAATAAGCAAGACCACAGCAACCATGTGCTGTTGGAGACAAGGATGTGGCACTTAAACATGCACAGAGAAGCTGGATTTCTGACAAGGGTGCATTTTACTTTTTTTCAAAGCTTAATTAAGGTACACATTAAATAGGATCCACCCTTCAACATTGTGTAAAAGTCATTTTTTTTATATTTAGCCCAGTCAGTCAAATAATGTTCCTAATCTATTTTACTTATGAGCTTCATTCTAACTAGGAAATGCATTACGTTACACATGGTGTCATTAACTAAATACTTTAATTAATTAAGCATGGCTTATAGCCTTCCTGTGTGTATTTTATTTTTCTGTGTCACAAAAATCTATACTCTCCCTTTGTAAGATAATGGAATTAAGCTTTGTGGTCCCCTTGTCTCATACTTTCTATTTCTGTAGGTTTGCATTCATATGAATTGAATATTGACATCCGACCAGCTCAGTTCATTTGATACCCTTAAGGATGCTGTGCACAGCCTTGAAATATGTTGTAGATAAGATTTTACAGGTGACAAGTCTATATTGCTCATATTACAAAAAACAATCTTGAAACATCTTAGAACATGGCAATATAGACAAAGGGTAAAAGAGGCTAAAATCCTTCAAACCTTCTCGATTACAATTCACACCATGCAAATAAATAACTATTTTCTTTTATTACCAGCACAGCACAAGTACATATAGGGCTCTGTTTAATATACAGGAAGTCACACACTAATCTTTATTAGGGTGCCCACACTGTAACAGCACCACCACCAAAGGCTCATCTGGTGACAGGTGGAGGCATAGCACACTCCATCGTTGTGGGCCATCATTTCGGTTTAGCATGAATCAACTTTAATTGGTGAACAGCGCTGAGGCCCACTGGTCCCTTGTCCAGCCTAAATGCTACCTGACCCATTGTAGATGATGGTCAGGTTCCCTTGCAGGTCATCTAGCACACAGTCTTCACTGATGTGAATGGCCGCCTGCTGATGACACTCAGGCACTAAGCTAAGTTACCACCCCATCTGAGAACATCCTGTTTGAAACCTCACAATGGTGATGTACTGTTAATCAGTTGTCAGGTGTCATCTTGGTATTTAAGCAGTCTCCCTTATCATGCTGTTAACATTTTGACATCATGAGATTCCCTCTACTTGAACCAGGACATTTATTGGTCGATTCATGGATCAAACACCTGTTATGAATTTTGACATTAAGCTCCTTGTTGGACATGCACATTTGGACATGTGCATTCAAATGATTAGAGAAGGCCACCTTAAGTTCAGCTGTAAAGTTTAGAGTGCATTTTAGGTTCATCCTGAAATTTCACCCGAAAGCCTAATGTCCAAAACATTTTATTTAATATTCATCAACAGTAATTACTTTTTACACAAGATTTATCCACTCACTACCTCATCCTTAATATCATCTCACTTGAATCTTTGGACAGCAAAGACATGCAAGAAACCTGAGCTCTCAGAGAACATGTAAACCAAACAAACTGGTAATCAAACCCAGTGTCCTTTTGATGGAATACAACAGTGCTACCCTAATATGTCACTTGACAAAAAATATATAGTTTTTGGCAGTTTTGTGAAAAAGGCTGCAATGTACTAGTGACAATTTCCCAGACTCCCTTGCAATGTGTGCCTATCTTTCAGAAGCTGGAGTTGACCACAGTGAACTTTTCAGGATATTGAGGTACCAATAGATGTCTGGACTTTCAAATTTTACAATCTCAGGTGCCTTACGTTTTAACAAACAGGCTGGAAGATGGGCTAGGAGGTTGAGCTAGGTTTTCAATGTTAGTAATATAGGCGGGAAGTATTATTAACCAGATACCATGACATTATTACCTTGGGTTTCCTCAGCTTTTTCCACTCACAAATGGCTTGGTGCTAAAGAAAATGACATATCTTCCCAATTTTATAAAATGCACATATAGGAAATGTACATTGAACTTTTGGAGAACACAAAACAATTTGCAGATTCCAATATGTGTAGAAAATTCTTAGAGTGTGAAAAGGCACAGCATGGTAAACGACATCAAATTTCCCTTAGTATGGAGTCTATTGTAGTGTCAGAGTCATCGGTGCATATAACATTATCTGTGAATATTTGCTTAGTGGGGTAAGAGATAATGGACTAGTAAGTAAAGGGGAACAATGTGGCGCCAAAAGTCTGAGAACTTGTATGTTTATGAACATGTTTCTGTTTACCTATTCAATTTTTGCAAAGCATATAATTTGTCAAATTTATGCATTTGCCAAAGCTTTTATTAAGATGATTTTGCTATTTAGAAATTAGTTAAATTGACTATGTCTTATCCTTTGTACAAAAGGTCAAATTTCCTTGAGTGTTTTTGCTCCCATTATAAAATCTCTTCAGTAGTTTAATCATTCATTTTCCAGGAAGAACTTTTCTTGTTTTAGAAAGACAATATCATTCCATATTTTGTATGATAAAGGAGTTTGGCTTTGTAGAAAGTAAGTAATGGGTTACAATGGCCTGCCCAAATGACAAAATGGCCTGTGTAAACACTAACAACATACATTACAGACTGTTAAAACAGATAAGTCATTACATTTATTAAGAAAAACTTTCAGTTTTTTTTTATTTGTTGCTGTCAATTTATAATAATAATAATATATTATTTAATAATGTAACAACACAGCAATAACATTATGACCACCTTCCTAATATTGTGTTGCAATGCACTGTTTATTGTGTCACCTGTATATCATTACCAACATTACCTTTTCCTGCAATTTGAGCTGTCATCTCTTTACCATTGTTCTTTCCTTGATCATCAAGGCAGAGTGGCACAGTGGCACAGTTCACCGCTGGTGAACGTGATACAAAGTTTCGAGAGATACAAAGGAAGTCAAGAACAGGCATGGAAGTCTGGTGATGGCGATAGAATTAGCATGTAGCACATTAGCACAATACCATCAACATGGTGCAGATGATCGGGCAAGGGCATGGATAAAAAGCTGGTGTTTTATGCTCTGCCTAACGAGGATGTTAATTATGAGAAGGCTGTGACCTCGTATTGGTGCACTCAGATCTAATTTGTTCCACCAATCACTTCTTGGAGACCCCCACACATGCAAATACCCATACACTTGGTCTGATGCAAATGTCTGGAGCCTGTATGTATTGGTAGACAGACACACGGTACACCCCAATTTCAGATGTGATGTCACACAATAGATTAGAAGAGCACAACTAAGTTGATGACATGATACATCCAGTCAGGAAAATTAGTGACATAAAGCAATATATGTTAGAGCAACCCCATCAATGGTTGAGAACAAAGTCTTCTGGCATTCTCTGTGACTCTGATGTGTACCAAGGCAGAATTGATGGAAACAAGCCAGATATGAACTTTGAATGTCGGGTGATGTACTAAAGCTTACCTCCATGCTTCCAGATGATCAGAACTATAAAATCTACGCTAAGAGCTACTTCACCCCCCCACTATCAGTTCTGCTCCTTGACTGCAGATTGCTTTATGTGGGAACAGCAAGGCAAGTGCACTTACCCAACTGTATCCTCCAAGATTATTAGAGCTTGAAGATAAAGGTGAGAGGAATCTTTGATGTCAACCATCTCACAGCACAGATGTTGTGGTTTGCCTCCACCCTGACAACAGAGCAGTCACCCATGTCTCATCCTTTGCCACCCAGAACATGTTACCAATATCCAACATTGGAATAAACCACCAAATCTTACGCAGAGGTTGAGAGGCCTTACATAGTTGTGGCCTACAATAAATACATGAGTGGTGTGGATTTGTTTGGACTCATTTGCAGCCAAGTCAGCGGACTACCTAAATATATTGAATGACCAGGTAATTCCATATTTTTTCTTGCCTGTTGACACAGGCATGTTTTAAAGATAATGCCAGAATTCATTAGGCTCAAAATATAAAATGAAAGTGATTCAGGGAGCCTAAATCCAATTGACAATCTTTGGGATGTGTTGGACAAGATTTTGTGCAGTGGTCCAAATTTTGATCATCAATGCAAGATCTTGGGGGGGTATATGTGCTTATTACTGACCTATTATGTAAATGCAAGTTGATCAAGTGCAATTTGGTTTAAATTTGTGCTGGTCGGATTGTATCTCGAGGTGAAGCAATACCTTGCTGTACTCTAACCATCATGCACTGCAAAGATTTGTCATATTTACCTTCGGTTTTTATCTTGTCACTGCACTTAAAGTTGAACTTTGATTCTGTAGTAGTTTCATCACAGCATTACCCCATCCCTCAACTCAAACTAAATACATTTAACAACTACAAATCAGAACAAAAACATACATGTTATTAATATAAAAGAGCTATATTATGCACGTGTATGTATATAACAGCATTTTTTAGAATTCTGATTTGTGTTTTTTGTTGAACATACAACCACTTGAAGAACTTGTTTGACATTTTATGCTTGCCTGCCAGGTCACTGTGGGCTGGCAGGCCGCATGGTGGCACAGGTGCCTAAGTGTCTGTTCCTTAATTGTCATTCTCTGCACCTTGTTAACACACTGAAGCTGTGTGGAGTCTCCAAATACTGAATTAATTTGGCCACCTTGTCACTGTCTCAATGTTGTGTTGAGTTTATCTCTGTCATCTGCTGGCTTTGTGAGGTGGGTGTGCTGCCCTGGTCTATGACCATTTTTTTCACAGGCTATTAGCTGGTATTTTTTAATGTTTTTTTTCCACTGGAAACTCTTTTAAGGTGACATGTATTATCCTTCCATATTTTGGTTTAATAGGCTTTGGTTGCCAATATGCATTGGGGATGCTGTTTAAAGTAACATTAAATAGTAAATGGATTTAAATATTTACATTTTACCAATCCCTCCATTTATTTCCTCTGAATACAGCACATGGCTGATATTGATTCTGTTTTTCTGGTTTTAACTGTCCCTGAGGGGTAAACGATTTATTTGAAGAGCAAGTACATCAAGTGTGATGTCCTCTACATGTAAGAGGAAGAAGGACACCAAGGTACCTGGATGAAAGACAATTATGATGTTGCATTGTGCCACCAAGCCATTGTTTATCACACCAGTTCTCAGAATTAGCAATCTTAGTTTTTACAGGCATTGATATCTGTAGCTACTGGATTGTTTTGGTGCATTGGTTTTTAATTAGTGTGTTATAGAGGTGTAACAAACATTTCAAACTAAATAACTTATTAAATAGTGTCAAAAGTGTGATAACACCAGTGTTTAAAAAAAATTGAAAGTGAGTGCTTTTGTTTGTTTGCACATTACATTTGATGTTGACAACTGATCATGCTGAAATATGTAGAAAGCATAATGTTCAGCCCGATGTCTCCAGATTATTTCCTATCAATCACATGTCTTCAGTGTCAACCTGGCTGTTTAGGAGGTTGCCAGATGCACTAATAAGAGTGATGCTGTTTGAGGGGATACTACCTGAAATAAGCTAGTATTTACGTCATTTATCCATTCATTTATCTTTAGTATTTTCTTATTTCTTGTCGTTGTGGGTTTGAAAAAAGGGCAGAAATTTCTACTGGACAGATTGCCAGTCCATCAAAGTGTGTTAGTATCACTCAGGGTTATTAGATAAAATGGTGAGCAAATGAATTGGAGTATTCAGAGGACACACTTATAATAATACAGCTGGCATACCAGTCTTCACACAACCAAAACTGGAGGCAAGGATCAAATCATGTCTTCTAAGATCTTAGATTTCCAGCTGCACCACTGAGGCTGCTCAAAAGACAAATTCAATATTCAAATCAAAAGTTAAATTCTTTTTTTAACAAAACCTTTGCCCATACTGTACTTGTATTCAAGTCTTTATTTTAATCAATTTATTCATTAATTCCCATAAATACGTCATTGTCCGGGTCCTTTATTTTTGTCCGGCTCCTAGATTGCATGTTCTTCCCTCGTTTGTGTGTGTTTCCTCGGTGAGCTCCAGTTTTATCCCAAAGTCTCAAGAAATGAAATTGTGGATTGTCTATGACTGTATTTGACATTAAGAATTTGAATGATGAATCTTGTGGAACCTGTAATTACCTTTACGGTCATAAATGCCAATGTAACCGAAGTGTTTGAAAAATGATGTTAAAATAAAACAAAACATCATTAATTTGTGGTGCTGTCACCCAAACACACAGTGCACCTGTTTAATGCAGAGTAAACTATTGTACAAGAAAAATATCTACAAAGGCATGGAATGAGATGCTAACTCGATGCAGATAACAACAAGAGGTGAGTACCAAAATCAGATAACTGGAAACCATGTTACTGAGAAACACTCACTCTACCAGCTGCTGAACCACCCATTACTACCTTTGAATCATTCTGAAAAAAAAACAAACCCAAAGTTAGTTGAACCCACTTTCTTAACCACTTATCCAATCAGGGTCATAGAGCACAACCCAGCTTTTCTGTGTGTGCAAACACACACAAACACACACACAGACACACACATACCTACAGGGCAATTTAGCGTCTCCATTTAACCTGGCATGTTTTGGACTGTGTGAGGAAACCAGAGCTCCAAGACGAAACCCACATGGACACAGGAAGAACATGCAAACATCGCACAGAATGGACCCAGGACCTTGGTTTGTTTTATTATTCCATAAATAAAAAACAAACATTGTCACAATTATAAGTGTGTTTTACTGTTTTTATTGTCTTGTAGCAAGTATTTCATGCTATTAGTAAGATATGTTCTGACAATCTATTAAGTAATCATAATGTTTAAACTCACCAAATTACATTTATGTTAAAGACAGGTTAAGGCAAATCAAAGACTAATAATGGTTGTACTAATGTTTACCAATCATATATTCACTGTAAATAGCCACTTCATATCAATTAAGGTTTAAATCAAATGCTTTGTAGAGCATTACAAACTCTACTTACTGACTTACTAACTCACGCACCTAGTAGCAATTCAGTCAAACCAGTCCACCTAATGTTCAGGGTGATGTTAGGAAGACGGGCGTCATTTATCGAACTCGCCTCTGTTTGCACGTAAGTAGGAGATCAAGTTCATGTGGTGTGTGTATCTGAGGGCAGGGGAGGGGTTTCAGATTGCCGTTTTCCCCCAGTCTGATTTAGACTCGTACAGAAAGACCACGGTGATTTCGGACATCAGATCGTGTGATCGTGCGTCACCACCACAGCTGTAACTGCTGCTTTCCGAGTGCTGAAACTGAACCAAGGTAAGCACTGATCGACTCGGTTATTTGAGTGCAAGTGAAAATCTTATTTAGCGTTTTTGGAGTGAGTATTGACTATCGCTATACCCACGTTCACGATGTTGTATGGCATGGTTTAGTGTGTCCGAAGTGAACGTATTGAAATAAGACGAGCATATTACAGGTTGTCTCTCTGTATAAGACGTTTAAGTATGGAGATCATGCCATGTGCTGTTCCTTGTGCATTCTGATGTTCATCTGAATTAACACGTATTTGACTAAACCGTACGTTGAGTTAGAACAGTGCGTTTGTGTAAAGTGTGTGTGTGTGTGTGTGTGTGTGTGTGTGTGTGTGTGTGTGCGCGTGCGTGCATGCGTGCTTCTTTGTGTGTGTTTTCTTGTTTTGCGTTGCTGTGTAGATTCACCAACTTTGCTCTTCTTAACTCTTCAGTGTAAAAATTCCGTTGGTTTGGCTGAAAGTCAACTACGGGATCAGTTGCTTTTACAAACTGATGTAATGTTGTTTGAATTTGGCATTGCAGTCTTGTTTTGTTATTTTTAAGTATTTTTATCAGTATTTCGCAGTTCAAAACAATTATACACGTCACAATCTGAGAAAAGCGTTAAGGTGTACCTTTTGGAGGATGCTCCGATGTTTTGGCTTATCAGTGTGAACCATTATGTAGGTCATAAATATTGCATTATCTTCTTGACTAGAACTACTTTGCTAGACTTAACCTGACAATCCACCATCTGCACACTGCTTGGGGGTATGATTGGCTTCAGCCAAGCCCCCCAAAAGGGTCAGTTTTTCTTTTTTTGTCTGTAATGCCTGTATAAAAAGTTTCACATAATTGACTTGCAGACTGCTGTATTAGGGTCACAGTTGCTGGGAATAGACCATCTATGAAGATGGACATTTTCTCACCCCCTCTCCTTTTCCAACCAACAACCACATTAATTTAATAAAAAGGACCCCATAAAACCACTTACTGACCAGATAGTATCTTGGTGTTAGCAAATACATTGAGAGTGTAATGGCATCGTTGTATGATTAGAAGTATCTCCTGCATTTTCAACTAACCTTTGGTTCTGCAAACTTATTAGATAACAGCTTAAAAGATTATTTGTTCCAATAAGCAAATGTGTTAGGTCAGTCAGTCACAGAAGAGATCCATTTTTTGTTCATTCCAAAAGGTGTACAATAAGGTTAAGGTCAGCGCTTTATGTAAGTCCCCAATTTAGTTGAACAGTTTTACAGATCTTTAAGGACTAATCCTTGTGCCAAGATCAACAGGAACATGGCGGAAAAATGTATAACATAGCATGAGGAAAACAACATTTATGATCATTTAATTTTTTATACACACAAGTGTTTGATATGTATTTAATGTGTATAATTTCAAGGTCACTTGAGGGTGTCCATGGACGTGCATGTGACCTTTGCCAGCAGCTGTCGTTATACACAGATTATGGACCTGACAATGCTACTACAGCCATGCTTTACTGCATCCTAAAGGAAAGAATGGCAGGGGCACGGTAGCCAATTCAGTCTTATGTCCTCCCACGGTCAAAAAATATGTAATTGAAGTGAATTGGAGATAATGACAGTGACACTCTCCATGACAGTGCTTAATATAACATTGTGAACTGATGAATCTTGTGTAACAGGTAGCTAACGGTCCTGTCATGAATGTAATCAAAATGTAAAAACATGTCTTTAAACCTAATAAACAAAAAAAATGAGCATTGATAAGATGAAACTTTTTTAGACCAAAACAAAATTGCCAGCCCTTAGCAGTCTTGGTTTAGGAAGAAAACCGAACAACCATAATGTTCATATTGCAAATAAAATAGTTATTTCTGTAGACATTTTAAGAGGTTGTGAGTTAAAGTTTGATTTCTTTCAAAACTGTAATTTCACTTTCCTCAGCAGATTTCCCTGCTTTCAGTCTTTCACTTGACTTTAATGCTTTTTGGGAGCAAGTGTAAGGTTCATGAATAAGTCAGGAACCCTTACTGTCAAAGCTCAGAGGAGGGAATGGAATCATCGTGTACCTTACATTTTTTCATCAAAGAACTTCTTTTATCTCATTTCTTATTTCCCAGTGCGAAAATATGCCATGCTTCCTAATGGCTCGATGGCTCCTGAAAAATGCTACTTACTTGTGGAGTTATGAATAATGAATAATAATTTGCAAAGTTTAGGCTTTATTTGTGGATACACAATTATATACTTATATTTTTAAATTCAGACCATATGTGAATATGTTTAAATATTTTAAAGCATTTTTCTCAGGTACAATTATTCTTCTTGCCTTTCTTAGACTAGTCTAGTATTGGTTGTCTATTTTTAATCTGAGATCTCACAGGACTTTAAGGTCCTGTGAGATCAGTTAAGCCCCTGTCTTTCTCAAACACAAAAGGCATAGTTTTGATTTATGAGGTAGGTGTTGAAAAGAAAACAAACCCCAATGGCCGATATAATAATATAGAAAAAAATGAGAAATGCGTAGCATGGTTTTACAAATAGACCTCATTCTGCTTGAAGAAAAGAACAGAAAATAGCTGAAATAAAAGAGTTTAATGCGATTACTATCCTACATTTTTGTAAGATGATGTTCCAGATTTGATTCAAAGTTTTCATCCATTTCTATTAAGACCACACTGAACATTCAATGATAGGATTTCAGAATTAGTGAATTCCCCCAGAATTAAAATGCACCTAAACTTGAGGAATTCTATAAAAGCAATAGTTTAAAACATTGTTTAGAACATTGGTAAAGTGGTAAACCATTTGGACATAACATGACTGTAGAAGCATTAAACTAGCCCAGAGATGCATATTAGACAGCTTAAATTTAAAGATTGTGTTTTCAAATATGTTGCATGATGTGGAAGACCATTGTGTAGCATTAAAATGCATTCCAAACATTAAAACATTTCAGTAATATGGAAGTTAAACAGACAGGCCAAGTTACACAAGAAACACGCATTATAGACTGGACTAGTAATTAGAAAGTTGCTGGTTCAAATCCCACCGCTGCCTGATTACTGGTGTTGGGCCCTTGAACAAGACCCTTAATTTTCAATTTAGCAGATTAAGGTACTCCATAATGAGTATCACTTCATATAACATTCATTAGGGATGCTTGATGCAAGAGTTTAAAGAAGGCTAGTGGGAATGTTGCTCCAAGTGTTGAAGATGGTTTCATGAAGGGCATCCACTGCATGGAACTAATGTCCATTTTTGTAAACTTTCATATCCATCCATCCCCAAATATTCTCATACAAGTTTAGATCAGGGTAATGTACAGGATGGTCCAAAAGAGTGATGTCATTCTCCTGGAAGAGGTCTTTTGTCAGGCCGGCATTGTGAGCTACAGTATTGTCCGATTAAGAAAAGGGGACTTTTCCTATTCATTTCCGCACAGACAAGGGCCCTGTCATGAGGGATGCCCACTGCAACATCTCCACATAGCCAGCTGCTGTTTGATGCCCTTGCACAACCTGAAGCTCCATTGTTCCTAAGAGGAAAAAAACACCACAAATCAAAATGGTGCAGTGCCCCTCTGTGCCATGTAGAAAACATATCAGATTGGATCTCATTATCATGCCAACATCATTGGAACATTGGAATCAATTAGGACCATTAAAGAATACAACTTTCTTCCACCTTTCAATGTCGCATGTTTGACGTTTTTTGTTTCTGAAGCCCTTCCCTCACAGATGCCATCTGATGGTTATTGAGCTGCAGTTAGCACCAGTAATTGCCTTAATTTAGGTCGAGGATAGTCTCGTGTCTTGGACAGCCAATCGGATCCTGCAGCTCAGCACGTGAAATTGGCTTGACTTTTTCGTTCCATAACCTTCAGAATCTTTTAATAAACGCAAAATGATCTCAGCAGCGATGCTGCATTGTGAGAGGCCTTGTTTATGCAGCTCAACAATCCTACCATGTTCAAAGTAAGTTAACTTTTTTGCTTTTGCCATAAGGAGGTCTTGACAGTGTGAATACTGGACAGAAAATGGCGTGGAATGCAAATTTTGTGCAGGTTTTGTCTTTTAAAGGCTGTGGCTTAAACTTTTGATCAGCTGAAAAAAGCATGTTTGAGTGTAATTGCTTTTTTTTTTTGTCTTTTGCATCCATTTATTATTTTTGCATTATGAAGCTGTACTTAGACCCTTCTTAATATCCAATTGTGCAAAAGAGGTCATAAGATGTTGATCAGGAGTTTACTGTAACTATAATGTAAGTCGTTTTGGATAACCGCATCTGCTTAATGTTGAAAATCTAATACACAAAAAAGTAAACACATCATTAAACACCAAAAGTTAATCATCATCATGTTACAGCCAAGCAACATCCAATGTAAGTTGTTAAATTGTAATCAGCTTTGATTTTAATATGGGCAGCATGGTGGCACAGTGGATAGCGCTGTTGTCTCACAGCGAGATTGGCCTGGATTTGATTGCTTGGCCTGGCTTGTGTGTTCTGCCTGGTGTGTTGTATGGGTGTCCTTCAGATTTGATTTTTGCAATAAATGATGATCACTTAAACACAACAAAATGTTTACATGTGCCTATGTAAACATATATGGTGTGTAATTCTAATTTAAAAGCAATTTTCTTCATCTTCCTTGGCAGCCTTTAGACCAAAATGTGCAATCCTTTTTAGTGTGTTACAATATTAATTGATGGCAAAAGCACTATTACCCACCACTCCAGGGTTCAATCATCATCTCCAGTTACTGTATATTTTGGAGTTATCATCATGTTAACCTCTGTGGTTTTAGGTTTTTTAAATTGGATTGCATAAATGTTGATCGTGGAATGACTGAAGTGTGTTCAGCATTAATTTTGGCTTTACTTAGTGTTCAGAAGTATTTTGCGGCCTTAATATGGATAAATCAACATGTAAGGGAATGTATAACATATTTACAGTATGTTATTTAAACAACCATGCACTATATGATTCATTGTGATTTGCTAGCCAAACACTACCACTTTTTCATTTCTCATCAAATTCAGGTTAAAAACTCCAACCATGAGAAAATAGAAAAGCAGAACGTTTACCTGCGTGCTATTTTTAAGTCTGGGTTAATTCAACTCACCTTTTTGTAATGCTGTCAGCTTCAGCAGCCATATTAACTTCACATTAACACCTAATGAAATGCCAAAGCTCAACACTTCTGCATACTTGTAATTGAGTAAAATCTGTTCAGAAATTAAATATAAAAACTATTTTGCCATTCCACAATTGACTTAAACACACCATCCAAAATGGGAAATCCAATAATTATAGAATAAAACAATATTACCAGTTGAATAATTCATGTCAAAATCAGGATAGCAAATGAGAAAAGTTGTTGGGGTATACAATTATGCATTTAAAATGGTCTACTAAACCTTTTTTCTTATGAATGCCATGTAGATATTTTTGTGCATTTTTTGATTCAGAATAGTTTATTTTATTTTTTTATTTTTTTATGCTGGATGCTCTTCCTCACACAACCCTCCCCAATTATCCGGGCTTAGGACCGGCACTACTATGCACTGCTTTATGCACCCTAGTGGCTATGTACAGAAAATTCAGTGTTTTCAGTTAACCTGCCTGGATGATGTTGAACTGTAGGATGAAACCAGAGACAAGGCTGCCATGGGGATTACAATCAAACTCTTCACAGAAAGGACCTGCAATCTGTAGTGAAGGTTTATACACAGATTGGGCATACCAGTATGACCAGCTTTTTAATATTTTATTTCACCCTTTTATGGGGCCCCATACACAACAAACTGCAATACACTGTGCATTTTCACACCTTTCTAGAAGAACCAGGATCAACATTTTCAGCAGTTTGAGGTACAGTAGCTTGTCTGTTGGATCGGACCACATGGGCCAGCCTTCACTACCCATGTGCATCAATGAGATCGGGAACACACTACAAGAGCTGCGGTTTTGGAGATGCTCTGACCCAGTTATCCAGCCATAACAATTTGGCCCTTGTTAAACTTGCTGAAATCCTTATGCTAGCCCATTTTTCCTGCTTCTAACACATCAAATTTGAGGATGAATATATCCCAACCAGTAACAGATGCTATGTAGAAGACTTTAAAATTCAATATGGTTATATAATAATAATAATAATAATAATAATAATAATAATAATAATAATAATTAAAAATAATAATAATAATCAATTTTTGCAGTCATTTTAAATTACATTTGTACTTTATTATAATCAGTTTATTGTGTCACTGTCAACTCTCAACAATTCATTGCCTAAACTCAATTTATTACTGAGGTGTACATGTGTGTTATATCCGTGAAGATGGTCAGACAAGGGTGTGACTAAATAGATTGTAATGAACAATGTTTTCAAGAAGCTGCTTACAGACTCGTTAATCCCCAGTAGGAGCCTTTTAGTAATCAACCTCTCACTAGTTTTGCATAGTAACTAAAAACTATTATTTTCTACAGATATACAATAATAGAAAACAATATGAGGATGTAAATATGTTCTACACACCTAATCATGTGCTCCATATCAGGAGATCCTCTGTAATATAAATAGCCCTGTGCAAAAAAGTAATTACCTTATGAGCTCAATCAACCAATTTATAAATTACGATATAGTAGTTCAGCAAGCAGTATACTATTCCGCAATTTAAATAATAAAATGCCACAGTTAAGAAAAAGAAGCTGAGACAGTTAAATAGCTGTTTAAAATTTTAAGATTTAAGGGTTCTCAGAAAAAGAAACCATTTTTATGTTTGATAAAAATGCCTTCATTTTGCTCACTGAATCTAAAAAGATTTATTAAAAATCTCACAATATTCTTTTGAAATCCTATAATGCGACTATACCGCCAACCACATCTCCTCCCAGCAAGTCAGTTTTGCCAGGAGAATTGTACCTTCTGACAGTAGGGGGCTTGAGGTAGCAATCCACAAAGCTTTGTGGCAGGAACCTGACTGTGGTAATAGTCCCCCTGGGATAAATAGCTTTCCTTCATTCTAAGACTTTCCACAAGACACCCAGGAGCCACATGCCCATGTTTCTGTTTAAGCGTGTGGCTCTTTGGACAAGATTGTACAGGGCTATATTGTGACCTGCCAAGTATATACTGTATATACAGACCCTACAGGGGTACTGCACCTGTTGCTTATCTCATTCTGTAAATTTTTGACCATCTGCCATCCATACTAGACAATACCCTGATTTTAGTCATAATGGACTGATATTCAAAGACTTGCAAATTTGTTGCATTACTGATCATGCTTGACAAAAATTAGTGAAGGTTAACACAACGATCTGGTTTTGAAGCAGAGGCTCCACATCACTAGTTGCTGTTAAAGTATTTTGTCAACTCCTGGGATTCTCCAACAATCTGACTCTTTTATGGCTATTATTTGAAAGTGGAATCCAGAGGACAGAGACCTACTATGAATTCTCTGATCCTTGTCCCCCGGGTAAAACTTCATCAAGTGTAAAGCATCAGCTCTGGGAGAAGTATGCTCATAACACTCTCTGGCATTTTGTTGGGCATTTATCTCTTTAAATGCAGTTTGGCTACTCAGTACTTCAGTAAAGCAAGCAAGGGGCTCAACCTAAAAGAAATGGTGCATCATGCTCATATTTAGTTTGTTGATTTTATTTTCGTCTCTTACACAAACATGTTAGTGGAACCATTTTAACCAGTTAGTGTGTTTCGGAAGTTAACTGATTTTTCCCCTCTATGGCTGGCATTTTCTTTTTTTGTGTTCCTTTTTGTTTTGTAATATATACAGATGTTAGGGATGACACAGTGGCTTAGTGGGTAGCACTCTCCCCTTACAGCAAACAGGCTTTGGGTTCATTTCTAAGGTGGGGTGATGTAGGTCCTTTCTGTGCAGAGATTGCATGTTCTCCTCATGTTCATGTGGGTTTCCTCTCACAGTCCAAAAACATGCTACTAGGTTCATTGGAGACACTGAATTGTCCTATAGGTACCTAGCCACTGGGATAAATAAACCTGTGCATCTGGTGTAAAAAGCAATGGCAAATCAATAATGCAGACCATGATTTGATGTGGCAACCCCTAATGGGATCAGAAGAAAGAGTGGTCAGTATTTATCGAAAGTGGTACAAGGGAAAAAAACGCGAGGGACAGGCTCATTGATGAACATGCGGTGTTAATGCTGGTTCTGATAATAAGTTGTTGAAACATACAGTGCATCAGAGTTGCAGGATTGTTTTGGCATCAAAAGCAGGACATAATATCAGGAAGGTGGTCACACCATAATACCTGATCTGTTTATACATTATGAATGAAATCAATCAAATTGGTATGAGAAACTGGCAAATTGAATCACCAGTCATTATACTGGCACAGTGAATGTCTGCTCGTCTACTGGTTGTGTGTGGAAGCTCAAAGAATAGTATACTGTTTTCAGTGAAATTACCTAAATTGTGACTTTTCCCCCATTAAATTATATCTTCATTGACACTGTAATTCTACATAGGATTTAGTACTTGTGAAATCTATGTACCGATATCTATATACCTGGTGTAACTAGGACCGAGGTCCACCTAGGACCTTTCTCAGCAATGTCCCCTTATGATAAAGTAAAAAACATGTCATGCAGACATATAGGCAATACTAAGAATGTACTGTACTGCCATCTTTATCTCAACAACCATAAATCACCACTAGAGTAATTTTTCTTTTTCTTTGTGGAAGACCCATATATACAAACACACCACAGTCTCTTGCTTCTTTTAAGTCCAATGTACTTGGCAAAGGGAGTCATAATTTCCAAGATAGAAGTCACAGTTATTGCTCATAAATCACTTCAACCTCCTAGTATGGGACAAAAGAAAAAAATATCTTAGCTGGTCTTGTGAAGGATAGTTCTGCTGCCTTTTTCATAGTTTTTTTTGTATATACAATCCAACTATTTCCACTTTCAGCACAGGGTTAGAGATTCTCCATAATGCAAATTTAACACAGTTGTGGACAATTTTTATGTGAGTAAACCCACACAGGCATGGGTAGAACATGCAAAATTGACACAGTAAGGACCCAGACTGCCCCACCTGGGGATCAAACCCAGGACTTTCTTGCTGTGAGGCAATAGTAAAATCTCCTTGGAACCCACTTACTATTAAAGTGGTTAATTAATTGTCTTGATGACAAAAATAAAATTATGTTGTTTTTTAAAAAGTTACTTCACTGCAAAAATATTTGACATAATCAGATAATGACAGTAAGCTACAGTGAAAACAAACATTAAATAATTGGGTAAAGTGTAAGGGGGTTTGTGTACTGTGATAGTCACTTCTGAGATGGGATTTTATCCTGGAATTGGTGTATTCTCACCATATATTAAGTATATTTGGAATGCTGTATGCTTCATTGCCACCCTAATATATGTGTTTAGGAAAAATGCAAATATGATAGTTATGGATAGTTATTTCTTTCAGTTTACTCACTAAGGCACATATTAAACACTGAAGGTCTCTAAGACGCAACACCTTTAGTGACCCAAAAGACTTATGAACAGGCAGTACAGGCGAAGGAGGAACAGTTAAGCGTGCACTAAAAAGAACACATACTTCTAAACATGGCAGTGACTTAGTGATGCTCTGGGGCTGTGCTGCTTCCTCTGGCACTGGAACCCTACAACGTGTGTAGGGCGAAGAGGATTTAATCAAGAATCAGGAAATCCTAGGGGAAAGCATCATGCCTTCTGTGACCCAAGAATATTAGTGAACTGTAGGCCATTACCCATGGGGAATGAGCAATGATTTTTCAGGATTGCTGCCACATGCTGGTGTCTGGCTATGTCTCACGATTGCAACAGGTCATAACTGTAAGTGTGCTCTATTAAAAACTGAACATGCTGTCATGAGGGGGTTGTATAATTCTGAAACTGTAGTGGTCAATAAGTGGCATTTTGTGTTTAATTTGGAGAAACCATGAGTAGATAGTTGTGCAGAGCTATTTTATTATTGTGTTTATTGCAAACTACTGTAACAATGCCAATTTGCACTGGGATTTAAGAAATTCTATTGAGCCTATAAAAATAAAATAAATAGAATGTGAAAATTGTAATGCTTAGGATTTAGATCAGAAGAACACTGTTAGTATTGTACTATTGTTACTTTTAGATTTCTGACATGTGTTTTGTTTTGTTGTGTCTCTAGACTACAACTGGCATGCTAGCAGGCAGCTGCTCATTTAGGTATTGGACTAAAAATATTAATGCTTGTTTGTTGCAGTTCAGGTCCATTTGGCCTTCCTTAAATTGCAATTCCTTTCTTAGACGAGTTGTGCCTAGCCCAGGTAGGATTTAACTTTTTTGTGCTTTTGGTTTGTTTTGCAGAAAGACACACTTCTGCTGCCTTAAAAAAATAGAAATGTGTAGAGCAATTTGTTCAATATCATATACTGTATGCCACTGCTTTGTAGTTTATTCCAAATATACTTTAAATAGCCCACTGCAATGCAGAAAAAATATTGAAAAATATAGAAATGTTGTTCATGTAAGTAATATCAGAGACTAACTTGTGTCTTGAAATGTAAAATGTAAATATAATCCAGTTGTGCTTTGACAATTATTGAAAGGTTGTGTTACATGATGGGGAGGTGATGGGCCCAAGACCAGAGCTTCAGGTTGAGTCATATTATGAGTCATAGTGAACTTAAACATCTTAAAATATAGTGTTCATGTTTGGGATCACAAGTGTTCACAGTAGTGAGTAGTTAGAGCTGGAACGAACCAAAAAAGGGAAACAATAGCAAGTAATCCAACTGAAAATTATTCTCAGCTTTGAGGCTGGAAAAAACTCCTTTAACTAAATATACTGTTTTAATAAAAGGTTATTAAACATATAGTTAGTTGAACACTTTAAGTTAAACCTACCCTTTTTCAAACAGTTTATCTGTGCCAAAGTTTATACCTCAGTTACTCTGTCTTTTATATCTTTTAAATTATGATGAATCTATTTCCTCAGTTTACTGTTTTCTTTTTCTCCCTTTTCTTTAACTTATTTGTTTCAGCTTTTTTCTATTATTTTCTACATATTCCAACTTTTAGTCAATACTTTATAATATGCTTCTCTACAAAAATGCAGGACTGAACTAAGGTTCGAGTGAGCATTTTAGGCAGAGCCCTGCAGGTGTGTCTAATCGGCTGTGATTAGTCGTAATTAGCAGTTGGGCTTCTGGGAAACTGAGTTCGAAGAGCTGCTCCCAGCTGCTGTCTTACTAGCCAGCCCAGGCCTCCTGCTGGTGACTGGCAGCGTGGAATGTTTTTACACAGTTGGAAGTTTGATTAAATAAAAACAAATATTGTGAAAAAAACAGTGCTAGAAAACTGGAGACACAATGTCAAAGCTATTAGAGTCAATCCATATTAATGACAATGACTTTGGATTATAGTTTTACAGTAATCTGTAATATACAGTAATCTGTCCAACAAGTCTATGTATGAACCTTCAATAAATATAAAGCAAAGGGCAGTGCAGTGCAGTAGTTCTGTTTGGTTTTAATATCTAGTCACAATCTGTGTAGGAAGCAGATTTTTTTCTGTAAACACTTCAACAAGTACTACTGGCAAACACACGTGGATGGAATAGTTACTTTGAATTGAAGTATTGACTGTGTGTTGCTTTGCTATGTATTGGCAGGTTTTTTGGGGGCGGTTTGTTCCTCAGTATTTCCAGCTAATCTATTGAGATGGGTTAATGAGAGAGAAACACATGAATATGGGATTTTTGTCAGGGCATTTTCAGAGCTGTTTCAGATCTATACATTGGGTCTGATTTATATACAGTTCATCCTGAAAGTATTCACACCACTTCCCTTTTCCCACATTTTGATATGCTTCAGCCTTATTCCAAAATTAATTACATTCATTCAATCAACAAAAATCTATACACAATACCCCATCATGACAAAGTGAAAAAATATTG